>JAYKAV010003293.1:0-85946 GCA_035582835.1 Phoebastria nigripes
AAACCAGGACAACAACCCTTCTCACTCTTATAGCAAGGAAGACCCACATGCTCGTGCTGTGTGGTTAATAAAACACCAGAATGCTGCTCCCCAGACTTATGTAGGATTGCTCAGGCAGCGCATCCTCTTTTCTAAACCAACACATGGAGGGCTCCTTTGCCACACTTACAGCTTTACCAGGCAGCTCTCATCCAGCCTTTTGTATTCAGTATGTTTTGCACGGCGAATACAGCTGCTCTGCTGGCAGATGATTACTGCTGGCTGTTGCTGGCTCTTCAGAAGAAAGAACAGGATGGGAGGAGTAGCAAGGTCTTGGCATTTACCTTTCCTTTCTCATTCCTGGTCTTCATGGTTCTTAATGTTTCTGACTGTGGTGTTCTGGAGAGAAGGTCTTGGTGAGGTTTGCTTGTAAGTATAGGAACAAGAATATTTTTTTTTGACTCATTTGTTTATCTGAGCACAGCAGTATAGGATAGTTAAAGCATCTGGTAGCTATTTCAGTTTTCAGCTAAGATTCTGTGGGGTTCAGCCATGATAATATTTAGCTCAGGAATTTTAACTGTGGAAGTCAAAGCATTTCACAGAGGAGAGATATGTGTCTCTTTTTACAGATATGGAGAGCCTGAGACATGGTGGCAAATTGTCCTGAGAAGCCGGTGGCAGAACCAGGAAAAGAGTCCAGCTCCGCTGGCACTGAGTCCAGGGTTCCCCCTACCAGACCAGACCGGACGGAAGGTCTCTAGCCCATTCCCCACGTCAGTTACATGGTGCTGTAGGGTGGTAAAACTCGTGGTTGTGCTTTGAAATTGTTCAAGGGAAGGGGCTGAACTGTTATAAGAGCAAGCATGAAAATTTGTAGTTACAGGAGTTGCAAATCTTACTGGTTTCTAGAGAGAATCATATGCTTCCTTTGTGCGTGAAACTGAGCCCAGACCGCTTCACAGTCTATCCACAGGTAATCCCTTCTATTCCTTTTCCCCTCTTTTCAGCTGGGCCCCTTTGCCCACACAATTACTGTGGGCAAATATTTGAAAAGGCCCTGCCCACTGTGTACCCCCAGTTCTCCTAAGCACAGTAGGGCTCTTCTGCACAACAGTGTGTCTGTGTGTGCTTGCACGTCCAAATGAGGAGGGAGTGTGGAACTAGCRCATGACCTATTTCTCTCCCATCATCTCCTGACAGAAATTTCCCTCCTACTGTTGTTGTCCCCTTTCAGTCTTTTGATTCTTCTTCTTCCAAAGTAAAATCATTTAACTTCTTTTTTCAATGGTCCAGTAGACATTTAAGGTGTAACATACTACTCTTGGTACACTAGCAAGCTCAGTGGGCTGCTCTGTCAGCTGAGGTCAGCACTGTGATGTGCTTGTGCAGTGAGTTGACGTGTTCTACCTCACTTACCAAGGGCTAAGAGCATGCATACAGTCCTTATTTTGTGCCTCAGCTGATTTATATGGTACCACAGTCATGTTTCTAGCCCCTCAGGTGGCATTGATTTCTCTTCATCTCCTTCCTTTTCTTTCCTCCCACTCCCAACAGTGCTCTTCATGGCTGGACCTCAGCAAAATTTACTCTGTTTTCTCAGGACATTGAAGACTACAGTGTCTCATTGTAGGTCAGGTTCAGTGACTACTATGTTTCCTCTGAGCTGCCAGCCCCCTAAAAAATTGGTGATCTGTCATTTAGTATGCCTGTGGTACAGACTGACTGACATGTGAATTTACAGTGCAGTCTCTGCTTGGTCTGTGTGGTGGTGCATTCCCCCCCTTCCTGGGCTGCTCCACAATCTCAAAAACTCCCGTTAAACCTTGGCCTTGATGTCATGAGTCAGGTGGTGAAGCGTCCCTTTACCGTATCAGGAACTCTTGTGTAGCTGAGGTTGGGGAATGTACAGATCGTACCAGAAACTTCCACTGCCTGGCCCAAGCGGAGGACAAGAGCAGGGATAATTGTCATCCCCTGATACCCTTATCTGAGTCATARCTCAAGTGGAATGATACCACTGTTACTGAAACCTTGAGAGTTTTGACTGATGACTAAAGCCAATCATCTTGCGACCCTATAAACAGTGGTCCCAAGTGAGGCCCTTTGAGCTCTCCTGGACCACAGCGGGCTGTGCCCAGAATCTCCCTGTGAGTGGGATGCTTCTCAGAGTTTGCGAACTCTCGAGTTTGCGATATTCGGAGGACCGTCATCCGACGGGACTTGGGCTGAAACTCTTCACTCCTTGAGGCTCAACCCTCGCCGGCTGAGAAATGCCGAGGCATTTTACATGAATATTTCTTCACTGAACTCAAGGGGAATTTTTAACAGGTATACCTTTTGTACATTTATAGATATTTCTGTCTGTGTGTGTGTGAACTAATAGTAAGCATAATCTGTAATTAAGTAGACTCTACTAACTTACTTTGTAAATGTTAAACTAGTTAATCATTAAGTGCTGCTAAAATCTTATGATCTATACTTCATCCGTGTAGTAAGTAATAGAGTGAACCTTGCYATCGAACTCTGTTAAGTCATGCTTTTATAAATGTCTATTAAAATGACTTTCTACTAATACCTTTGACAGTTATTCTTTAAGTGGCCTCTAAACCACTCATTCGCAGCAGTCTGTAGTACCTTTTTTCAGTCCCAAATAGACAGGATGTACTGAGGTCACTTGCCCAACTGAGGTTACTAAAGGGATGCTAATAGTCTGCTTCCTACATGCAAACAAATCTGTAAACGGCTGCAGGGATTGGCTGCATTTTCTGATCGCCTTGGTGGTGGTCAGAGATCACCTGGAGGTGACCAGTTTGGATCAATTTTCACACAGTGCAAGGAGTAGTAGACCGGGAGATCTTTCAAGTGCTCTTAGTTGTTCTTTGAACAGTGACTGCTTGTCAACCTTGACTGTACCAGATCTGGCGCTTTCCTTAGCACTGGTCTGATAATTCTAAGCTGCTGCAGGAGTTACTCCTCTAAAGTAGATTTCTTTCCTGTTTTTACAGAAGCATAGCAAGTTGCTAATGACCAACACCTACTGTGTCTTTTCAGAATGCCTTCTTTTACGATAACTTGACTGAAGTTGTTGTTCTATAATAAATCTTAATTATGCAGAAGGTATTTGTGACCTGACTATTAAATGCTTAGGGGTTAATTGTAGACTTCCTGTCCAAGGACTTTCTTGATTTCAGTGGGTACTAAGAATGTATTAAAGCTGCAGGACTAAAGTAACAGTTGCTGACCATCAGGCAATTTGGTTTATATTTTGGAACCACTGAAATGCAAGTTCTAAAGACACATTCTTCTCCTGCTATATATTCCCTTCCTAAACCCTAATTAAAAGCCTGCACCACACTTCTTGTCCTTGGAAGAGGCACTTGTTAACTTCATATACTGTGAATAGTCTTTGCCATTTCAGCAGTGTTATACACAGTTCAAGCCCTCCCCTTGAAAAATTTAAAAGCACAACCACTAGTTTTATTACCGTACAGCAGCATGTGACTGAAGTGGAGAAAGGGCCTTGGTCCATATTTGTTAATGAACCTTGCACACTATGGGATGGAGAGGCAGACTTTGCATTTCATGCTGCTTGGGAACCTTTCTTGATGTCCATGTACATGTAGAGGGGTTAGGCACAGTATCTTGGTGGCAATCCTAGACTGACTGAAAGAAGTGAGGAAAGATCAATTCTTTTTAGTTCATAGGTGGTCAGCTGCTCACTGGCTGCCCAGACCATGGGGTTTTCTCAGCTCTAATGTTAATGTACAGCTTCACAGAAGTGGGGTCAGTGATGGGATGCTTTCCTCATAGTAGGGAAAGATATGGGAGCTTGATTCAAGCAATCTAAATACATCGCTAAAAAGGTGCCTGTTGTAAGAATTCTTCTTTGGTCATGCTCAAAAAGCCAAATGCAAGCAAGTTGCACCAAGTAACATTTATTCCCCCTGTTCTCCCTTGTTTCTTGCAATTGCCAAAATTTTGTCTTAAATAATTGCAGCTAAGATATTTCTGGGAGTTGTGACATCTTCTTAAGATGGAGTATCTTTGCAGACACCGGCATAGAAGTAAAGTTTGTGAAGTAAAACAAGGAAGATTAAAAATAGAATCGCTTTCAGTTAAGGTTTTTGATGTTCAATGTATTGCTTCTGTCATTCATTTCCTTTTGTATGTGACATGTATGCTAGGATTGTCTGTCTTGTTCATGAGCAGTGCCAAAAATTAATATTTTCTTCAGGTTATGCATCTGTATTTAGTTTAGAGTTTACTGTTTGGTTGCTTCTTCTTCTGTGTTCCAACTCTGGCAAAAGTTTAGCTTATCAGAACCAATAGGCTTTTGTTTGATCGGGTTTTGGTTTTCAACTTTTTGATGGCAGGCCTTCCAGTGTAGGGATTTCATTTGAGATGCTCTAACTTTTTAATTTTTTTTTTTTTTTTAATTTTTGCTGTGAGTGCTTCCCTTTGAAGTTGTTACTTAGCTCACTGCTGGGCTGATCCATGCAAGCCTGAGCAACAAACAGGATTGACTTGAGCATTTCTGCAGCTCTGCTTCAGCAGGGATCTTCGGGAAGATGGTGAGTAACATAACTGGTTACAACTGGCAGGCTGGCCATGCACCAGCCATGAGAAGCTCTCTGTTGTTACAGGGAACAGAGGCCTGCTGTACAGTCCTGGCTGAGGAGGCTTTCAAAGGCGAGCCAAAAGCTGTACTGTACAGGAAATTGGGCAGGGAAGTGGGATTGGGCTATTTGCGGTCATTAATGCCCCTATAATGAGGGGCCTGTAAGGAATGTTACTCAGCAGCTGTGATGTCCCTTGTGCGATGCCAATTAAATAATGTGAATGTGAAATTTCAAGCAGCTAGTACTTGGACTTTAGCAGAGGGGACGGGAGGTTTCTTACAAGGCAGGGATTAATTGCAACATCTGAGAGAATGTGGGGTGGTTGAACTATTCCCTTGTGTAAATGGGTTGAATAATGTTGCCTTTAATAGAAACCTGGAGAATTTCGTGTTTATTAAATAATTCTGCTGGAGAACTGAGTTCCAGTGACAGGCATTGTTGGGCTAGATAACTGTGTGGCAGTTTGGCTTCACTGCCACCTGGTATTATCGTACCACTCTTTGAGTGTTGCTTTGGAAATAGTATATAACTTCATTCCCTAGTGTATTACCAGTCTCTTAATTCCAAAATGTTAGATCAAAATAATGACTGTTCCAAATGCCAAATTTTGGATTGGAGGGGTGTGTGTGGATTTTTTTGTTTTGCTGTGTTCCCTTTAGTACTCACTCATGTGTCCACAAGCTCTAGTGGTTATTAAATTACTTTGGTAGAGAAAATAAAACTTTTCCAGTGGACATTGAACTCAAGCACCATAATTTCAGAAAACAAATAGTGCTGATTTCCACCCCCTCACCCAACACCTCCCACCCATAAGTTTTGAACTAAACCTTTTAAATCGTTACCATGTTTAGTTCTCAAAACAAATGTGTATAAGCATTACATTGTTAGATTAACAATTAAGTTAAGACAACTTGAAGTAATCATCACTTGGCCTTAAACTGTTTACAAACCAATTGCAATTCCTAGTTAAACTTGGTAAATTCAAGACAAATTTTTTTAAGCTTTTTTATTTTCTTTTCTCCCTGTCTTTGTTCCTCAGTGCATCAGAATGAATGTATTTTGGGGGAAAATGAGAACCCTTGTTTTTCAGGCCTTGTTCTCCCAAAGCCAGAACGATTTTGAAAGGAGGGAAGGAGTGGACTGGCTGAGTTTTAAGGGGCAGAGGGGACGGGGATGGGACAGAAATGTACATAAAGACATCAAAATGCACTCTAGAAATGGTTTGTAAACTGATGCTTCCAAACTAATGCTTTCTTATGTTTTAACAGTTCAACTACAAATATCGTCTCTATATAAAACTACTACAAAAATAATAGATGGTCTATAAGGTGTCCATGGTGTTGAGTTCACTTCAGACTTGTGTGCTCAGTGCTAGAATCTCTCTTAGTGCTTGCAGAGACAAACTGTGATGTCTAACAGGAGCAAGAAGAAGGTCCATTGCGTTAGTAACCCTCAGTTCATACATTTTATGCATATACTTCTCGCTTGGCCTAAAAATTGCTTGAGGTCACAGCAGCGTCATTGGCATTCCCAATGATGGCTGCTTTTTTTCTCTGAACTGCACAGGTAAGATCTCTGATTATTCTATAACCTGCCTTTTAAGAGTATATGTAAACTGAGTATTTTTTATGTAACAGTCCTGGTCTGATCAAAGAAAGAAAGTATTGTTCTTTGCTGGAGGAAGATATGGGTGCATGACCTTCTCTGTCTCTGAGTTGCAAGACGTGTCAGCACTAAGAGGTTTGTGACGTCATAGTTAGATCAGCTGCCCATGACAGAGCTTATGTGTGCACATTTCCATAAGCTATGTGCTGAAGATGACTGCATCTGTGTTTAAACCAACATCCTCAGTGTGGGAGGATGTGGCAGTACCTGTAACTCACACCCATAGTCATGGAATTCTGCTCGTACTCTTTTTAGCTATATTTTTTGTATACACCCTCTTTGCTTCTGAAGGGACATTGTGGTGGATATTTCTCTTCTCCAGAATTTTTGCTGTTGGAAGCCTCCTCAGTTCTTCCAATTAATGTTTAAAAAGCAAAAAAAGACAAAGCAATCAAACTTCAAGAACATCACAGAAGAAAATTGACTGTCTCCATTCTTAATCTTCAAGACCATTGGGAATTTGAATTCAATGTAAGCATACAGCAGACCTTGTAAGTCATTCCCCCTGTAAAGAATGTTAGTATTTTTTTCCTTAAAAGGAATCATTTAAAAAGTATTTGAGCTCAAACCTGGTGAAAAATATGGGAACGCCTGGTATCCTGGGGAAGGATCAGTTTTGCTAAAGCCCTAACGTGTTAATATGGTATTTCTTCTTTAGTCTTGTAATTTAGGCTTTCTTGATGTCTTTTGGGTTCTGGAGTTTTGAGAGAATGGTTATATCAGGTGCCAGGATAACTTCAAAGTCCAGAGACTGAGATATTCCTTGTCATTTTGCTGTCCTTTGTCTCCCCCTTCACCCTAAGTGAAAACATGCTGCTTGGCCTCTGCTATTAGAGTTGGGGGGGGAAAATGAATGAGCTTCAGGTACACCCTCTTCTTTTGATGTGACTTACAAGGATAGGCAGTGTTCTAAAATTGCCTGTTTAGAACAAGTTCTAAACAGCCTGTTTAACTGACAGAACCCAGAGGTCTGTCGGCTGCCTCTTGCCACAAACTTTTTACGTGCTTTGACCATCATGGCTACAACTCGCTGCACGTCTGTGGTAAGGTTGTTTAAATGCAGGTTTGCGCAGAACCCTTTTCCTTTGTGTCTTGTAAATGGACACTGCTTCTCTTAAATAAACATGATGCTTCTAGTCCTTTAAGGGGTTCACTAGAACATAAAGGTGGCCTGAATGTCTGTGGCTTTCTAGTTTCCATCTTCCATTAGCCTTTTTCCTTGAAACTGAGTTCTATGCAAGATAGTGATTTAGCAAATTAGTGAGATGTGGCAGGCTTGTAAGGAGGCCAAAGAACATGGAGCCAATGCCATGAATTAAGTTAGGTGTACATTGTACTTGTGGAATCTGAACAAGAGATGTTAGTGCCTCTCATAATTCTTCCCTTTAAAGTGAGAGATTTGGAGTAGGGTGTGTTAAGCAGTAGACCGATTTTTCTTGTAGTGCCAAAAGTTAAACTAGTCTTTGTTTATGTGGTGCTCCCTTTCTTGTTTAGTTGTATGCTTAGAATATATTTTCAAATATTACTTGAAAAATAGCAAAATTATTTCACAGCTATGAGGTCACAATCATGAAGTGAAGTTTGAACTTCTGAAGCTGTAGATATGACATACCTTTTTCAGAGGTAGATGTTTCTTAAGCTCATCTTGGAGAAAGTGCTAGGCAGTACTTTGTACCAGACAGTACATAAACTATATTAAGCAGACATGGCATCAAAGGTATAACAAGCACGCTTACTATACTAATTCTTTATTTGTATAAGCTACACTCAGAAGACTCCTAGCTGCTACTTCTCCTTCAGAAGCTATGTTTGGATCTGCAAAAAGCAAGCCAAGTCTAATTCTTAAYGGCATAGCTTCCAAATACAGACTTTAAGGATCACAAAACATCCTCACAGATATTCATTCTTCCCCCTAGATCCTGTTTTTTTCCTGTCAGAGTTCTTGTGGATGATCTTTCATGTTATTGCTAGCTCTCTTTTGGCTACATATCATACTTCAGAGGTGGATGAAGTTCATGGGGTGAGGCGCATGTCCAATGCACGTAGGTGCTCTCCCTCATAGAGGAGGGAAAGAACTGCTCAGTCCTCCTTTTGTGAGAGCCAGCAGGACAGGACTGGAAGCATAGGCATGCCCACAAGCATGTGATGGGGCAGGGGGAGAGTGGTGTGTAAACACATTTTATTTCTGCCATTTGATCCAGTTAACTTGAATATTCTGTCTGTGAAATAAAAAACAGGTATTCTAATAAAAACTATTGTAAAGTCTTTTCTTCTTGGGGAGAAGGTGTAGGCAGATCAGTCTCAACATTTAGATCGTCCTGTGGGGCTTTCTCACAGATTAAAACAACCCACACAAAAATAGGAGAAATTACTTTGAGATGTGGCAGTATGAATTATCTTGACTTATAAAATATGGGGGTCTTCATTAGAATTAATCCAAACCTTCAAAATTTACCTTTATAATTGCTACTAGTTGCAATGTTGGTTAGGAAAGCGATATCCTAGTTAAGCTTCTCTGATCCTTAGTTTTATACAATTTCATGGTTGTAACATGAAAAGGTTTATTAGAGTTGCAAAACAGTGATGTACAGTATAATCTGAAAAGAGCATCAATCATGATAGCACAACATTTTTATTAGTATGGAGGTGCAAAACATTTAAGTGGTAAGCTCTTTTTTGCCTATGTAATATGTACACACAGGGTTTGGAAGGTTCTCCTTTCCAGCTGTGTCTTTTGCTTGATTGACCAGTCAGTTTCTTATTAAGCAGATCAGATGTATAATAAATACAATTAATAGGTGGAGAGTGTAAAACAAAAAGCTGCTGGGATGTCACTGCTTAACAAATAATAGCTTAAAGAAAAGAGCTGATTGGCCAGTCTGCTGAGCTCTATGAAGACTTGCTAGACAGTAGTCTCTCTGTTGATTCAAAAATGTCATGAGAAATAAGTTTCGTCTCCCAGCAACAGCAAAATGGATAGGAAGTATAGAGTAGGGCAAGCATATATCAAATTGGTTAAAGCCTGGTAAATTGAAATGAAATTAAAATCCTTAGAAATCAAGATGAACATCAGACAGAGCAGACTCTTTGAAAACAATAAATCCTGGCATTTCTATGTTAGATCACTTCAGGAGAGTAAACAAGAGAGGACGGTGTACTGAGTTGAAAATTCAGTAGTACTACTACTTTAGCTAAAAAGAAGAGGATTTACAATTTCACTTGGAGGTAAGGGACTTCACACAGCAGGTAGACATTCCCACCATCTTTCATAGGTGTGTGTTTATGAGAAGTGTGCCTGCTATTTTGTGTTAACAGCAACAGAATAGAGGCTTTCTCTCCTTGCCAGAGGTAAGTATTTCTTGTAATTTTTTTAATTCACATTTTAAATGTAGCTTCTGTTCTTTCTGTTCCTTTATGTGCGGGCAATGTAGAGAACACATCATCTTTGAGACAGGTGCCATGAAAGTGCTATGGAAAGAAAAATTGGGGAAGCATCTTGAGTAACTGGAGAGCAAAATCTTTGTTAAATAGGAGAAGGAAGTAATAAGAACAGGAGTAGAAATGAGGTTCATTGAGAAGTGGAGGTAATCTAAAATCAAGGAAAGGAACTACCACTATAAAGCGTCATGACTTGGCTGGTGTGGATTGGGAGGAGAGATGGTGTGAGAGGCTTGTAAGTAGCTAACTCAAAGGCCAAATGGCTTGCCATATGAAATCTGGTCCATGGAAAGGGGGAGTCAGGGCATAAGTTTCTATAGTGATTTGGCTGTGTGTTGTGGTTTTCCTCCTTTGAGTCAGAGGTAGCAACAGAGACATGAGTTATCAGAGCATAACTAGCTGCCCATCTCTTGCACAGGTCCGGTTAGAGGCATGTTCTCATACTTTGTGCCATTCAAAATACAATGCTAGCAGTTTTTCCTGCTTAGTTTTTCTAAGTGTCTGTGAACAAGCTTTTTCAAATAGCAGTTTTGGAAGATAGCAGTTACACTGCAGTAACAAAGGCCTACAAGGCCATAATAAAGGCCAGTAAGGGATTTAAAATAACAATTTGACATGGTGAAAAGCCTTATTGTTGCTTTAAGAAGACTGAAAATCCTCCAAAAACATACCAAAACTGATTTACAGAGAGAGGAGAAGAGAGAAGTATGTGTTTGTAGTGACCTTGGGACTGAACGCTTGCTTTGGGGATTTGACAGGAATGGTTTGCAGATCAGAGAAATAAAAAGCATGTGTAGTAAGTATACAGTTACATTTGATGGCTGGAATGAAAAACAGAACTTCAGCTCTTATTTTAAGGTTCTCTGCACTTTTTTTTTACTACAAAAATCATGATTGTCATTTGTTTGCCGAAGTTGTTCTCCTCTTCAGTGATAAATGAGCTTTTTAAGCAACTGAAAATACGTATGGAAGTCAGAGAACCGCCAGACATATACCATGTTCTACCTCTCCACTGATACCCTTACAGAGGTTTTTCTTTTTTATTAGTTTGTTTTAAGCCAAAATAATTTATATGGCTGTGCTAGTAAGCTTTTCATAATAAACTGTATACCCCATAAAGGAGATAGGAGAGGCAGGAGAATAAGCCTGGGTGTGTAGTAAAGAAGGGTATTTTTCATTGGATTTGTTTACCAGTTTATGTAGACTGCAGTAATACTAAAACCTGGAAGAAACCAGCACTGCGGAAGCATGTGCTTAGGCATTTCAGCACCCAGTGTGTAGCGTATGTGCTCAGCTGAACAGGGAATAGCGTTCTTCAGATTTTGTCTCTGTTGCTTATTCATCACATGACTCTGAATAAGTTGCTTCATTTTCATATTCTTTCTGCCTTCTATACACACATGTATCTTAAGTGCTGTGATGTAGTTTTAGGAAAGGTGCTAATAGACCAAACTCTCTCCTTCCCTTCCACTTGTTCCCTCTCTTCCATTTGGAGTTTTGACCAGTCACAACTGAAGATGGAGCTTTCCTACAGGCTGAGGACTCAGTCTTGGTTGTGAACCTCTTTTCCTTTTCAGTTCACTGGTGTTTGAGTGCTCAGGTTATGTCTCCAACTTCTCAGAGCTGATGTGTAAGGATGCTGAGAGCCCCTCTGCTTGCTCACCATCCAAAGAACTATTGGTAGCTCATGTTCATCTCATGGCTAGAAGCAGCCATGGACAGCTAGTAGAAAATACCTAGTCGTGAAAGGAGTAAGCAAGGATCTGTGTTCTGGTATGGACAGGGAGGAGAAAAGAAACAGCCTATTTAAGATGAAACTTAATAAATTTGTGAGAGGATTTGGTTGTGTTATGTGTTTCACAGCAACCTCCGCTCAATAGGCTAGACTGTCTATTATGTTCCCAAATTCAAGTTTTGCAGTGTCTTGTGACATAATCACATCAATGACTTGGAGAAAACTATTGGAAAATTTGCCATTTATTCAGAACTGAGGATCGCGTGGAAATGTTTAATCACCTTTTGCTAGATGCTACAGATTGAGCAATGTTTGTATTAGAATATGAAAGCAGTTTCTATTTGTCTTCTGTCAATGACAAAGGTGGATTATAGAAGGCCTGGTGTTCCTGGTTTACCTTTTGATCTTGAACTAGGGGGTGCTGATACCTTTTGCCGGAAAATCTCTATCATTAGAATATTTTGTTTATTGCAAATGAGAGTAAGGTAGGTAGTTACAATTATAAAGGCACGTAAAAATAGCCAGTTCTAAAAAATGAGTTTTACCTTGTTCTTTAACTTCTGATTTCTGCTTAATAAAGTAATATGGAATGTCTCGCAGGATGCTGTGAACTAGAATGTATTGTGAAGTCACTTAAAAAATCTTGTCAATAAGGAGAATTTGGAAATGAAGGATCATGCCAGAAAGATGTAGAAACAATAGAGAGAGCTTGGAATGAATTCAAGTTGCAAAAATCCTCACCAATTACTATAGTGCTCTGAGTGCATACACTCATATAATATTCTGCTATGACTGTCTGCCAGATATCTGACCTTATCTGTAAGGGTGTCCGGTTCTCCTAGAGGTTGACCCACTGATTGCAGTGGATGTGGAAGGGATGATGGGAGGGAGAGAGTGTGTGTGTGCTGTCTTGTCCACAGCATAAACAACCACCAGCAGATCTGTGTTAAACTCTTGTAGTGCTGTCATTTAATTCTGTTTTACTGTAACTGTGAGAGATTACTGATGCAGTGCTAAGACTGCACAATTACATTTACCAGCTTCTTGTGGATGTAACTGAGAGCTGAGAGAAGCATTAACTCAACCATGTACATCTTTTCTGACATAAAATAGATTATACAACAAACAGTAAAATATTAACTACAAAAAAACAATAGAAAATGTCATACAGATACAAGACCGACAGATTAACATCTCTTCCTCCTGCCTGCGCACACACTCTGTGAATTGTATAAATGAGCAAACTGAAAGTGCTATTAACACAGATATTTCTGTTTCTGATCTTTTTTTTTTATGTTAGAGAAACAAAGAAACTTATTTGAACTGAGCTATTTATAGAGCTTGCAGGGGATAACCTCCTGTGTCGTTGTTCTAATTAATTGTGGGGATCTCTTGTGTCTCTGAAAGATGAGATTTTCTTCTTTATTTGGAGACCTTGTGGATAGAAACTATAGTGCCAGTCAAGATAGTTTGGACCAAATTGCATGGTAAAGGAACAGTGCTTCATTGAGCACCGGTGTTTTGTAGAAAGGTACGACATGAGCTAAATTCTGCATGAAGGTGAATGAGACCCTGGGAGTCTGCATTCTGCAGAAATTCCCTAGAAATGGAAAATGAGTTGCTTTGGATGTGTATAAAGATGGTTGTCATTAGCACCTCTATGTAGGAGACAAGGATTACATTGTATGGCAAGTATGACCTTCAGAAGGTAGAAGAAAAACTGGAAAGCCATAGCTGAATGCTTTTGGGTAGGCAAAACCAAGTCTTGTATTGTTGAGGTACCCCTAAGCTGTCAGTGAATTTTTCTTTTCTCCTTGCTTTTAGATACAAAAGTTAGACTAGCACAATCATGAAATAACATCAAACTTTGTATCCGCTTGCTACTCCAGCATAAGTATGCTATTCATATGCCAGGCCTTTAAGATGCATGGCAGAGAGAACCTACACTTCCACAGCAATGAAGATGCAGACACCTTCCTTCTCTGTGCAGACAGTAGCACATGCAGGTATGATTGCAAAAAATGAGAAAATACTGCAAAAAACATTGGAACATCGGTTTTACTTTGAAGCTTGAGATGAGATAGTGAAAGTTTGGGGTATTTATGAAAGTGAGTGAGGGAAGGGAAGGGTCAGGGATGCTTTAACAGAATCATGTTTTTACAAGGGAGCCAGCAGTGAATTCGCAGCAATAATATTTACGGCACATAAAGACTAGCTAATTTCCAACAGTAAGGCTAAAGAATAAGAATTATGTAGGCAAAGCTGCAGGATGGAAAGCGGGGAGGAAACTACTTCCTTTTTTTACCAACCTTTTACTGCAGGCTGGAACTGAGGGGAAGAAAACATCATATACCTTGACCTTACTGTGTTTTGCTGCAGCTTGTTCGATCCCTCTAGCAATGCTGATGTCTTAATTGAAAAATGGATAATTTCTGAAAGTATGTTATAATCACCTAAACTATGAATGCAGCAGTAATTGTAAGTGTTAGACAAGACAATAAAGTGTGTGGTCCTTTCCTAAAGGAGATGCTTTTCAGTTTTTGGCTGTGCTTTGCTTTTAGAATCATTGCTCAGTTGTGCTATTTTCAGCACCTTGTAATACAGGCCATTAAAAGCAGTTACATTGACCCACTTACTGTCTTTCATGTTGGGTGGAATATGTGGATATTGATGGCAAAATGTAAAACTCACTTGTCTCATCTGCCCTTGTGACAGATGATTGCTTTGTTGATACGCATTAACCCCCTCAAAGTATAAAGCACTGAAAATAATACTTCTGCAAATTGCACAGAACAACTGTTTTGAATAGAAAGAAAAGGCTTCTTGAGTATGAGTGACTACTCTCTTTATAAAATAAGCAAGGCTAATAGAAAATTATTAACTGATACTTCAGCTTTCACTTAATCATATTAGCTTTCTGCTTGCAGATCCTGATTACAGACTGCTTCCCAATACATTTTTCCTTTTTTCCTTCCATATCTCTTTACCATCTGTTAGTAAGAACCAATGTAGAGTAAAGTTGAGTTGGGATGACTTTATGCTGTGCAAATGCAATTCACGCCAGCAAAAAGAACTATGCAAAATCCTGTTTCTCCCTTGAAAACCTTGAGCTCCCATCAGTGGCAGCCAAGCAGTACTGTAGCTTCTTGATTTTAGTGGAGTTGAAACAATTGCAGCAAGCTTTTGCTTCTGCACTGAGCCGAATTCCAGTTTTTTAATGAAGTGTTTCGTAGAAAAGGGCATAACTGAAACATCTATTGCCATTGCTTAGGATTCTGGCTTCCCCTTTTAAGACTCGTATCAAAAGCTTGAAAATTTCTTTACTTTTAGGAAAACATACTTTACCATGTAAGAATATTTGAGCAAATAGCTTTTTAGGAAAGCTTGCAAATAAGTTTTACTTAAAAACAAAATTGTCACTATTTGATACATTGCTGAAACAAACCAGATAGGAAATCTGTTAGTAATCTCTAGTGCTGTCACATTTTGGAGAAAGCTAAGTGCTCCCTACCATTTAACCCTGTGTGATGTGTTTATAAGCATACCTAACTGTAATATCTCTATTGAGTATGACCTCATTTGCTGCTAATTGTCTGGTGATAATTGCAGGTCTTGTGCTGTGATTTAAGTACATGTTGGATCTGCAGTGGTCTACCTCTTAATGCTTCATTGTCTTTCATTTGTTGTTTTAGTAACAAGACAAATTGTGTGGTGTTCAGAGAACTCATACTCTAAACATTTTGTGATTATTTTTGAAGTGCTCCCCCTTAACTTTTTGGATTTAAAAAAACAACCCTTATCTTACTGGGAGAATAGGTTTGTTATCTTTTAGTTGAGAAAATTGTCTCATATAAATCTTCTGTGTCCGAAATTATTACGGTTTGTGGCTGATGCTTAATAATGCTAAGACTGACAAAATCTATGCATGTGGTTGTGTGGTACATAGCTCAGAATTTTAAGCTCGCTTTGAAAGGAGTGGTAGAAAATGTTGGTTAATTGCCACCTAGAAGGCATGTTATATTCAAAACAGCTTAGGGGCAGATGTGTGTGAAAGATACCAGTTTGTTTTTGTTGATTTACTTTGTGCCTTTTGGGAATGGTGAATGTGAGGCCAGGTTCAGGTTCAACTTCGTAAGGTCTCGCAAAATGGAAGCTTTTTGTGGATAGAGCCGTATCTTAATGGTAGTCAACAGCCATTGCATCTGTTCTTGACTCTGCCACTGATTTGGTGGATGATGTAGGATGTGTTTCACCCCCTCAAATCCTCTTTAGGTTAGTGCCAATAATACTAGCTTCCTTGGTCAAACACTTTGAGGTAAACTAAGTTATTACTGTATTTGTCTTGAGAAGTGGTTTAAAATTGGCTCTCGTTTCCTGTTCAGCTGAATACAAATGTGATGAAATTCCACATTAATATCATCCTTATGGTGAAACACTGCTCCTGTATACCTTTTTTTTAAATTGGTGCTCCTGTATACTTTTTTTTTTAAATTGGAGGACCCTTTATCTTTTTAAAACAAACAACATCTCTCTCCAGTGATCTGCAAGCCACTTTTTTTTTTTTTTTTTTTTTNTTTTTTTTTTTTTTTTTTTTTTTTTAAGTGGGTTGAAGGACTGTAGGTACTAACATGTGCCCAGCATGCAATAAACAAAATAGGATTTTACAGAATAGGCACTGGACTAATTATCAAGCAGTAATTAATTAAATTAAAATTTGATAATTCATGTAAAAGAAAATAGAAAGGCTGGACTATGCTTGCCTAAGGGCACTAAAAGATGCTAATGACCTGTTCATTTGTACTGATGGGATGAAAATTAAGTGAAATCTAATGTTTCTTTGCAGCTCTTGGGTTTTCCTCAGTTTTAGTTCACTTGTAAGGGTGGAATTTCATGTGACTGCAAACCTTTTTTATGTGTTGGGTTTTTTGTTTTTTTAGAGCACTTCCTGGTATCTTTTAGACCAGAGGTTCAACACCAACATGAAGGTTTACAGAGTTGTTTCTCATTAAGTTGATTCTCCACCATCTTTCCATACTTGTCTCCCCAATATTAAGATGCTCAGTACATGCACCAGCTATAGGTTGTATTGTAGAGCTGCTTTTCATAAGCGGTGTTATGTAAACACGTAAAGGGAGAGTTGTGCTGTTTAACTTGGGCATTAATTTTGGTGGCTTGACTCTAGTGTGAAGTAGGCATACGCTTCTTCAGAAAACAGTTCAGGAAAACAGAATGACTCGCCTCTCTTTATTTTGTTTGAGATGCCTACAATAGATATCTGCAGCTACAGTATTTCAGAGTAAGTGAGGATCCTTAGTGCAAAGAACTTAGTTTGAATAAGCCACAGATACAAGTTCTGTATATATTGAGAAACTTAGGGAGAGAGAGGCTAGGCTGTACTTGGGATCCTGTAAAATAGGACAGTGGTGACTCTGAACTCAATGGGATATCTGCAGATAAGGAGAAACGATGGTGGTGTGTGTACTATATAGAAGAAGGGTAATATAGAGAGCAGCAATACTGTCATGGAAAGTCCTCAAGCTGCACAGAGAACTGCTCATAGTTTGCTCATTATCCAAAACCACAAAAATAAGTATTTGAGGTAGTGTATTATTCTTAAGTGTCTAGGGTACTGTAGACTTAAGATACTGTGTTAGGGAAAACAAAACATATGGAATTCAGTAGAGCAGCATATTTTCATTAGGGGAGGAAATAGTTTCATAAAGTTGCCCAAAAGGAGTTTGTTAATCTCTGCTAAATAGTAGCTTCCTATTTCAAGCTTCTATTAGCTTGAGTTGGGAAGAAGCTTTCTTTCTACTGTTAGTCATGTTACTGATGAGGGGATGAATGAATAGACTTTTTAAAAGATCAGAATGACTGCGGTCTGGAACAATACACTGAATAAGGTACATAACTTCTTTCATGTAGTATGTCTTAATAGCACTTTTGTTTCTGCAGCCACTCATACAAAGTAGTAGTACAAGACATTAGCCAGTGACTGAAATTTTCACTTGGAGGATATTTGAGTAACAAAAATAATCAGTGCCCACATGCCTTTCTACAGAGGCATTTTTCTACCTGTGGCCTAACTTCAAGGTCCAAGGGGTTAAATGTATTCTTAATACTTAATTTACTGCAACAACTGACTCAACCAAGAAAAAATGTATAGGTGCCAAAGAAACTCTCATAAGTTGAATAAGCTACTAGCCTCTGGGAATTTCATCCTGATACACATGGTACATATTAGGAGCTTTTGTGGGAAAATTGTATTTTATAGAATGTGAAGGAAAAAAACAGCATAATTCACAAAATGATCAGAATATGAATGCATTGTTAAAGGAATTTTTACTGTAAGCAAAGAGCAGACAAACAGGGGATCAAATTCAGTGGGAACAGATGAATTAAAATTTAGGTTATACTGTAAACAATGCATGAGTGGATCTTAACCAGAATGACTGACTAGAAGAAACATGTAAGCCTTACTGCTTTCCTTAAGGACCAAGGCTTTTTTCTCATTCTTACATATCGCCATGAAAGCCAGGCAGTTTCAGCCAAACTTGACAAAAGAGATGGGAGTCTCGAGGACGTGAAGTTTTTCCCTATTTTATGAAAATTGGTAGCTTGTGGAGGGGAGGACAGACCCAAATTAGTGCCACCAGTGAAGGACAGGCAACAGAGAGTTGATACCGGCCTTTTCCACTGGTCTTCTTCGTGACCCATCAGCCTGGATACATGTCAGCACTTGCTAACTCCTGCTCAGGAATGTGGGAAGCTGTCTGGTTATTCTGCTGGGCAAGAAGGTGGAAGACATCGCTGGAGAGGAACCTTGGGAACAGGTGAAGATGCCCGAGGCACATAGGCCACACACCCATACAAAATCTGGACGAAGTAAATCTGCTGCTTTGAGACCTGCTTGTTGCAGTTAGTCAAAGCAGAGACCTTCCTTCTCCTTCATGTAGGGCATTTGAGCTTTAATGGCTTTGATTTTTTTTTTTTTCTGTTTTCCTCCTGTTGTGTAGCCACAGTCTGACAATGTGATGGAAGAAACAGATCTGTTATGTTGTGTGAAATGTTCGAGGCTAAGACACTGTAGCTTTTTTCTGTAACTTCCAAAAAATCATGCTGCTTTCTGGTAATGTTGGTTTTCTCAGCATGGGCCTCAGCAGATGAGGATGAACAGACTATGTTTTCTTTCTAGTCCTTTTCCAAACCCTCTCAGAGACAGAGGAGTAAATTTTGAATCCCATTCTTCTGAATTTCTGCTCTCGGGGTGGTGAGAAGGAATGGGGAACAAAAGTGCGAGCACAGTTTGTCTATCTGTCTTTGCTTTCTGATGAAGCCAGTTAACTGCGTCTGGGAGTAAGAGGATAAATGAGCCCTTTTTATAGAGAATGTCAGCTTGAACACGTGTTACATGTTCAAAATATGTCAATATTAGTAACATCCAGAGGGAAGCAGACAAAGCAAAAGCTTCTCTAAGGGTAAGAACAATCACAGTCAAAGAAAGAGGATGAGTGTTGGGAAGTAGAAGGAATTGTTGGTAACTCCATATCCACATGTTGCTCACAAGTGAAAAACTATCTGGAAGAATTATAACCAAAAAACTCTGGATGAATTTAATTTGGTAACAGATTCCCAGTCATAACCCTTAGTCTGAATTATTTCCTAGTAGTTTGATGGGTGCCAAACTATAACTGGGTCCACCATTTTTCTTTTATGGTATTCTCATTTAAAAGTGTGGTGAAAAAGATCCTTCTTTATGCCATCTGGGAGCAGACAACATGAAATGAATGACCTGTCTTAGTTCAAAGCATTAAAGTAAAAAATAAAGGGTTTGTTTAGAAATCTGTGATAAGCAACTCCTGTCTCTTTCAGTTATTAAATGAAATTGTTTCCAGGAGAGAAAGTGGGATATTAACGAAGCTTTTACACTGTGTTCCCAAAGAACAGTGTTTTTAGTCACTACCTCTGTTCCAGGAGAGGCAACCAGAATCGAGTTTATTCTGTGCCTGCTGAACTCCCAGCCACAAACTGAAGGACCAAGAATGCTGAAAACAATATATGTATGAAACAATCATTTCAAGGATTTGGAGGACCATGGAAGAAGATAGAAGAGACAAACCAAAGGTTTTTTAGCCTTGGATTGGGGATCTTAATGCAGGTTTAGTGTCCTGGATGAGTTGGATGGATTGACTTGGAGTCCAGACATCACAGAATTGTGTATACTTTCAAAGGATAAAATGTATTGGCAGCTGTGAAGTGGTAGGAGTGGAATGGTGAAGGTTATCTGAACACCTAGAAAGGTCATAGCTGTGGTGTTTGGGCTGTTCCTGCAAGAAACAGCAGTGGCGGAGGCAGAAGTATGGATTCCTGTACATCCTTGTGTACTTTTCTGGGAGGAGTTGGTTGAGAGATGAGAAAAGAGAAGAGCAGAAAGCATTTGGTACAGGTCAATATACAAGTGTAAGGTTGTTTTTTCTGTAGCTTCATGGAAATTATCCATTTAATTAACTGTGTCGAAGCCATACCTCAAAGTCTCTGCCAGATGCTTAGGTCACTGGCAGACAAAGCTTGGGGGCTTCCTGGAAAACTCTGTGCTGTAAAAGCAGTCAGTAAGGATACAAAGGTGTAAATTGCATAATTCAATAGTTAGGATATTTACATTAACATAACAAAGGAGATCTATCACTTTAACTTAGCAAGCCTATGTATTTTCTACAAGTAAGGAATAGGCTTGAACATAAACATTTTCACAAACTGTTTTTTGTAGGTTCACAGGCAAAATGAAGATGTTAAATATAGCAATATATTGGGCTTGGGGTATTGTTCAACAGAAATATCAAGGAGTTTTATGTTGAATAGCATCTTACTCAAAACACCCTTCTTAATCATGTCGCAGGTGTAAGCAGGTTGCTAATGAAATAGCAAATGTTGCTATATAGAGAGGCATTATTAGCAGAAGAAATAACTTTAAAGGGATGTTAAACTTAAGGGGGGGGGAGGGGAAGTGAAAATAACAAAATAAGGCTTACGTTGGATTAATATGAGCTAATACCTAAACTCACAGTGGCGAGATTTAAATGTAGGGAAATGCCTAGAAAATAGATCCAGGACGGAGTGAGGCTGAGAAGCTCATAGTGAACAGCAAATATATTGGTTTGTGTTGGATATATGTAGAAACAGAAACAGCTTCTGCAGTATCTTTAGGAAAAGGCACTGCATAATACAGTGAGAAGAAAAGTCACTCCAGCCTTCTTGCAAGGGGACATGGACAGTTCCTCCTCCYTCAGGGCTCTGCTGTGTGACCTTATGGGAGGAAACTTGTAGAAGAGCAAGGAATTGCATTGTGGAGAGGGACCACAGCTTTAAAAGTTTGGGCTGAGACCGTTATTAAAATGAAACGGTTTGCCTTGCGGTATCTGGTACTTTTAGAAGGACTCATCTAGTGAGACTGGTTTCATTACTGTACATCAGAGATTACCCAAACATATTCAGAGTGTTCTGTTCTTGTTACTTATGCTTTACTTTGTAGTCAGAGATCTGTTGCTAAGAAAGTTAAGGTTATTAGTCTTTTCCAAAACAAAACATACAGCTTTATGGTATATGTTGGTTTCCAGCATGAAAATTGAGGCTAGGTAACAAGAATCTGTTTGATAGCCCCATACAAGCTACTTTGAAGAAATTTGACTCTATCCCAGCCAAAACCAGTACTGCCCAAAACTCTATCCCAGCCAAAACCAGCCTCTGTTGCCTAGAGGCTTTAACATTATCCTGTGGAGGAGAACGCTTCCACTGCCACTGTATGTTCAAATCTGTAAGTCCATTCTGGGATGTCATAAGTCTGAAGCGCAGTACGTTTAGTACCATAGACAACTAGCTTTGCGGGACTACTGCTGTGAAGCATCTTACAAAGATGGGACTAAAATTAGAAAGATGCTGAAGCTGATAACATGCTGCTTTCTGAAAGTGGCATAATTCCAATGGCATTAAATTATCTTTGTCATATTTTTGCACTTTTATTTATGTTTCGTATAGCTACTGTATGTATTTGTGGGGGCTTTACTATGTCTCTGAAAGTAATTACAGGTTTGAAATACTCAAGTGCTCTGTGTTCATGCACAGATATGGTAAATAGAGCTTAAATGGATTAGGTGGTTTAAAGGATTGACAGTTGCAAGGCAATATTTATCAGCATTTATGGCTCAGTGTCCTCTTAAGGTAACTGCTGTGTTCTGAAGTCACAGTAATTGGTACTTATTATTGGGAAGTGTTGTGGGAATCTTCTGGTGAGAGAGAGTTCAGGCTGAAAATTGAGAGAAATTATTCTCATCTGTTGTTGTAAGGCTTCAGCTAGGGCATTGTGAAAGGGCATGCATATTTGGGCTTGTCTTAAATGGCTAGTTTTTGCATGTGTGTTGAAGCTGTGTCAATGGCATTTATGAGCACATGACCGGGCATCCTAGTTGTGTTATCTGAATAAAGTGTGTCGCAGATCTATTTTAACTCTTCTCAGTGGTGTTGCAATTCTCGCTTTTTAACACTCCTTTGAGGTTTCTCAGCTTTTCCTGATTTTCTGTTCTGTTTTTTAAGGGATRGGGAGGAGAAGATAGAACCTCATGAGTATTACAGCAATTCAGTTACCCAGAGTAATTATGTTACATTGCAGAAGAGCAGATATATAATTAACTGAAATAGCCAGTTATCCAGTTTACTGGATTCATATTGAGATTGCCTTGACTTCTTATGTTCATAAGTAGGTTATACTACTAAGTGATAGGTACTTAAAATGGAATTACTGTTTAAATGGTGTCCTTTTAAAATTCGTATTATATGTTTCTCACTACATTGATTTCCATTTGTTTTTACCTTGTTAAGTGTAGGAAGTTATGTTAAGTCACCTGGTTTTCTTCATTATGCTCAGTTGGAGCTTAACCTAATCTTCTTTTATCAAGATGTTTTCTTCCCAGTAGGCTACCTGCCTTGCATCCAGTCATTAATAAATGTTGTGAATAGCACTCCTGTATTGAAAAATACCTCAGTAAGAACCATGAAAGTTGAAACAATCTGCCTGATTAATAAATAAATAAATAGAATTAAGGATGCTGTCTGGTTTGAGTGTTCTGTATACATTCAGTTTCATGGAATTTTTCTTCCCTGCAGTACATTATGTCTATCTATGTGCTACTTCTCCAGCCCACACTGATACTTTTTTTTGGTTCTGAAGTCTTCAAGTAAGGGTTGGTTGTGGCATCATGACTCTGCGTTTGAGTTTTAGACTTTTTTTTAGACTGACTTTGCCATGTATGTTCTGTGTTACTGGGCAGTTCTCTTCCTGTGTGTACCTCATTTCTCTACCTGTAAAATGGACATCCCTACTATCCTTCACTCTTGTCTCTGTGTCTTAAATATTCAAGCTTACTCTATCTGTGGGAAAGCTTAAGAGTCTCTGGTACTTGTGATTGTTCTTGAAAGAATAATTGAATTAGATAGGGCACTCTTTGCTCAGAGTGTTATTTTCACTCTGTCTGTCTTTACTTTTGCTCTTAACTAAAGCAAAACGTTTCCTGCAAGGAAAAGATGCTGTTAATTTCTCCTTTCCCCAAAGTCTACCCTGGAGCAGAAGGTGGTTTGATCTTTTGTGCTGTTCTACCAGGAATGTAAACAGTAGGGGAGAATCAAGAATGTTTTTTCTACTCTTACGTGGACCATAATACAGCTTAATTGTTTTTTCTCATGCTGTCTTTTGTGTACGTAAGTAAATACTCTTCATAAAGTAATTTCAGGACACTTTGGAAGGTAGTAGAGAGTTCTAAAAATAGGCTTTTTGCTATGTATGTTTTCAATATCTGTCCTTTCATTGCTTCTCTTAGTTCTCCTTTTAATTACGTTAACTAGGCTTTGCTTGGAGGACTCTTAAAAGTGAATCATTACTAAATAGCAGAGATCTGAGTGTGTGTCTCATACTTCAAAACCCACAGAAAGCCTATCTATCCATTCCTACAGGTGACAACTGTGTGACTGATTTCTTCCGCCTCCTCCAGCATTTCCTGTAATCTCAGTCTGTCTAAATGGCACTGTGTATTGACATACGGTGTCCTGGCAAACAGCCACAGAAGTATTTTTAGTTTCTGAAGCATGTGGCTGAAGTTCTGCTACTGACAGCAATCGGTTCCTGAAGATGGAGGTGGAGGTTGGGTGCTGGAATGAAAGTCTTCTCCTTGCCCTGCTCTGCCTCATGGTTCTCTGAACCTTTCAGCTGCGGGGCTCGTACTGGCGCGTGTTACTGGCTTCACTTCAGGTTTTTGTACTTCTGAACACTGAGAGTCTTCACAGCTTCAATTTTATTATTGTTAGTGTTTTCTTTGTATTATATTGGATTATGTGTGTGGGGAGGGTTCTTCAATGCTCACTCAACGTGGAGCCGTGGATGGGCACGTTTCTGACACTATGACCTTGTTACTGAAGAAAAAGGGGTTTTTTTGTTGTTGTGTTCATTTCTCTCAGATAACAGAGTAATTAGAAGTAGCCCTTAATACAGCTGGGCAGGGAAGCGATGGGGAGTGCAGGAGTGCTTCTGGGTGGCGTGAAGCAAGGAGGCAGTCTTGGGTGCAGGCTGAGCAGGGCAGAGGCCGTGTATTTCTACTGCCGCAGGAGAGGATGCAGGATGGCAGAGGGTCATCTGTTGCTCGCTGTGAGCTCTGCCTTAGATGAGAAGTACCAGGGCATATGCGGGTTTACAGCAGATATGGAGTGCTCCCTAAAGGGGATGGGTAGGGCAGAGCAGCATCTGCACAGGGGAACCCCCTTCCAGCATCTGCACCCCTGAACCCACAGCCCCCAGCTTGTGATGCTACTTGACCAACTTTTGAGCCAAATGAGGCTTTTCTGCCATTGTCTGTTCCATCTTCCTCTTCTGTTTGCCCTGAATAAGGACGTGTGCTTTTTAGCCACAAGTTGTAGCTTCCTTACCATTCATATGAAGAGGCAGAGGTCTTTAACTTGATAACTGCACCTAATGGGTTGCCATCCTTGCGTCCAGGCGCTCACTGATGGCTGCCATCCCTTTTAAGTCTCCAGAAGTGCCCAAAGGCTCCTGCGTAACCTACCTACAGTGGAGCTGTAGTAAATGGCACCTGAACACCATGTTAAAAGAAGAACAAAAAAAGGGGGGAAGGCAGGTGTGTTAGGAGGCAATTTTCCTGATATGTTGTCTAGCTTGGGAGTTCAAGCTTGGTTTGAAAGGCAATTTTAAAGAAAGACAAAGACAAACAGATGCTGTAAAAATGAGGCAGTCAGACTTGTGCCTGCTGTTTGGCGCTGTTTTATGCTTACCTGTTTAAAATTAAATTAATAGGAACATTTTGAATTTAAAAACAAACATCACCTGTCTTTGACATAGCATGATATTTTTAAAACACCTGATCGGTGGAAAGACATCCTTCCGAAAACATACAGAAAAAGGAATGGGGAAGCTTGCTTAGAGTTTTGCTCTGATTTGGCTACATTTCTGTAAGTGCTTCCCTTTCTCTTTTTGTTTCTTAATTTAACAGTGGATTGCACGCACACTGTACTTAGGAGTGTTGTTTCTTCAAATCTATGACGATCAGACTGGGAACAAAATCTAAGATGTATCTATTCAGACAATTTCCTGGGGCAATTGCTAGTTTAAAAAACCAAACCAAAACAAAAACAACCAACAAATCAAAAATAAGACGGYGAAGGAACCCTGAGAATTAAACATACCAGATTTTGAAAACCCTTCTTGTGCAGTTAGTTACTGTCAATCAAATCTACTATGGGAAATAATGTTTTGGATAAGTTATGTCCAAGCAAGGAAGTCTGCTTTGATATAGAAAAGTTGTGAGTATGACTCCTTTGAAAGCACCTGATATGCTAGTCTGAAATGCTGATTTCCATTTTGACTAATTTAATGTCCTCTAGGCAATGTGTATTCTGATTCCAGAAAGAATTATAAATTAGTATTAACTGGGGGATATTTTTTAGACTGAAGCAAATTATTGTCAGGCGTACATATTTTTGCAGGTTTGAATTGCTTTATTTCACCCACAGTAGATCATTACATTCCCTTCATCAAAACTGAAGAAAGTGTCAAGTTTTCTGTTCCTCTGCAGTCTTTTTGAGTCATGACCACTAATGAAATGGTGGTATAAGATTACTTGTTTCCTGCATGTCTGGCCGGTGTCATGCACTTTAATTTTTGTTCAAGAAGTTTACACTGAATTGTTTGTTTTCTGTTTTTCAAGCTGTTATTTAATCAAATAAAATACATGGAGAAAACATGTGCCAGAGGAATACCAGGAGAAGAGAAATACATTGCTATGAGAAAAGGAAAAGATTAGAGTTGAAGCGGTTGAGAGTTCAGATTCAGAAGGTCAAGTGATGAATTGCAAAAAGGTGTTCCAAAGTCTTTTTCCTAAACTGTTCACTGTGTTTGTATTTTCTTTGGCTGGTTAGGCTTTGTCTGAATGTGTAATTATATTGTTGAGAAGGTTTGAAGTCCAATTGGATTGATATGAGTGAGAACACAGAGTTCAGTACAAACCAGTATCTCATTAATTCAGTGTTTCCTTATGTTAATTTCAGTTTAAATCTGGCAAGGAATAACCTGTGTTGAAATTGAGAATTTTCATGTTTTTCTCAGCCCTGGATTATTTAAACTTCACAACTTAGCTGATTTAGTGCAACTGTAATAAAGTAAACAAGGCCTGACTTGTTTTGAGGGAACAAAATCTGATATAGAGAATCTGYCAAGGGTCATTTTAATTGTCATTTTAGCGTGTAATGACCAAGCAACCACCTCTCATTTGGCCATTTTCTTATTTCAAATTGACGCATCATTTAATGAGATGAATTAAAGAGCTCTTGAGGAAATATAGGGAGGCATGAGTTTTATCCTGGAAATATTTTAAATGCCTGCCATATAGGCAATGTCCTAGTCAAAATCCAAAGATGTGGAGTTTGCTCTTCCAACATACCATCAAACTTCAGACATACTCAGCAGCTGTTTGAGACTGGTAGAGTGTGACTGAATTCCTGTTTGATCAACTTGAAGGTGGAATGACAACCAAAATTCAAATAATTTGTATTGGGAAGATTGACAGAGTAAAATAAGATCATTCAGTGGTGAAAATTAAGAAATAACAAACCTTCAATACCTTGGTAATGAATGCTAACAAGAGGAGAAGAGATGAAAAACAGTGTTTCGAGGGATGAGGTACAAAAAGCAATCAGAGACTGTAGATTTTTAAAAAGTGCATTAAGTGCCACCTCTTAAACTTTTGAGGATTAACTCAAATGTTTTTATTGATACAGCTCATTTGTCTGTACATGGCTTTAAACATACTAGCATACTATACAGTCATACAAAATCTATTACGCAGCTTAAGTACCCTTTAGTTTTCAGCTTTGCAAATACATTTTTCCACAGGGTAACTTTGTAATGACGTTTTTGTCACTTTGAAACACATTTGAAATGCTTTTCYGTTTCATTGATGTATTCTTTGAAGTTCTTTTAAATAGTTTTGTAAAAGCAGAACACATTATTGATTAGGAGTATGGCATAATTCTTCACAAAACCAAATTTGCCTTTGCCAGTGTTTCTAAAAATATTTTTCATGATAATTCGTGATAATGCTGTCTAAACACTGAAGCAAAAGTTTGGGATATTTGGTAGCAAAAATGAATGTTAGCACTTTCTGTATGTTAAGGTCTATTAGGAAGCACTTCACTTTTTCCAGATCTGCAGAACTAAAACAGTTAAGAGCCCCAAAAATGTTCCTCCAGAATTATCAACAAAATTATTTACTTATTAGCCAATGCTTGCAACTCAACAGTGGAATTACAAAGATGTCATTGACGGGAAAACTGGAAACAATGCTGTATATTTCTTCTCTCAGAAACAACTGCAGGCTGGGGTTTACAGACTAAATGTTTTTATTCTATAACATATAAACAAATAAAACATTGCTAATGTTTCAGTCAATACTTTCTGATTTGTTCTGTTTTTTTTTTAAAGAAGAAGACCAGTTTGCAAATGCAATCTTGTCCACTTTTTTCCCTGACGTTTTTAGAAGAGCAGAGTTGAAAGATTGTGAAACAAATGGCTTTCATGCCTAAGAAAGCAGTTTGCTTTCTTAGCCAAAACCCTAGCCATGGTCTGTCAAATGTGTATTTGGACAGCGTGGTTATGTTATTTTTGTTATTGTTTTACAGATTACTAGCAGATTAGTAGTGCAAATGCAGCCTCATGAATATAGCATTTTTTAAGGTGAGGATTTTTTAAAACTATAATTGTTCACTTCATGCTGGAATTGGCCTAGAACAAAACCAATTATTCAGGATTAGACCATGTGCCACTTTGAAGATTTTTTGCTTTTAAGGCCCAATCTATATTTCTTCCCCCTCCCTTTTCCATTCTACATACAAAGGAGAGTTTGTCAGCTACATAGTATGTAGGGCTGCAGAGTTTGAGAAGAAATATCTCTGTGGCTGGCTTTCAGGAATTAGTATCTTGTACCTCTCTTAGGCAGAAAAATAGAGCTGTAGGTGTGCTATAGTGGTCAGAAACAGCATTGCAATTTTAATTCCTTCTGTTTGAAGGAAACCTTAGTTTTCTATGCCCCTTCTTTACAATTCACTCATCATTAGCCTCACGTGGCTACCTGTTCTCCTTTTCTCTTCCCTCAAAATGTCAAACAGCTGAATAGTATAATTGTTGTGATCGTTAACTGCATGCCAACATCTACAACATCTGTATTACCTGCATGCAAACACAGCTCTTAAGCTGTGTTTATGCCTGGAGCATACATTTACATCATACTCATTATAAATGTGTTTGCACACAAACTTCAAATCCCTGTTGGTATTTTTGGTTGTAGAGCTTTGTATTGATCTGTTACACAAGTAATGCTAAGCGAAAGCCAGAAAAAGCAGGCACATTCATATAAACACACTGTGTAAATAATTGTTCCAGCCTTAGCGGTACCTTTCTATAGTTTTAAGTTCATATCATATTAATACATCAATGTTTTGCTTAAATTAGGATAGCATACTTTGTTGTATTTTCCCATTTGCTAATGAGTGGTATTAATAAAATGTGTTTGAAGAGGTATTTTTCTTTTCCTTCTCTTAGTCCCACTCTCCAATTGCTAAAATAACTATGAAATGTAGACTAGCATTCATGATCTTATGTGCAGCTGCTCTGAACAGCATCAGGAAGACTATCAGGTAGACCATAGAAGCAAAATCGATTATGTTTTCCAGTATATTTAATATGAAGAAAGAAACATTGCAATTAATACTGAAATACTTTTGTAAGAAGCAGTTTCCTGCTGACCTAAGTTAAAATATACTGCAGTCTGTCTCCAGGCTTCAAAGGGCAATAAAGATATATAATGGGTATTGTTCCTCCAAGTGCAAAATGCTAATGCAACAGATAAATAATGAGGATGTGCTAACTCCATTGAATTACTGTCTTGCTCTTAGATACTAGTTAATATTATTTCAAATACAAACTCTGTATTCACTGTGAACAGTAACTGAATTATGCTACTTTCATGGAGATGTGCCCTAATCTCCTATCTCGGTTTCTTAGTTTTAAATACTTCATTTCATCATCTGTGAAGAAAAGTTCTCTGTTACTTGGCTTTTGCTGGAGAGTGCTGATGCAGTCCAGGAGCTGTTCTAGCCATTCAGAAATCCACTTGCTTTTGTTACTGAAACTACTTACGGGTTTCTTTTTAATTGTCATGTAAAAAGTCAGCTAGATTTATGATGACTAGTCATAATGATGAATGGTGAGTGCAGTAGCAGATTTTGTTCTTTGCTACTGAATTTTCACAGAAGTTCTACCAGATGGCATTGCAGACACTGATTCTCAGCTCTTGTCTCTTAATGCAATGGAAAGATTCGTACCGACTTTGAGCATTAGGCAGCAGCCAGTTTTTCTGTTTTTAAGCATTCCCAGATGGGCAGACTTACCTTCTCAAGGCTAATGCAAACACAGATTTTATGTGACACTGTTCTTTGCAAGAGAAATGTTCTGATATTTTTCTAAGTTACTGTATGTGCTCCATAGAATGAAAAGCCTTACAAATAAAAGAAATTACATTTATGTGATCATTAATGAAGTAAAATAGCTACAAAGAAATGAGAGGTGTGATGGAAAAATTCTTAGCCTTGTCTTGCAGTTCAACAGAAAAAGTTTGACCCAATTATGGCATCACTGGAATACAGAGTAATTTTGATAGCTCTGAAAATATTTGTTCCCAGTTTGATCTTTGTACAGCATAATGAAGTTAAAATAGAGAACTAGATAGATACTTACTTGACTTTCTCAAGTGTCTGTCTATGAGTTAAGAAAAAATATTCTGTATGCAAAGTCTTTTCACTGAGCAGGGAGAAGTATATAGTTAATAACCGAAATAGAAATGACTTCAAATCCTGCAATTGTGGGACCTGTTTTCCTCAGTAAAAGAGAAAATCCCAAGGGCTGTATTTTTTATGCAAATATGAGGATGCATTAATGCACAATTACTCGGAATTTTTATTACTCTTAAAATAGTAATGGTATCTACAGGAAAAATTGAAGTTTATAGTCAAGAGTTTTTAATGTTACATCTAATGTCTTTTCCACCAAAAATAATTGTCTGGTTTATTATGTTATTATCCAGACAGCCTTAGCTGCAGTTCAGTTGTTAAGGATCTTTCCTGTTCAAAGGTTTTTCTTTTGCTTCAGTGGCATGCTTTTCTAAGGAAGACTTCTAGACCAGGTAATTTCTGGAAGTCATTTACTCCGATCCATTGATACCTGAGAGAGATATATATATATTTTTAAGTCTTTTTTGAGAACCAATTCCTGTTGAAAAAAAACCCTAGAATTAAAAGGTGAAATGTAGTGTAGGAAAAACTTCAGTTCAAAAATACTCTTTTTTTTCCTCTCTCTCTCTCTGTTTCCCATCTTATCTGGAGGAAAGCTGAGGGAGCAGACAGAAGGGATGGGAGGCATGAACTGTGAATGGTCCTCCAGTAACTTCCGTATGTCTCATTAAGGATTGTTGCTTGCGTGTGGAGTGCAGAATATAGATAAATAGCTTTCTGTGTCCTTGAGTCAAGAGGAGGGGCTTCTGCACCATCTGTGACATGTACTGAAGTTAGGAAGCTTGCAGGTGCCTGAGGATCTTTTGATGTCTGTGTATGGTGGGGCAGTCAAGAGAAATGCTCCTTCTGCTGGAAGTCCTGGAAGGGGTGGGAAAACATGGTTTAATACGTTATTTCAAGGTCTGGTGGATGATTTGCTGCCAGCCAGTATAGCTCCAGAATCTGGCATGTGAGGTGGAGCTTTTAAATCCTTTCCCCCTCTTCTCCCATTTCAGCAAAGCTGGAAAATACTAGAAAAATAAGTTGTGTGAATTTCAACAGTATAACTTTACACAAGAGGGAACTTGCAAGTTAAGGTAGCCTTTGCCCATCTTCCAGCAGTACAGATTGCTTTCTCCTTCACAGTTATTGAGTGAAGATGCATTCTGTCCCATCTGCAGCAGGCATACATTAAATGGGCTTGCACAGCATTATGAAATAGCGAGGATACCTTAGGTCCCCTTCTAATCTCAGACAGTTTATGTCAAAACACTTGGTGATTGTACTTTCAAAGGCCAGGGTGGTATTTTATATGTGGTGCAGAAAAAAATCAAAATTAGGAATTCCTGGATTCATGTTCTCAATTGTTTCTAGTATCTGCAGACAGATAGTATATGTGCAGTGAGAATTAGTATAAGAAACCATTAAACTACAGAAAAACACCTTTAAAGTTATCTGAATTATTGGCAGCATTGTAAATGCGAAACTGCAAGTTGCTCCACCTGAATTGGAGGATGTAGGAAGCTCACCGCTGTATTTCAGAAACTCAAAATTGTGTGTTCAAGGCTTACTGCTGTCTTCATGTGCTAAGAGGAAGAGTTAGGATGACATATGTGGCCTTTTAACTGTGTAAAAAAACCCAACCAACCAAAAAGCAACCAACTCCCCCTCCCCTCCCCTCCCCCCCCCCAAAAAAAAACAAACCCAAACAAACAAAAAACCAAAAAACAAACCTTATCTTTGATAGTCTATTTTTGTTTTGTTTGGAGTGGTAGGAAATTTGATTGGGAGTGAGTGGGTGTTTACTACTTTCTCTGCTGGTCTTTTAGCAATGTTTAAAGGCCAGTGCTGATTTGAGTACTCCAGTAAGACCTGGATTTGGAATACCTTGTTGGGCATGATGGAGGTTTTTCCCTTTCCCTGCCCTCCTGTCTTGTGTATTGGTTTGATCTCAATTGATGAAGAAGCTAGCCAATGGTCAGGGAGTAGACATTATATACAGAAAATGTCACTCCAAAAGTTAGTTAGGGTTCACTTTATTTAAGGGGTTATAAGCTGTGTCTTGCTATCCTATCCAGCTGGTAGAAGTGGTGGGAATCTGGGCATTCAGTATGTGGGGCAGGGAACTTAGTATGATTGTAAATGCAATGCTGAAAGCTCAGTCGTAGTTTTCTCCTAGCGCCCTCTGTACTTTCACGTCAGGCTTGTATCTGTCACATGAAATACTTGTCAGCATAAGGTGTTAAGCAAGTGGGAACTCCTTATTCCTAGAGTAGGAGGTATCATTTAACCCACACTCAATTTAGTAATTTTTGCTAGCTTTTGTTTGAATCTGCCTAGCAATTTGTTGGTATTAATGGCTGAGCTGTGCCTGAAGGTAGAGCATAACGGACCTGTTCTCTTCCTGCCTCTTGTTGCGTAGAGTCCAAGTATGGGAGCCCACCAGCTGGGAAGGTGAGCAACTGAGTAGCAGAGTCAAARAGCTTTTGTAGAAATCACAGTTGAATATTTAAAGCTGACTTCTTACTGCAGAAGGGATTTGGTACCACAATCTGCCTTCCTCTGAAAGTGAATGCCACCCTTTTGTTGTGAGAATTCTTTTAATGAAGATGGTGATGAATAGAGGGAAGAGTTGGTTGAAGGGTGACCAATATGAGCAAATTATAGACAAGAACCTATAAAATACTAGTACAAAAAAGTTACAATTAAACCAGTTCTCTATCAGAAGGCTTCACTTCCTCCAAGCACCCACTTGGTGTATCCTGCAAGGTGCACAAAATATACAGTCAGTATTCTGCATGGTCCTGATGTTGTTGTGTCAGCATCTGCCTAAAAGAAACTTCTGCCTTTCCTTACTCATTCTGACTGCATTTTTAATAGAGGAAGAATCTATTCACAATGAAGTGTTTAACAGTGTTGGAGTGGCAAATGAATCTCATGTTAAAGCTTTTAAAATTGATAGCTCTTACTAGAATTTTGTTGTTGTTATCTCCAAAGGCCTCAGTGTGGTCACTGTTACTAAAATGCATCATCATGGCTTGATTTGCATCTGTTCCGTAGGTGTCAGTTACTGTCTGATGCAACACATGGGAATGCATGCGTGAACACAATGAAAGAAGCAGCAGTGCTTCACTTGTGGCATAAAGAAGCAAAGCATTTGAGATAAGTGATTCAAGCCATTTATGTTAGCTGTAGAGAAGGCATATTCCCTGACAAATAGGGGACGGATAATCTACAACTCATAAATTCCTGTCCTGGCTTGCTGTGATCTTGGGTAACTCATTATGCTGGCATTATCAAAAGAATTTAGTTGTAGAGTGGGTTGAATGAGAATTGAGCATTTGCATCTTTCTTATGTGTAGAGTGAGTGTAATAGGCAATTTTACCAAAACAGATACTGAGATCTTACGGAGAAGAAATCCTTGTTAATAAAATTGTGTATTAGTATTGATAAAGTTGTTACTGAGTTTTCATTAAAAAATGCACATTGATATCCTGCAGTTGGTCTCTGGAAGGTATGTTTTGTTTGAGGAGCATTTCAATAATTTTTATCAGCTGCGAATTACTGCACTTGTATGTATGGGAAGGCTGGTCAAAATGAATGGATCAGCGTAGCTGATACGCTTCTGACTATTCCTGTTGTTTGTGAAGTATTTGTAACACAGCTAGGATTGCAGCTGAGTGTCTAAATAGTCCTCTATCAAGGGAAGTTAAGTGACAGTATACTGTAGGTGAGCACCTGAGGTATGTACAGTACTGGAAGTCAGTACCTGTGCAGTTGCACGTGTGTGTACATGTGTATGCTTCCCCATCATTATGGAAAAATGGCATTCCACCTATGACAACTACTTCTTGTCCTAGGACCTGAGCCTTTTTGCTCTACCTTCTACACCTTCTCTTCCCTCCATCCTTTAACAGCTTGTGTAGTCTTAGTTTCACGTAAGTTCAAGCTCCTATGCAGTATTTTAACAGGTTTTGCTATAGTTAGAGCCCTATTTGATCTAAGTTCCCTTCTGTGGCCTCTAACATACCAACGTTACTACTTGTTACAGCAATGTTCATCCCGAAGTACAATGAAACATGATGGACAGAAGGGATGGACTTCAGCTGTATAATTGTGTTGCATAAACTCCTATTTTTATTTCAAAATTGCACCTAAAATTGCTTTAGGGGGCTGGTCTATCTGTGTTTAGCAAATGCATTTGCAAATACCTAAGATTAAAGCTTTCATTTATGGAAGAAGAGAAATGATCCTGCATTCTGACAAAGATACAGTAACAGTATAGTATCATGAACTCCTTATCTTGCCTCACACAGGCAACAAAAAACCCAGCTTATTCTGTGGCCAGTAGGCCTAAAGAAATCTGCATAGTTTTGCTTTCCTCTGTACTTCTCTTCTCCTGGCCCTACAGTTCTCATGAGAAGAGACACTGTGTCATAACTGGTTTGTAATTCTGCATACTGCTGGCTGCTTCTCCCTGCATCTCAGTGAAGATGTTATCTGGAACTGCCTTCTCAGTGCAGGCACTAATTTTTCACTGGATCTGTAGGAATCTGTAGGGCCTTAATTGTCATAGATACTGTCTCGAAGTTGGACCACTTAGTCAAAAGATATAGGAGAGAGGGAGGAACTGCATTTTGGTCATACAAGCTGTTTCCATAGGAAAAAAAACCTGACCAAAATAATTAAGTCTTAGTGACAACGTTGCGCAAGAGGCTTTGTTTATCTGGTGCTTGAAATGCATTTGTAGGTGCCACTTAAAGGAGAGGAGCAGTCATTGGGGAAATGCCTCTGTCCCTCTGGATGGGGAGGAAATTGTTTGCTTGTCTGTAGAAGGGTAGTGTTTTCTGCTTATCTACCTGGTCTAGTGTGGCTGCTTTTTTTAATGAGCTTTGAGAAGCATGTGAAGGTTTCCAGGTGCTTCCTTCTTCAAAATCACTCCTTCCTGGTTTCTGTTGTTGGTTTTGCTCTGTTGATCTATACTTGCAGTTTGCTTTTGTTTCTCTTTTCCTTCTCCACTACAGGTTTTTTTTTTCCTTTCCCGTTATTTTTTTCTCTCTACCTTTTCTGTGGTTTACCTAACTCTTGCCACCTCTCTCTTCTCCACTCAACAAACTGTGCTAGGATGGCAACCTGTTGGCTCGGCTAAACCACACATGTCATTGCAGCCCTGGTTACTACTTGAAACAGGTACAACAAAACAAAACAAAGAGAGCTTACATCAGTGGGTGCTGGTTCAGAGTGCACAAAGATGCTTCTTCTGCCAGTACATATATAGTAGTGACTTCCACAAGAAAGGTGAGGAAAATGTAGTAGCTTTCATTTTAGTTGCAATCTACACATATGCAATAATGTGGAGCTTTGCTCAGTCACTTGCTTTTTTTTTTCAGGACGGTTTCATTCATGAGATTGTAGAATTTTCCTTCTATTAGAAGCCCATCTTTCAGTTTGGGAAGGCACCCAAAGTAATCTTCCTTGTGATTAAGTGTTTTGTAACCCATCACCCAAGTTTCAACAAAGCCTGCAAGTGTAACAGACTTTGTTTTCAGAACTGTAATGTGAAACTTTGACAAGGTACTATCCAGCATGGCTAACAGCTGTGTAAATCTGAAAGAAGAGAGATTTGAGAGAGAGAATGAAAAATATTTATGCTGACAGTGTTTTCTGCACCAATTAAGTTCTCAGGAAGAAGCTGATGTGATACTTATTTTTAAAAAAAAAAAAGTGATTTGTGACTTGTCACGTAATGGAGCCTGAAATCTCTGTAACAGTTAATGTGTTATTACAGTTTCTAAAGTTTCCATCTGGATAAATATATGCTGTATAATCTTTTCCTGTTTTTATATAAGTGGATTTCAGTCTTCTGAACCCTGCACGGCCATTCAAATAACACTGGGAAGGCTTTCTCCTCAAGTTGTCCTCTGAAGGCAGAGAAGGAGCAGGAAAGCTCCTCTATCTTTGACTGAAAAAGCATCAGTATGTATTACTGTAACTTGTCACTGTGCTTAACTAGGACTATTATATTTACATTTTTCAAGTGCTGGTAAGCCCTCCTAAGGGAAGACATGTCAATATAAGGTGAAACACTACTTCTGGGAGGTTCTAACACAAAATGCTCAGTTTCCAACTTAAAAGCTTTGTATGTCTGAAACCACCTCTCAGATTTGACCTATCGTCTTAACACTTTTCTTCAAAATCTTTCAAATCCCAGTTTATAAACTATATGTCCTCTTTTTTCCTGCCAAGAAAAACAAACTAAGTTCTGTAGCTGCAAGAGGGCAGTGTTGCAGAAGAGTCTGGAAAAGAGATTATTCTTGCTCTGTTTTTGTCATCCTTTTCCTTTTCTGTTGATTGCATGAAGTGAACTGGGTAGTGATAGCCACCTGCAGTAGGCGAGCAAGGACTTGGAATCTTCCTCATCCTTGAAGTCCCTGTGTGGGTTTAGTGCTAGCAGAGCAGGAGGAGAATGGCAAGGTAGTAGGAGAAAATTCTGCTGTGTTCATTTACTTGGGGATTAACCAAGCTTGCATGCCCTCAGAAAGCTGACATACTGGTCATACTATTGAGAATGTAGCAGTGGTTATATTCCTGGATGTGTCTGATGGGCCTTGTCATGTTTACGGGATGATAGAGGGTGGTAAGTGCCCATCTGTGGTGCTTTGCTAGAAAGAATAGTTTTGGTATTGAGGCCCTGCACAGTTGATTGCAAGACACACTTTTTGTAAAGTATAGTTTAAGTTGCACCCGATACAGTGCAGTGAGCAGCTACTAGGCAATTCTGAAAAGAGCATTCATCCTACCAAATGATGATCCATCTGGGAGTCTGAATTTTCTTTCGGTAAGCAAGATTGATAGAGCTTGAGCAAATGTTTCTGAAGAAGTCAACCCTTTGTGTATGAATTGCATCATTCTACCAGTCTACAGTAGAGAAACTGTCATTGTCCTATGATGTCATTGAGATGGTAATGCATATGATATGAGTTGTCGTACATACCAATGCAGCATTTGGAAGCATCTGAGTTGATGCTGCAGGAGACACGTGGTTTCTCAAGCTCAGCCTACCTTTGTGCTTATGTGTTATGTGGGCATGAATTCTGTAATGAGGTTGTCACGCAGCCAAACAGGTGAAGGAAGAGGTGGCATCTGTTCCAAGTTCTCTAACAATCTGCTTTTTGCCACTGGCTGGAGTTGGCAGGCTAGTGCCACTTTCTTCAGAGAGCTCATGTTCAATACTACAGGGATTTCATGTAACTAAGAGCCCTTGCATTAAACTGAAAACTTGAAGGAAAAGATGCTATATTGGAGCTAGTAATACTCACTGTCATGTTAAAGTAGTCTGAATCCTATAGGGTAAACCTGGATACTGTTTTAATGTAATACAATAGTTAACCTTCCTGAGGTTCTCCACTATATACTGGAATGTTGTGTTGTGTCCCCTTCCCCAATAATACAGATTTCAATTTTATTAGCATTAGTTTTAATTCAATTAATTTATTTATTTTAAATTACATTTATTAGAATTAGGATTTTATTAGTATTAGGTTATGAATACATGAATGACAGTTCTTCTGCCCTCTACATGTTTAACTTTCTCAGGGTGGAATCCTATATATTTTCCATTCCCAGAACAAGCTTTGGCTGCAGTGCCTATGTAGCTGTTGTGGGTACTCAGTGGGTCCACCTGGTGTTGAAATCCCTAGTGGTTCTGCCTTAGCAGTCTGAAATGATTGAAAAAGAAAAAAAAATTAAAAATTTGCTATCTAAACTGTAGATTGTATACAGCAGGAACAATTTGCTTGCAAAATTCACGTTGAGTTGTGCACAGGTATGTCCTACTGGGTGTGTGCAGTTTTGTGATGGTGCTGTCATAGAACTATTGTCGCAGATTATTTGCTCATATGTTTTGCTTGTGCATTTAAAACATTATTTTTTTGTGTTAAGTACAGGGTTTTCCTCTTTGTTTCAGTGTGCAAGGATCCACCCTACAAAGTTGAAGAATCTGGGTATGCTGGTTTCATTTTACCAATTGAGGTTTACTTCAAAAACAAGGTATGGAATCACATACTTTTCATTTAAAAAAAGAAATTAAACAAATCATGTGGAAGTCAGGGTTTTTTAAAGATTTACAGTTTAATTCATAAACTTAGTTAAAAATTAGGTTTAAAGCTATATTTGTCAGTGCTGTTCCTCAAGTCAAAGTCACTGTAACTTTTAGAAATGTGTAATTGTATTTAGTAGATAACTCTATGAAATTAGGATTACCTGATAAAATAAATAAGTTGAATGCAATTATTCAGAAGAATTACTAGCCCTACTCAAAAGTGGACAGACTTTAAATAATGCTTTAGGAAGTTCAAGTGCCACTTAAACTTCAAGAAAAGAAACCGATCTTGATTATGTTGATTTCTTAATGAACTCATTGTTCTATTTTAGTATTGCCGATCTTTTTAATTTGTTCAGGTTTTGATCTTTCAAAACAGTTGTTTTTTTTTTTTAATCCTGCATCCTCAGTCTGGAAAAACGTTCTTTTAGACTGCATGTGAACATTGATTCTACTCAACTCAACATTACCGGGGGCACAGTTTAAAAACAAACCCAGTGCCGTTCTACAAAGCTTGCGTTATTGTGGTATCTCAAATTCTGAGTCTAAGTAAATGCTGCACTTACTGTGGGTCTCTTAGATAGTGAATACAGAGATTTCCTTTAATGTATGTAACAGGGTCTGTATTGCTAGTAACTCGTTCAGATAAAAAGAATTGGATTGGGGGGGAATTATAGAGCAAAAAGCTTGCATGGTTTAATGTACAGTACCTTAATAACGGCAATATTTTAGGTTCCTTTTGTATGTCATGTGCCTCGGTGGAGCTATTATTATACTTCGCATGCGATTCTAAGATACCTGTGTGTTTATTTTATATTACCAAGATGTAGTTTAACATAATTATTTTAATCAAGTCAGTGTTACATCTTTAATGTGTTGAATGCTTGGTGAAAAACTAAAACCAAAAGAAAGTATAAATGCATAGTAAAAGACTTTTGCTGGAACCCTGGTCACTTAAAATTTGTGTTAGGGTACAACTTTGTTAGCTGTTTATGCCTTCAAGTAGATATTCCAGTATTCTTTTGTCTTTCACAGAAAGCTCTGTCAAGGTGTGAGGTGTGGATAATTCTGCTCAGGCACTTTCTAAGTTGTAGCTTTTGAACAGGTAATTCTGAAATGTTCCCTGTATCAATCTGTGAAGAGCAGGGCTTAGTCTACACTGTTTGCTGTTGGGAAAGGAAACAGAACTGCCTCAGTGAATTGACTGGCTTTTTTGGTATGCTTTTTAGCTCTGTTCCCATTAGGGAAGCAGTTTTGATTCATTCGGGAAATCTAATGAAAAGCAGCCTATTCTCTTTAACTCCTCTGTTAAGAGCTCATCCCAAAACTGGGCAAAGTCAGAAGACAGTGAGTCAATCGTTGAAGCATCTCTACAGAAAGCTTCCCGCCCGACATTTCTTTTTTTGTTTTCCACTCAGACTTTTGGCTGCCTTTGCTGACTGTGGAGACCTGCAAGTCTCAGGAGTTCTCCAGCAGGAGTTGTGGCTTAGACTGAGATCAAGAGGGCAGCAGTGGTTACAACTCACCTCACCCTCAAGCAGCATGTGGAATTAGGAAGTTTGCAAACATCCCTCACCCCTATTTTGCTGTCATGGAATACAACAAGCAGCAGTTGGACTGTGAGTCAGCTAGCTCTTCACACAGCTGCAGCAGCATGCATTTCCCTGGGGTTGGTACAATACAAAGGAAAAGTGGCAGAAAAATTGAGCTGGCATTCCTGAGGCAAATTACTGCTTTCTCCTGGCTCAGCTACTCTTCCTCCCCTAAGCCACTTCACAGGTATTCCAGTACAGAAAAAGAGGAGATAGACAGAAGGAGGAAGAGGAGACAGACCATCATCACTTATTCAAGGTAGACAACTTTTCAATTTCTGGTTCAGAAAGTACCCTAATGAGTAGAGAAGGCAGGGGTACAGGAAGCCACCTGGACCATGGAGAATTAAAGGGTGCCTGTTCCCACGACTAAACAGAAATTGGTAGAAAATCTAATAGGCATTTCACCCTGACGGAAAATGTTCCACGCTTTAAAGAATTAGGGAAATAACAAACAACCCTCCCCCTCCCAAATTCAGCAGCAGCAGGCTATAGTTGTTAGCCATTGAGACAAAGTCCTTGAAAAAATGCATTTAGGTCAAAAGACTCCTACTCTGGAAAATGCACTCCATTTAGGATAAGGCTCATGAACTGCAGTATATTCTGCTTTGAAATACTGGCAGTGCCACTGTGAGTCCTTTGTACAGTAAAAGTCTGCTTTGAAATCGCTGGTTATGTTCATCTAACTTGCCACAGAATTCTTTGAAGACTCCTGTTTATAAATTCTTAGAACTTTGCTTTTATGGCAGAGCTGCTGGTACCAACTGTTTGCCTGTAGCAACATTACCATTTTCTAAGCAGACTGGGGAGTAAATCACTTCAGTTTTTTTCTGCCAGAAATCATGTGTTAATCTTTCTAACAATAAGAAATATCTTCATCCATGGTTGTCTTTGAAGATGGTCCATCAAGAAAATAGTTCATCTAAGGGAACTACTCTCTTCTGTCTTCAGAAACAGACTACTGCAGGCCTTTTATTGCAGGTCCTCTTCTGTTGTCTCTGCTCCAAGTCTAGAGATGGATGATGAGGATGTCCCTTGGCTGTGTTTGAAACCTCTGATTTAACTTTTAGAATAACTGAGATTTCTACGCTTTCTGTTCTTCGCATCCTTGCAATCCTGAATCAAAACTAAACATTTTTTAATGTGAATTTTTTAAACATCTGTCACTGAACAGAGCACATGTTTTGATTACGTGCAGCGTTGGATATGTGCTAAGATTTTGCTGTATTTCTTCCTTCTCTTCCCTCATGGTTCCCTTTTTACTAAAGCTTTTCCTGAATTTGACCTTTTACTTGTGTTCTGCCATTGGTTTGGTGGCTTCTGTTGCACATCAGGACCTTTGGAGGAAGGGCTACTTAATATTGCCTTAAAAGGGCACTTAACTTATATATAGCTTCTAGAAGAGACTGTGTAAATGCATAACACAAAACATACTTAGTATCTTTTCTCTGATATTACAAACTGAAGTCTACTCAATGCCACTAGTGTCCTTTTTCAGCTGAGGCTTTCTCAGGGCAGTAGAGCACTGATGATTTCTTCCAAGATAAAGTTGCCTTTCCTGTTCTTTCTCTCTCCATATTGGTACAGGGAACATTCAATTTCATTTTTTTCACTGCAGTGGCAGACAATTTTAATCGCTTGGAAGCTGTGGTGGAACACTTGAAATCTAGATGGCCACACTCGTTCAAGGCAATGAAGTTTCATTAATAAATGAGCAGACCCCATACATAGGAGATCAAGTATAGTTGGCTGCAGCAGTTTCATTCTTACCCCTTTCTACAACTCGTGAAGAAAACAATAGTGTTCGGCTTCAGTGGAGGAATTTGCATTCAAAACTTACGGCAGTGTCTTCAGTACTATCTAGGGCTCAGAAGTGTAATTGTGTTGGTGACTGAGTTACCTTGTGTCAGCTGAATCATGATACTTGCCTATGCGTATGTCTGTAGTCTGTGCCAAACGTGACATAACACTTTCAATTAAGCCTTGTCAGGACAGCTTGAAGTTCATGAAGTTCATGCATTTTACCATGTGTTATCCTGGGCTGATAGGAGCTTCTCTGATTTACTGTAGCTCAGCTGATGCTTGGTAAATTCCATCATGTGTCCGAGAACACAGAGAATGGTTAAAAATGACATAATTTTCATTTTAATTGACAATCTTTATGTAGCCCTTGTTTTCAACTTAGTTAGTTTTGGTGCTAGATGTTTCTATCTGGTTATTTTCAACCCTCAGGAAGAACCTAAGAAAGTTCGATTTGACTATGACTTATTCCTGCACCTTGAAGGCCACCCACCTGTAAATCACCTCCGCTGTGAAAAGCTCACATTCAACAACCCGACAGAGGAATTCAGAAGAAAGCTGCTAAAGGCAGGAGGGGTGAGTCCTGCACCCATGTCAAAAGCCATCACAATAAAGATGTTGCTGCTTATTGCTGGTGCATGATTAGTATAATAAAGATTGACCTGACAGTGAAACAAAGTGAAGTGTTTTTGTGATTAACTTCGTGTAAGAGCTCAGTGCTTGTTGTCTTTAAGTGGAATGGGTGAGCAAATGAGCATGTGCCTACCTTAGATACACAATTAGGTATCTTGTCTTCACAACCAAGCGATTCATGTTTACTTCTGCAAAAGCAGAACTTAGACCTTATACATGAAGCATTGCTTGCTTGACTTTCCAGAGATGAAATACAGGAGGGCTACTGTGATGGGAGAAAGTAATAAGAAAATAAAATGTCTCTCATTTAAAGAGAAATGGTTCTATATCAAGCAGAATAAATTCAGTAATTATAAGGTAGAACAAGTTAGAAACTGTAAGTATAAATAAACCTACTTAAATTTATATAATATATGTTACACAGTCCGAACCAGAAAATTTACCAAGACTTCTTTACATGTTAGTAGAATTAATTGATATGAAAAAGCCCAAAGGAGGTTTGCCCATTTGGAGGGAAGAGAGGGCCAAACCTTTAGGTTTACACTTTGTCTGTTAGCGGAAACCATTCTGCTGTGTTTCACACAAGGGCAGAATCATTCACGCTGGCAGGGACCACCAGAGGCTCAGCTGTGGGGTCAGACTGGGCTGCTCAGGACTTCACCCCTCCTTGCCGGGTTGTGAAACCTCCCGTGGCTGAAGGTGGCCAACCTCCCTGGGCCCCAGCTCCACTGCTGGGCTGTCTTTGTGGGGCTTCTCCTTATCTCCAGCTGAGCCTCTCCTGTGTGAGCTTGTGCTGCTGCCTCTTGCCCTCCTGCCACACACCACTGTGAAAAGCCCAACTGCGTCTCCTCCATTCCCTCCCATTGGTGCCGCGGATGCTGTTGGGTGCCCCCGAAGCCGTCCCTCCTCCCAGCTGAACCAGCCCTGGTCCTGTAGCCTCTCCTCGCAGGGCAAGTGCTCCAGCCCCACTGTCTCAGTGGCCTCCCCTCACCTCTCACCATTTTGTTGGTGGTATTTCTGTGTTGGGGACCTAAGCTGGAGGCAGTACCCCGGTGGGGTCTGACAGGCACCAAGCAGAGGGTACAGTCCTTGCCCTCCCCTATCTCTCAGGGCTGTGACCTGCTCATGAGACTCTAGGCACCACTGGCCCTTGTTGCTGCCCAGGCACACGGGTGGCCCTGGCTCAGCTTGCTGCCCGCCAGTGCCCAGGGTCAACCCCCCAGAGCTGTTTCCCAGACCTAGCCTCATGGCTGCAGGGGTCTGCCTTGCTGGGACAGGGCTTGGTATTTGGCATTTGTCCTGATTGTATTTCATGAGGCTGCTATTAACCCATTCCTCCAGACTGTCTGGGACCCTCCTGGTGGCAGCCTTGCTCTTGAGTGTCAGCTGCTTCCCTTCCCCAGCTGGTTGTCATCTGCAAACCTCATGAATAAGAGTGTGTTCTGTCTCCTCCTCCGGGTCACTGGTAGAGATGTTAAGCAAGCCTTCATATTGTGGGTTTGCTAATGTAAATGCCAATGCTTATCTTTATATTTTTGAACAGTCGTAAAAAAAATGGGTAGCCCTATTTGGCACAATTAGACAATAGTAGGTTCTGGGCTGGAGATAAGAGGGAGCTAGTGTGAGAATATTCAGTCTGCTGAAGAGGATCTTTGAAAACAAAGCAAAAATAAGTAGGAGGTATAGTCTGAAAGACCTTGTTATCCTCCTGGAGAACTGTTACGACTATAGTTGTATTGAAATAGAAGCATGAGCTGTGTTTTGTGTTTGCATTTATTAGGTGCAAGAGGGTATCCATGTCTGGACAATGTATTGGCTCTTTAGTGTGTTTGCAAATAAAACATCAAGATTGTATTCTGGAAAACTTCATGAGCCACTGCTTTAATATTAATCATATCAGGTCAGTTGTCAATGGACAAGTTTTACCCACAAGTGTAACAAATCTAAATGATGCCAGCAGGGACTTTGGGGGGGGTGGGGGGGGTTAAAAAGGTAAAAACAGGAAGCGTCCCTTTTATTGCTCATTTTCTGTGCCTTCTAATTTTAGGTTTCTTGAATTAACAAAAGCAAAAATGTTGCCTAATTGTAAACAATGAAATGTGGGGTGTTTTGATCAAATTCTTTCCCTGAATATATCAGTGTGGTCATTCTTAAAATGCTTTGCGTCATTGCCTTTTGTCTTCTGGAGGCTACAAACTGCTTGCTTTTTTTTTTCTTTTTTCTTCTCCATTTTCCCGATTTTCGTTCAAGAAATGGGTCCCTTTTTCTGAAGCTATTGGCGTTTCGTGCTTGTAGGCTTTCTGACCTAGAAGTTTGTCTGATCAACTTGGCGGAGATGATGTAATAGCATTCTGTCTGTCCTGTTACTAAAAATCTCTGTGAAGGGCTTACATCTCCCAGCATTGAAAGGCCCCTTACACTTCTATGAAATGCTTCCAAGTGTAAGTAGAATAGACAACTGAATCAATTCACGAAACATTAACTCACTTGTAACTTCCATTCTTTAGGCTGAGAAGAGCATTTACAGGATAATAAAGTACGAGATGGGTTTTGCATTTACTTATAAGTCAAAGCAATTAATACTTCTAGCTTATGGCTGTCTTCAAGAAAAAGTAAAAGTTACAAGTCATTGAATTTCCTTGACAGGCAACGTCAGGCAAAATGAAGTCCATGTCCTTCAAAATGAATGAGAAACCATATTAATGTAAAACGCTGATGGCGGACTTTTGCTTACATTCTTTTAAATAATGGTGTAAAACACTTGATATCTGTGCACCTTGAAACCCAGATCTCTCATTAGTTTTTCTCCAAGCAAAAGTCATAGGACGTGTCGTTCCACTGATGTAAGCTACTAAACATCATTCTTTATTTCTCATTTGCATAAACATATGTATATTACAAATAGTATGTCCTTACAAAGGGAAAAGTGCAGGCTCACCTGGCACCTGCATGCTGCCATATTCAGTATAGACTTGTCTGTGTGTTTGTGTCTTGCTGCGGATTCCTTGAACTATCACTTGGATGCTCACAACTCCCATTTTCCCTTACACATACATCTTTTGGCATCCCAAATGCGAACTAGCTGGGGATACTTGCTACAGCCAATGTTCTTTTGTCTTTCAGGCTAAGAACCATTTTTTTTTTTTTTTTTTTATTTAAATAAAGTGCTAGCAGTCTTCCAGTGCATTCTCATGGTTGCCCTTCCCCATATGCATCCCATCCTTCATGTGCCCAAAGGTCTGACTGGTTATCCTGCAGTTCACTGGGAGAGAATAAGAGTAACGTTCAGATATCCCAAGTAATTAAACAAGTGAGAACACAACTGTAGCACAGCTTTGCAGGGCCGCTGCGGCCACTTTAGTTGAGGCAAACAGGACATTTAAGGTGGTGCCAGTCATGTAGATTAACTCTGTGGAATATTTCTATCAGCATTTTATTTGATATCAACAGAATTGAAGCATAAATGTGCAGTCAGTCATCATTAGTAGGAGGTCACCAACTTGCTGATTTCTCTTCTAATCTGAGAATTACTTTTTCAGCCCTTACAAGAAGAAGGATTTGATTTGGCTGCAGAGATTGTATTTCTGTAGTCAGGAAGGTAAATAGGAACCTTTGGTTCAATCTTGCAAAGGCCATAGCCAATTTGCAAAGTTCTTTGTCAAAGTTTTACACTGAACTTCCCTCCACCCCTGAAAAGATTTAGTTACACTCAAGTCCATCTCTGCCATTTACCTGATTTCAGCTGACCTTGTGCTCCTAAATGTAAAAAATGTTTACAGAGGAAATAAAATATTTTCAAGAGTACGCTGGGCAAATTCAATCAAACCATTCAGTGTAATTGTTTATGTTCCATCTCTTTGCATATATATCCTACATGACATTTCTTTTAGAAAAGTTTGCCGTGGAAATGATGCATTTTGCACCATTTACTCAGTGTAGTGCCTAATGATGGGAAGCTAGCATGTATACAGATATGACTCATGTGAATTAGCAGCGTATACCGTAATCCAGCCTGTTGCTTGAAATCCCCAAAGACACCCTGTGTACAAATGATGACTTTTAGTTAATCCATTTCTTACCAAGCAAATCATCAAGCTACTGGTAGTGACAGAACTATATACATGTAGTCTCCTACAGAGCTCATCCTCTAGACACAGCACGAAATTGTGCCTGAGTAGGTACAGTAGGATTGAAGTTTTCATCAAGTAAACAGCAGAAAGCATTGATCCTTACATGGTCATTCCTTCCTAGATTTGTCAGTCACCTTTTCTGATTAGTTTCAGCCTCTAAACATGAAAGAGCCTGAGGAAAAAGAGGCAGCACTGTGATTCCTGCCTGTGGATATGGGAAGAGGGATGACGCTGACTGGGAAATTATAGTCCTTAAAAAGTAATCTTCAAATTTGAACTAGATTTTGAATACTGATTCCCACTAAAACCATCTATAAACAGGGTCTGACTCCACTGCTCCACTGATGAATTTTGTGTTGTCAGTAGTGCTGGTTCTATTGCTTTTTTGACTTGCATGTTTTTCAATTTCAAGAAAAAATTGAAAGTTACACCTAATCTGCTTATTAAGCCAATAGAAATAAATTAATTTTGAAGATGCTGAATGACAGCTACCTAACAGTTAAATTGAATTTTGCCTCTGGAAACATAGACTTGCTCAGGCATCACTTGTTTGAATATGATATTATGAATAACTTAATTTTGATTCTTGCAGGAAAAAGTAGTGAAAATATTTTCAGTCCATGTTAAGACAGCAATTTAATACAGCCCTCTCTCCCATAGCTGTAAATATATAAATAAAAATGTTTGTACTGTGTAATACTTCCACCTTTTTGGAAGGACACTCAAAATTTGTTGTTTAATCCAGGAGTACACAGACAACATTTAATAGTTGAATTTTCTTTCATAAAAGGAAAAGCCTTATAGATGCCCCTTAGAGAGCAGTTACCACTATGGGCAAAAATAGTAAAATTCATGACATTATTACAAATGCACATGGCTATTAATGAATCAGTTTGAGGTTTCAGATTTAGAGGATGCAAGGAATAGGTCACTAGTAGTGATGATTCTTTTTAGCGACAGAGGTGTCCTTTTTGTCTGCTTTCTGTAAAATTAATTTGGAAATACAAGCAGCTCTGCTTCTGTAGCAAGGCAACTCTTTCCTTGTTAATGAGTCAAGAAAGAGAAAGAATCATTCTGAGAGGGGTGCAATTTTTAGAAAACAATATCAAGGTAAAAATTCAGGTTTTGCCAAAAACCACTGCATTCTGTTGTTAGAGTTTTTTTCAAATCTTTGTGGTTTTACTGTTTAACAGTTGAGAAATGTCTTTTCAGTCACTTGAGATGCCTGCATAATGCCTGTTCTAAAACCTACGTTCCTAATCCATGTAACAAAGATGAAATCATGAGGATTTCCCTCTTTTCTCTATCCTCCCTCTTTCCTTGTAATTCCTCTGCGTCAGTTGGAATAGTTGGCTTCTACCCAGAGCCAACCTTGGGTATAATGCTGCTCTAGGGAAGGGATTATCTTTAATCTTCTGCTTTTCATAATTAAGTAATTGAATTTTTTTAAACTGTATATTACTTTCCTTACAAGCAAATAACTTAAAAGAATTCTAAAAGGTTTTCTATTCCCTTGTGAGTGTTTTGGTTTAAATAGGAATAATAGTTGTTCAGGACAACTGGATTTTTATTGTTACTCTTAGTGCTTTCAGTGGTGAATGAACTTCTTTTTCACTGTAAAACAATGTGGGGTGCGGCAGCCCAGGACCACACAAAGAAGTCTGTTTGTCTGCTACTGATGTACGATGAGTGTAATTCATCTGCAGGGCTGCAGAAATGTTGCAGTAATGGTTCATTTTTCCTGGAATTCTAACAGATATCTCATAGCTCTTACTGGAAGTGCTATTTGAATTTTTCTGCAGCACATTGTGGGGAAGTTCACCAACCTGTTTTGAGGCTGCTGTATGAAGGGGTTCTTAGATTACCAGCTCAGTAAATGAAACTACAACAGGTAGCTTGGTGTGGATCTGTTTGAGGCAAGATTATTCCAGCTTTGTTGATGGCTGCCTTTCATTCAGGAAAATGAAAAAGTAGGAGACAGACAACAGCTTTTTGGTAGTGGTTCATTCCCCTGTAGAAGCTCTAATGTGCCTTAATAAGGAGATTGTGTTGATTTGGAGCAACTGTGACAGCTCGTGCAGTTTCTAACTGTGTAAGTATCTATGTGGGGTGGTAGATCTATGACTTACGCATTAGGGGTAGCACAATGTGCATTTGTAGAAATTGGCAATAAGAGAAGACCAGCTTCCATGGAACATTTTGAGGCTGTTCCTCATGTTTTCTGTGCTGGGACGTGAAAAGCAAAGTTTTGTGTTTTGGAAGTGGGTGGTTCTTGTTGGGTACCTGAGTACTCCAAGCTGCCAAACATGTGTTGCTAGATAAGTGTTGTCTTCGACAGGTCAATTTTTTGTAAGGGGACTTCTGAATCAGTTGTTAGTAGGTTTATGTACAGGTATTACAATTTCATGATTTTTCCCAAATTGCTGGAAAAGGGATAGTGGAAAAGGGTTTCCAATTATATTAAGATAACTGGTGGTACACCGTTGTTGTTCCCTGATCCCTTCCTTTGTTCAGCGGTGCATGGAACTACATAAATTGACAGTTTTTCATTCCATAGCACTCAGTTGTCTTGAGTAGCAAATTGGAATGCCCTTAGAAGGTGCCTGCAGCTCAGGTATTATGGAGACTGGTCACTTCAGTTTGATCAAGCAGGTAGGGTCATTCCTACCTAATAATGTGAATATCAGTGGATTTCCTCTACCCACTGTCTTTTTGGGAAGAATAAGTTTTCCTTTGCCCTTGCCCCAGAAGTTGTCTTTCATTTAAAGCAACTGGTAGACAAAGGTTTTAGATACAAGCTCAACAGCTCCAGGCTAGCGAAGTGGGTGTTTGCTGAACTAGAGGCAAGATACCACTACCAGTAGATGAATTTGAATGCTTGTATGCGTAATGCTTTATTGGCACATACGACAAAAGGAGAAAAATCTTTCTCTAGGGGTGGACTGGCGAGAAAAGTGTTAGGGGGGGAAAAAAAAAGCTGTCTTATACGTCTGTCATAACAGCAATGAAAGTAAAAGATAGCTTATGTACACTTGTTCTTTTGCTCTGTGGTAGGAGTTGTTTACTATAGTAGATAATACCAACATGATATTAATGTGATATTTGTATGCTTCAATATGATTTAGTCTTGCATTGTTTTCATAAATTTTTCTTAGATACGTTATTAGGGTGAGATCTTGTGAAACCTTATTTTGTTATTATCATCTCTTCCCTATGTTGAGCTAAAACTTGTATGGAATGGCTTATTAGTGGTCATATAGGAAACCTCCCAGTTACAGTGTAAAACAGAAGAAAGCAAGATTAAGAAAGGTAATTTTCTCTTGTCCAAGTTCAGTGTTGTGCCCACACAGATGCTCCAGTTTTCCTTTTACAGAGAAAGTGAGATAGAGTGTGGCTCCTTCCATCTCTGACGTGCATTATTAAAATAAATCTCCTCCCAAAACTGTCCATTAACTGCAGTCTTTGGTGTCACTGGAACAGATGGGCTTTGGAGCAGGACAGGGGAAAAACATCAGTGGTCGTCTGCATTTTCTTCTGTTTTTGTCCAATCACATCAAGCAGTTATTCCATTAATCAGTGCTGCTGTTGGTCTTTCTTCTCTTTCTCTTGACTGGCATCCTCTGCCATGTCGACATCATCTCTCCATCTTCACTAGGTTGCAGGCTGGCTTTCTTGGGAGTTCACCTCACCTGCTGACTGAGTTTCTGTATGCCTTATGGAACAGCTCATCTAACCTTTTTTCTTCTCTTCCTGGAACATCTTCTAACCCAACAGTCATGTTTGTATGGTGGAGCTTCTCCTGAACAGCACAGGGTGTCTCTGAAAAAGTTATCTGTGTATCATCTGTGAACTTGCTGAGAGTTCACTCGATCCCACTGAATTATTAATCAAGACATTAAACAGTTTTGGACTAAGTGTTGATCCTGGAGGGACACCGGTAGTCACTGGCCTCTAGCTGGACCTCACACAGCTGAAGAGAACCATTTGAGTCCAACAGTCCAGATAGTTCTTCACCCATCTCATCATCTATTTATCCAGTCCATATCATAGATCTGGCTGTAAGTTGGGCAGGATTGTTCTTAGTAAACTTACGCTGACTGCTCTCAGTCATGTTCTTGTCCCTCCAGTGGCTGGAAGTGGCTTCCAGGAGGATTTTCTCCCCATCTTCTTCCCAGGGACTGGAGTGAGACTGATGGGATTCTTGTTCCCTGGATCTTCCTTCTTGAAGATGAGTGTGATGTTTGCCTTTCTCTAGTCATCAGGAACCTCCCCTGATCACCACAACCTTTTGAAGATGATCGAGAGCTGCCTTGCAATGGTAACGACCAGCTCCTTCAGTACTCCTGCTTACATCCAGTCTGGTCTCATGAACCTGAGTGTCCCTGTGGATGAAGTGCACCCTAACTCAATCCTCCTCTCTTGTGGGTGCTGACTTACCGCCACAGACCCTGTGAGGATGCTCGGGTACCTTGGAGGCCTGAGGAAACAAGATCTTACTAGTGAAAAAAGAGGCTAAAAGAACATTGAGTACATAAGCCAAGGTCATGAGGTCTCTTGCCCTCTTGAGCATGGGCCCACACTTTCTTTAGCTTTCCTTTTACAGCCTGTCTGTTTTTAGAAGCATTTCTTGTTGTCATTCACATCATGTAATATTAGCTGCTTCCTATGGGTGCAAAGAATTTCCATTCATGAGGATTATGAAGTTCCCGCCAACAGGTAAAAGTTAAAATACATATTTTTTTAATTGAATTTTAAACAAAACAAAAAAAACAACATGGATACATAGAATCATAGAATATCTCGAGTTGGAAGGGACCCATCAGGATCATCAAGTCCAACTCCCTGCTCCTTGCAGGACTACCTAAAACTAAACCATATGACTAAGAGCGTTGTCCAGACGCTCCTTGAACTCCCCACTTCACTGGGGAGCCTGTTCCAATGACCGACCGCCTTCTCGGTGAAGAACCTTTTCCTAATGTCCAATCTGAACTTCCCCTGATGCAGCTTCATTCTGTGTCCTCGTGTCCTATCGCTGGTCACCAGAGAGAGGAGATCAGCACCTCCCCCTCCACTGCCCCCCTTGAGGAAGTTGTAGACTGCGATGAGGTCACCCCTCAGCCTTCTCTTCTCCAAGCTGAACAAACCAGGTGACCTCAGCCGCTCCTCGTAAGTCTTGCCCTGGAGGCCTTTCACCATCTTGGTCGCCCTCCTCTGGACACGCTTTAATAGTTTGATGTCCTTCTTATATTGAGGCGCCCAAAACTGCACAGAGTACTCGAGGTGAGGCCGCACCAGTGCAGTGTAGAGTGGGACAATCACCTCCCTCAACATGTTTCTTAGTACAACCTGTTCTGTAATTCCCGTATCATTTGTACCCTGGTATTAAACTGTGAAACTGTTTTCTCTTGGCCATGTTTCTAATGCTTATCCAGAACAAGGTACTCCAATCCACCTAACTGTTTTTTAAAACCCTTTAACATTTGTGAACAAGCACATCTAACTCCCTACTTTTACATGGCCTATTACTGTCACTGTTAACCACATCAAAGACAGGCTGTGAGATTAGCTAGACCTCTGCTCTGCTTAAATATAGTCAAGCCAAATCTTTGAGGAACAGCAAAACTATAACTAGAACTTCATGCTTTACATACTCGTGAATTCAGAGTGTGATTACATGGCTGTTTAAACTGACATGTTTAAAGCCCAGCTGTTGTCTCACGTTGCTTCATTAACACCAGCACTGGTGTCTTATTCCACCAGCTTGTCTGATGCCACTGAGCTGTTGACTTGTGGAAGGGGCTGAGGAGAGGAATTAATAATGTTCCTGTTTTTTGTCACTTAAGTGATTCGTTGTGGGAGCAGACAAGTACCAGCCACAGGTGGTCTTGGGTGCCTGGCTTAAGCATGGGCTGCGGCAGTGTCCTCAACCTGTTGGCGTCTACTCTTCTTTTCAGCTGTAAGCTAGCAGGAAACTTATAGTGCAGAAAGGAGGAAACGGTAAAAAAAGTGCATATAACATGGCTGTACTGGAGAACTCTTGCTGTGCTTTTGATGAGCTTGCATACTTGCTGCAGAATTAGTGGCTTGCTGTGATATCCTCATTCCCACCTTTTGCTTCTTTTACGTAGCCTTGACTTAACATAGCCGTATACCTATCTGCTATGAAGAAAGGCTGAGAGAGTTGGGGTTGTTCTGCCTGGAGAAGAGAAGGCTCGGGGAGACCTTATTGCAGCCTATCAGTACTTAAAGGGGGCTTATAAAAAAGATGGTGGCAAACTTTTTAGCAGGGCCTGTTGCGATAGGACAAGGGGGAATGGCTTTAAACTAAAAGAGGGTAGTTTTAGATTAGATACAAGGAAGAAATTTTTTACGCTGAGGGTGGTGAAACACTGGAACAGGTTGCCCAGAGAGGTGGTAGATGCCCCATCCCTGGAAACATTCAAGGTCAGGTTGGATGGGGCTCTGAGCAGCCTGCTCTAGTTGAAGATGTCCCTGCCTACGGCAGGGGGGTTGGACTAGATGACCTTTAAAGGTCCCTTCCAATCCAAACTATTCTATGATTCTATATACACGCACACACACACAGACATAAGCAGTATACGCTGCCAGTGTGATAGTGGCAATGTAAAAGTAGGGACTTGCTCTGAAAGCTGGTTGAAGGACATCTGTCAGGCTGTGTGTTTTTGTGTTTGACTAATGGGAGGACAAAGGGCAGTTACCTACTGCAGAAGTTGCTATAATTCTGTCAGCTGAGCTCTTCCAGTGGTAGTACTTAAACTGGATGTATAGCTGTCTCTTTCCTAAATTTAGCAAAAAGGGAAGTGCGTCTCAATTCCAAAAAGTGTGTGTAATGATAATCTTGGCAAAGAAAACAAACATTTTGGAGGAGTTCTAGAGAGTTACTTAATGTTAATGTTAATAAATGTTTATTCTTTGAGAGGGAGGAGAAGGCAAGTGATTTTTTTTTTCTGATATAGGGGACTTTAATGAAGACCATATCCTTTTTCTGACAGAGGTCGGTTTGGAAGACAGAGGTGTGTTTTTTATCATAGGGGCCAAAAAGTTAATTTTATATGAGATGTTCTTGGTCTTTTGTCATCTTTACAGATGGTAAAGTCTGTAGTCTGAACTGAAGTTCTGTCTTACTGCAAACATTGTTAATCACATTAAAATTTTGAATGTACAGTTGCCATTTTTCATAGGGTTTATAATGAAATAACAGGCTGCAGGATTCAATACACTGAAATTTTTAGGGCTCACAATTTGGAATGTCCAGATTTTGTCTTCTAAAAACTGTATGGGATTTATTTTCTCTCTGTATGGAACTAGATTTGCCAAATCTGCCAGTCCTCAGATGGTACTAATGCTGTTCATCCCGGCCCTGTAGATCTTTCCTTAGGCAGTCATCCTGTTTCTAAACACACAGTCTGTAATACTGAGACTGTTAATGGTTCAAATGCTTACCCAGAAACTGAGGTATCTCAGAAGTCCATACACTTTTTAAAATGTCAGCTTTCTAAGCATGTCGTGTATAATGATGAATATATAAATATTTCTAAACTGGAATGTTTCTGAATTTTAAAAAGAAAATTTATGCAGTGGTTGAACCTCAGTTTATTTTAGTGAGTCAGACTTCTATGCTTCAGGGAGAAAATTGCAGCTTCCAACCCTAGGAGAAAGAATCCTTGGCAGAATTTTTTATTTCTTTGCTTTTAATTTCAAGGTAGGGCAAACTCTGATCCTCCTGACTATATTTCTCTTCCACATGGATATGCACCTTTCTGTCATACGAGTGTATGAACAAAACTACTTTGTGTTAATAAAATACCTGCTTAAACTCTATAATTAATGGGTAACCTTGTGTCTACTTTTTCTGAAAGATGATTTTAATGCAGTTGGTATTTTCTATGAAGTTTGTGGGTTTAAAACATTGCATTGAGTTTAATTTAAAGGAGAACAATCTTATTTAACCACCCATTTGACTTGTCTGTGAGAGGAAATAATGATAGAGACATGCATTTCCTCTATCTGTTGCACAGGTTTATAGTATGCACATGTGGCTACAGATTTTCCTTGTCCTTGTTGCTGATCATTCTTTGTTAGCTTGTGCCTTCTCTTGCATTCAGCTGGGCTGAATTCAACCAAAACCCTTGGCAAGTTGAGGTTAAAAAGAATGTGTCAGGCTAAATGAAATCACTTACTGTGATTCATAATAGCTAATTGCTATTGGCATTACTGTGATTACAAGGAGGAGGCCATTGCTTTTGCCCAGCTGACTTTTGAGAGTTTGGGCTCCTGGCAGGCTCTGGTTTAGGTGTCTGAGAAATGGCAATGAGGAGGGAGAAAATATGTTACATGCCCTGTGTGGAATCTTACTTCACAAAATGTTTGAATACATAAATAACTTCTAAAGATTTTTTTTTTTTTTTTTAATACATGAACCTATGGTCAAGGAAGGAGAACAACTTGATTGCCTTCTTCCTTCACCTTTGGTTTCTAGCAACAGTGTTGAAAGGTAATGCTCAACTTACAGGCCGATAAAAGTAATCTTTATTACCTAGACATGTCCCTTAATATTCTCCAGGCTACCACATGTTCTTTTGAACAAAGTTGTCCGCAACAAGATTGATTTGGAGTGGTGTTTAAATAAAAATTTTTTAAAAAATTGAAATCCTCTCTTGAAGAAGCTGTAGGCAGTAAATATCATCTTGACTTGGAGAGGTAAAATATGGAGTATACATATCTACGTCCTAGATGTCCCAATTTTGCACTTCCATTCCTCCTTTAACGTAATGTGCATGAGGCATGTGATGGGTCAGTCTCTCCCCATCCCCAATATCAGAGGATGTTTTGGTCATGTGAAGAGGCAAGGGTGACCACACAGGGCATCCACAAAACCAAGTGTGACTTCGTGCATGGGAACCTGTCGAAAGAGAGAGATGTTTCCTTGCAGATGCAGAGCTCTGCAACTTCTCTCCAGCTTTGCAGGGCTTGTCAGACAGCAGGTAAGCTGTCTCTGGCATTTAGGGTTTTGAAACAATAGATAAATGAATAACTGTGCTAGGAAGCAGTAAAATCCAGGCACAGCAGCACTGGAGCAGAAGACGGGAGCTAGCTGAGTTTCTCTCAAATGGAAGACATGAATCTTTACATGTCTGGTAACTGCTCTGTGATGGCTTTATTTATCTGTGGTCTCTGGAAATGATCTGTTTGTATTTATGAGTCTTTAAAATCAAGAAAGGGAGCTAGACCCTTGTTACAGCAAAAATGCTGCTTGGTCACCAGCCATCCAGTTTACTGTACTCCAGATAAAGCAGAAGCTTGAAGTTAGAAGTTGAAGTTAGAACTGTACTGCTTTCACATTAAAACCTCAGGCGGTTTTTACAATGTATCTTTGTGGTGGATTAACCTTGGCTAAAGGCTAAACTCCCACACAGCCGCTTGGTCACTCACTCTGCCTCCTCAACAGGGCAGGGGGCGAAGATAGGATGAGAAAGCTCATGGGTCAAGATAAAGACAGGGAGATTGCTTACCAGTTAATGTCATGGGCAAAACAGACTCGGCTTGGGGAAAATTAATTTAATTTGTTGCAAATTAAAATAGATTTGGGTAATGAGAAACAAAAAAAAAGAAAACACCTCCACCCCCTGACACCACCTTCCCATGCTCAATTTCACTCCTCTACATTCAGGACTTGTTTACCTCCTCCACCTCCCTGAGCGGCGCAGGGGGATGGGGAATGGGGTTTGCAGTCAATCCGTAACAGCTCCTCTCTGCCGCTCCTCCCTCCTCACGCTTTCCCCCTGCTCCAGCATGGGGCCTCTCTGTGGGCTGCAGTCCTTCAAGAACTGCTCCAGCATTGGCTTTCCATGGGGCTGCAGGGAAGTACCTTTTCCAGCGCCTGCAGCACCTCTTCCCCTCCTTCTTTGACCTTGGTGTTCTCACACTCTTTTTTTCCCTCACTTGCTCTGCCTGTGCAGTGTTTTGCCCTTTCTTAAACCTGTTTTCTGTGAGGGGCCACCATCTTGCCTGAGGGGCTCAGACATATCCTGCAGTGGGTCCATTGGAGCTGGCTGGATCCAGCTGTGTCTGGTATGGGGGAGTCCCTGGCCTCTCCTCACAGAGGCCACCCCTGCCACCCAAACCTTGCCACCTATACCCATTACAGTCTTCCTTCACATTGCTTTAGTTGAAAGCAAAGACTGCTGCGCATACATTTATGGGATGTCAGCAGCCTGCAGAACCTTTTACTGCAGGTGGGATGAACTTTCAAGTGTACTAGACATTGCTCAGGACAAGAGAGAGTGCTAAGGACTCGGGTACTGTGGTGTGTAAGCAGCCATAATAGAACAAGTTATGCCATTTTTTGAGGGGCTTGTGTTGTATTTACATGGAAATTGAAAGATGTGATTTGCTCATTAAATAGAGGATGGCAGCGTGGTTTCATTAACCCATCCCCTGTTGAGAAGAAACATGGATACTGTTTGTTGGAGAAATTCTATTCTACCAACGTGATTTGCTAGTTCCTTAGGCAGGTGAGACTCTCTCTGTCTCTGTTGGTAATGTTTGACTGACATGCTTTCCCTCTTATAACAGATCATGGTAATGTCAGATGGCACATCGTTTTCTTCAGGACAGAGCCTTCATCTCCCCAACCTTCCCAGTAACTCCCTGTCTTTTTCTGAAGTGAAGAAGAAATCATCTCATGGGCCAAAGGTGAGACTTACTTTGCTAGAAGATACTTGAGCCAGTGGTGCTTTCCCTGGGAATTAACTTGAGAAAAAAAATATTTCTAGGTATTTTTGCAATCTCATGACATAGTCCAATGATAATAGGTCTTTACATTTCTTTGTTGTGAACTTACTGTTCACCACATGAAAATAATGCAGAACAAGGATGGTTGTGAGAACAGGTGCCAAGGAAGGTACTGCTTTTCCAGTTTTTGTACATGCACAATTGTTTTCCTCCTTTTCCAGAAGGTCTGTTGTAGTATTAGGAGATTCTGGTGATGGAGGTGTGATCTACAGAAATGTAAAGAATATAAGAAAATACTATAATAATAATTTCATTTATTAAGTATTTTTGAATACTTTTTAAGATAATTGGGTAAAGTGAAACTTGAAGTTGTGTTCTTTAAGATTTTTAATTTTGTTTAAATTTCAGAGGTTAATTCTTTACTGGAATTTGCAATGTGTCATCAGTCTTTAGGACATCAAATTGAATCCCCAACCTAGAACATGGTAAAAAGGTATAGTCCAATGAATCTTTTGAGTAATACAAATGGACCTTTCCAAAACAGCAGATAATTTCTTCAGTTTGACAAAATAAATTAATGATGTGGGAGAACAAAAAGCATCTTGTTATTTATTCAAATAAGAAATGCAACACAATGACTTGCTTCATAAATGAATTAACATATATGCCTTTTCTCCGTTCTGTTAAATTGTTTGGGTTTTGATTTTCTTTCTTAGCATCTTGGCAATTTGAAATATGTTACTTAATCTTGCAGTGCATGTACTGCAAGGGGCAATACCCATTTTTATCAATAACTTTCATGTTCTGTAGCTGTGCCAAATCTTGTATCTTGTAAGAACTATCAGGTAATGAACTATAGGTATGCCTAAGTGTGTCCATTGATAAGAATGTATCACAACAGTGAGGATATATAGGGGGGGTGGGAGAAGTTCTTTGACATGTTCTTGCCTGGTTTGTATTGTACCTGAGTGCCTCACAATCTCTGATGCAGGTCTTCTTGTGGCATTTAAAGGATATATGGATGTGTGACTATTTTTATTTTCCTAATGAGGATCTGAGGTAGATTGAACCTGAGAATTAGACTGAAGGTGCTTATTTTGGCATGCTAAAATGACTGCTTAATGCCTAAAAGGAAGGCACCTGGCTACACCAAAGTGATGCAAGGTGCTGAAGATAACTGTCTGACTGCTTAGACTAGGACTCACCTCCATCTACTCGCGTACTGAAGATGAGTTATTTTGACACGTTATGATCTGTAATAGGGGTTCTTGTGAGGTTGAGTAGCTCTCTAGAGTTTAGTTTCCAATCCATTCTTAGGATTTGGCTGTAATGTTGATTCACCCATGTCTTGCATTGCATGCCAAAGCAGGCATACTGAGGCTTGGCCTAAATAAGCAACCCAAACACCTGCAGAAGGACTTCAGGGAGGTACAGACATGATATCGAGTCGTACACTAATGCTCCATCTAGTAACTCTACACCATGGTAAGCCTTGCATCTCCAGTGTAAATTCTTTCATAAACAAACGCTAACCTGGGATGTCACTTTTCTGAACCATATTCAGACAAGGAACTTTTGTCTGGTGTAGAARCCTGACAGGTGTGGAGTGTGGTTGGGGTGAAGCAGGGTGAAGGGAGTGTTGCATGTTTGCTGCACTTGTGCTTATAAATGAACGTTTGAAATCTTTCATTTTTGCTGAAGCAACCCAACCACCTGCAATGAGTTTGACCCATAGCAGGAAGTTACAGGAGTCAGTAGGAGGTTAGGTGTGCGTCACATCTTGGGATTGTGTTCAATATCTGTAAAATTGTTACCCAGGAATGTTTTTTAACTATTTGGTTTCAAAATAGGAAAGTTCAGCAGCAATGCTGTCTATTTGAAATCATTCTTTTTTCAACCTTGTATGCTGTTCACTGGAGTTTTTAATAGTGGGAAGGGTTGTTATATCAATACATTGTTTCTTGCCAGTCGGTGTGAATCTTCAATTTTTCCCCTCCCCCAGCAATATTTGTCTTCTCCTGTCCAACTTAAAACACACACTAATGAGCAGCTGTTCTCGTATCTCATAAAGAAAGAGTTGTAAATATCTGCCTGAGGATCATCAGCTGTTTTTGAGAAATGGAAACATGAAGTAACCTTGGTTTTAGTATAACAAAAAAGTTTGGTATTTTTATTATAAATCCTGGGAGCTGAGAACCCTTGGATTTTTGTCTTTAGGGTTTTTGTTTTGGTTGGGGGGCAGGAGAGTTCCAGCCAATGTGTAAATAGATTTTTGATTTTGTAATTTGGAATAAACCCAGTGATGGAACAACTTCAATGTCCGAATTTCATTTAGATATGCCTCTAGAACAGGAGCTGTAGAAAGGTCTTGGTAGTTCTTGGCTGTAAGTTGTCTGTACCAAAACTCTGGGTGCGTGTACTCCAGGTGTCTGTACTGGATGATTTGGGGTTTTTTCTGCTGCAGCAATAGCCCTTTGATGTGCTTGGCTTGGTTTTGGGTTTTTTGTGTCTGTGAATACCAAAGTAAACTTTGATGTCAGTTTTAAACTCTTGAGTATGGAAAACCAGAACCTAAGAATATTTGCTTACCCATTTGCCATTACAAAGCACCGCATTGACTTTCTGGTTAGAGGAGAATTGCAGTCAAGACAGTAAAACCAGTGCAATGAAGTGGTATTGTTGGTTTAGCATTCACTTATAAAAAAATACAATGCAGTATGAAGTAAGAGAGAACTGTCAGTTTGCTTTCTGTCACATCCTCTTCTGAAATATGTATTAAAAAATATAGATGTTTGTATTTCTGAAGTTCCATGATTTTGTGTTTAATTTAATGGAGATTGTATTAGTGAGCCCCAGTATTGCGATTCTAAAACAAAGCTTTAGTCTTGGAAATAGAGAGGATAGGCAGAAATGCATGAAACCTTACTTTATGCATATTTTCAGAATATAAAAATAGCTGCAGGCTAGCTACAGATACTTGTGTTGCTTTTAAATCAGTTGTATTACTGTGTCTGTTTGTATTATGTAAATACTACATGCACAGAATACAGCGAAACATCTTGATTAGTTTTGTTGGGATGATTATGTCTTTTGGAATGAGCTGTAGTGTCAGCTGCAGTGAAACGAGGTTTACTTTATAAACACAAAAACCAAAAGCTCTTATTCCTGTGTGTGACCAGAAGAAAAAATAATATTGTTTTATGCTCTCCCTTTTGGCTTTCTCTGTGAAACCGGTGAGCCTTTAATTCTCCATCTGCTTCTAATTCTCCTGATGTCATTGGTCGTGGTAGTTTGGTGGGCTGGACAAGCTGAAGTGTGGAAAGCTTTGTAAATGTGCGGTACAGTAATAATCTGTAAGAAGAACTAGCAGCAGGTAAATTCATCTCCAGCATGCAGCTAGCAAGTGGAAGAATACCACAGTATTTGTGGAGGCTTTCAAAATGTTGTGGGGTTTTTTTTCCAAATCAGTTAGTGTTTTTATTCAACAAATGTGATAAACACATTTGTATTCAACAGAAATCTGAATTTCTTTGAGCAAGTAATTCCTTTTAGATATCTTCCTCCTCTTTTCCTCTTAAGAGCAGGAGGCATATTTCAGACTAATTCCAGTCCACTGGCTTAAGATGAGCACATTATTTCAATAGGCATAATATTTGAAGAAATGCTTTTTTATTACGAATGAAAATAATGCATGTTTTTATGATCACTAATCCTAAATTTGTAGACTAAACCCAGAGTACAGCAGACAGGCATGGCCATGCCAATGTGCTCAGTTTAATGACTTCATAAAATTTAAGGAACCACCCCTCTCTCCCCCCAGTTGCTTCATTTGCTAATTAGGTTCCTAACGTCTGTCAGCAACTGGAGAGGTTTGAAATGATTTCCAGAGGATACTGCTTATTCAAACTCATGTTCAACCAAATTGGGAATTACATTTCGTGGTGTGAAGTCAGAATCTGACCCTACAAGATATACAGAGTGTTCAACACCATTTTTTGCCTTGTAGTTACAGAATTGTTTTCATCTGCAAATGTATTACCTGTTGAGCAGCTATCATGGTCCATTTGGATCTCTCAAATGTACAGGACAACATACTCTGTAATTTAAACTTTATTTCATGAGCTCATTAAGAAATACAACAAAAAACCACGACAAACAGGGCTCAGTCCCCTTTGCCCAGACTAGTCTATCACGTGAATTCATTTATTCACCACTCAAATCATATGGTTTCGTAATTTATAACCTGTGACTCTTAATCCATGCACTTAGGAGAAAAAAAAAAAAAAAAAAAAAAAAGTTACCTAGCCGAGGGTGAGAGTGCCCATCCTTCCTCCTCCATCACGGTGAGGGTGTACCCTGTATCACCCTGGGAAACGCAAAAGCCTCAGCCGTCCAGCTGCTGATGGATCCACTTCAAAAGCTTTTTTTTTTTTTGTAAGCTGATGTTTTATACCTTCCAGCTTGGAGGTTTGGTTTATATCATTTCCGTAAGTTAGATTCTGACGAAACTGCCAGACAAAGATGATGGCTGCAGGAGACAGCAATTTGCAGGTGATCATGGCTGCATAATGGCCTTTTAGCTCCTTCTGGCCACCTGTCCTGTCTATGTGATGCTCTCGCTGCTCCCAGCATTCATCAGGTCTTAGCATGAGCTGTGTTAGCCAAAATCTGAGCAGGAGTTGAGTGCAACAGTCACAGTAGCACAGTTTTTCTCTGTTGGTAAAACCTTAGATTTTTATCATGCTTTCTAAAATATTTATTTTTAAAGATCTGTTAGTACTGCTCTATGGAAGGAGTTGTATGTACTATATGTACATGGTGTTACTCTGCTTACGAAAACAAAATATCTGCAGGTATTTCAACATGCATATAATCCTCTATTATTCTTTTGATGTTTGTTGTGCAATGTATCAAAGTCTAACATTCACTTGGGTTGCTTCAATATTTGATAAATACACAAATGTAAGCTATGGTGTGTAAATACCTTACCTGTCAAAACCCCGTGATCTCCATTTTACATATGAACTTGAGAAAAGACTGTTTTATTTGTCCCTCTTAGCAGAAATACATCTTTCATTCTTATTCCTTGCAATGTTTCTTAAGGTGGGAAGGAAAAGAAACACGCAGAGAGGTGGTAGATGCCCCATCCCTGGAAACATTCAAGGTCAGGTTGGATGGGGCTCTGAGCAACCTGATCTAGTTGAAGATATCCCTGCCCACGGTTGGGGGGTTGGACTAGATGACCTTTAAAGGTCCCTTCCAACCCAAACTATTCTATTCTATTCTATTTAAACACACTGTTACATTTTGGTAAATAAGAAAATGGATTGAGAGTACATTCTGATTTTCAGTAAGATCTATGCTGTATGTGATATGAATATTTAGCCACATTTCATCCCCACTAGCCTTCCACGTGCATCGTTAGGTTTGATACAATTTTACCAGTGAATATATTTGGGCTTTTTCTATCTTACAAATTTTATGTTCCTCTTGCTGTTTCCTCTAAATCATTGTTGGCTTCTGTTAGGGTCATTGCAGAACTTAGGAAATAAGAAGAGATACTTTTTTTACTTAGAGAATGAATGCAGGTATGAAAGCAATGGGTTGGCTGTCTTAATGAAAGAGTAGCTCTCAGAGAGCGTGGCAAGCGTGTATATATATATATGTCTACATCATAAGTATGTCATATACTTGTGCTATGATTTCTATGAAAACATCAGCTTCCATATTGTAGAAAGAGGAAGGAAGTCTGGGTTTAAAATTGAAGAGGCAAGAAAGATCTCAAGTTCCTATTGGTTTTAGTACTACTGCGCCCCAGGACCTATTTCACAGCTCTCATTTGTTGGAAAACCTCTAAAATGAGTCTCTCCTTCTGGAGCAATTTAAAATACGTGGTAAGGGGACCAATAAGAAACATAAGGACTCCATCTAGTTTATTAATGGCACATATTTTATTCCTCCCCAGGGCAACACTTAACAGCTCTGGCATGATAGAACAAGATGTGAAGATAAAAGCTTTAATAATTAGTTCATATGTCAACCTTTGGGGCTGGTCTTGCATCAAACAAAATATGGAGCTTTTTTTTTTTTCTTCTTTTTTTTTTTTTAATTTAAACCCCCCCACACTAGGAAAGGAGTTTTGACTAAAGTAAAGCATCTCAAGGAATGATTACTGCTTTTTTATTTTTGGTTCTTAATTACTGGCCTGGGAAATGAGGAATTGCCTTACGTTCAGACATTCAAATGTCATCATAATATTGTTCATTGTTGATGCTTCTGCCCATTGTTAATGTTGATGTATATGTATTATATAGTTAGATAGTTAGATTTCCAAATCTGACTCAAAAATACATTTGCAGTACTGATGCAAGAAACATCTGAACAAAAAGCACAATTGAATAATTTGTGCAGCACTGTGTGAAAATTCAGTGTTTCACTAATTAGTTAAGATAATGAGAAGGGAAAAACAGTTCAAAGTAATTATTTTTAATTAATTGTTTCCACCTATTGCTACAGAGGAGAAGGGAGATACTGTTCTTTTCACACATACAGTATGTGTAAACCGTTTAGGTCCTACAGCATTAAATACTGGCTTAACACCTCCCAACTGGACAAGCATAAGTAGTTATCTGCCAACAGGGAGCACACAAGTGGATGTATTCTCAGTCTTAATTTCTCCTCTTGTTGACATAAGTTTCATTAAACAGGCTAATTCTGCTTTGGTTTATTGGGTGGGGTTTTTTAAGAGCATTTCTACTGACTGTATTTTTAAAATTAGTCAGCCCCTGTGGAGGTGGAGGCTGACCGTGTCCTGCTTTGGTCCTTCAGTTTCCAGCGCACTGCTGCTCTCCCATCTACATTGTGGGTAAAATGGTGGGTAAGTAAGGGGGAAGAAAAGCTAAGTATGTTTTCCCCTCTGCAGTTCTGTAAATCTGTGGCAGTGTTAGGCAGCCAGACATACCACATCTATATACATACTAGAGGGTTGTTGTGCTCTAACCCTGGCGGGCAGCTGAGCCCCACGCAGCCGCTCGCTCACTCCCCCCTAGTGGGATGGGGGAGAGAATCAGAAGGGTATAAGTGAGAAAACTCGTGGGTTGAGATAAAGGCAGTTTAATAGGGAAAGCAAAAGCCCTGCATGCAAGCAAAACAAAACAAGGAATTCATTCACTACTTCCCATGGGCAGGCAGGTGTTCAGCCAGCCCCAGGAAAGCAGGGCTTCATCACGTGTAACGCTTACTTGGGAAGACAAACGCCATCACTCTGAATGTCCCCCCTTTCCTTCTTCTTCCCCCAGCTTTATATGCTGAGCATGACGTCATATGGTATGGAATATCCCTTTGGTCAGCTGGGGTCAGCTGTCCCAGCTGCGTCCCCTCCCAGCTTCTTGTGCACCCCCAGCCTCCTCGCTGGTGGGGTGGTGTGAGAAGCAGAAAAGGCCTTGACTCTGTGTAAGCACTGCTCAGCAGTAACGAAAACATGTCTGTGTTATCAACACTTGTTTTCAGCACAAATCCAAAACATAGCCCCATACAAGCTACTATGAAGAAAATTAACTCTGTCCCAGCCAAAACCAGTACAAGGGTCAAAAAAGAAAAGCAGATTCTTACACTGTAGAATGGTGAGTGTGGATTGCTGGAAAATAAAATAGAGCTAGGGATTTGTACATGAATTTTATACAGATGAAAGCATATCCAATCTTACACAGATGAGAGAATTTTGGGCACCACTTTGGTCTTCAGCTTGTAAAGGACTTGGATGAATAACCACCCAAATTATTGAAAGTCAAACCCAGAAGTGCATTTGTAATATTTATACTGACTAGCACCCTTTTCAGTAGTTCCTCATTTCCAATAATGCTTTCTTTGCATAAAAATTATATTGGAAGAACACTTTGTTGTAAGTATTGTTCATCATCCTCTCTTTCAACCTAAGAATTTCATTAAAACTGTGACTCTAGAACTGTGTATTGGGACACTCCTAACTAAATATATATGAGAGAGGAATGATACTGCTCTGCTCTTTCTGCTTTTGCCTATCTTATAGGACCCCTGAGTCATCACCCTCTCAGAAACCCTTTTCACTTATAACAGCTGAATTTAAAAAACTGCAATGAAATACTCATCAGAGACAGCAGCAATAGATACGAAGAAGAAAGCTTTTTCACTAAAGGAGGTTTTCCATAAAAAGACATTGACTGCTGAGATGTTGTGTGTCAAATCAAGTCTTCCATAGCCAGGCTGGACCCAGAGTTGTTATTGTGTATGAGGAGAAGGATCTGGCAAAAGCTAGAGAGAGGATCACAACAGAGAAGTCAAGCTTTGCCTGAAATGTCATCAGGAGCACATGTTTTGCCCTGATCCTGAAGTAATTCCGTTGACAGTATAGGGTTCATATCCTGATCGTTCCTTATGATGGTTTTTTTTTTTTCTGATGGCTAATGGTCATGGTTAACATTTCCTAAACTGTCTTTATGTTCATCTTATGATGTTTCTTAAAAAACATATGTAATTCTTAGGATCAAAACTAACTTGTCTTGCAGATATTAACAAGCAGTGGTAACTGCTCGTGTTCCACCACTTTGTAACAGATAAGTTGACCAAAATGATGGGGTATGTATCTGTTCTTACATAGGTATTCGCAGTTTCTGGTTTTCAACCTGCAGTTCCAAGTTTTTGATATGAATCCTGTGTCCATATTGTGTCTGTCTTTTGGGGCTTTAAGGGTTATTTTTCTTTTTCTTTTTTTTTTTAATGTAAAATTTTGCATCTCCTTTTTGCAGGACCCAGCTAGAATTCTGAATACAAATAGCAGCAGCAGCAGCAGTAGTAACAGTTTTTCAAAGACCCACAAGTTGACAAAGGAGCACAAGGAAAAAACTTCTAAAGACTCAAAAGAACATAAAAGTGCCTTCAAAGAACCTTCCAGGGAACACAACAAATCTTCCAAAGAATCCTCTAAGAAACCCAAAGAAAACAAACCACTAAAAGATGAAAAAATAGTTCCTAAGATGGCCTTCAAGGAACCCAAGCCCATGTCCAAGGAGCCAAAACCTGAAACCACCCCCATCCTTACCATAACAGGTGGGCAGCAGCAAGAAAAGAAGACCCCCACAAAAAGGACCTCTATTCTGGACTCTGATGAACCTTCTGCAAAAAAAAGAAAAAAAAGTGGCTCAGATTCGTTATTTAAAAGTTTTTCTAGCGCCCCACCACTGATTCTTACTTGTTCAGCTGACAAAAAGCAGACAAAGGATAGATCTCAACTCAAGGTGGGGAGAGTCAAAATTGAAAATGATGCACTGGAAAAGAAGACGCCTACTCTGCCACCATTTGATGATATTGTAGATCCCAATGATTCTGACATGGAGGAAAACATGTCCTCCAAATCTGAAGTAAGTGGTGTTTGGTTTTGCTTCATATGTGTTGAGTATTCCCAGTCTGTGGGAGTGTGCACCATATTTGTATTTTCCCCTTCCTTTCTCCTGTCTACTGGCAGATTGTTCAAACTGAAGGATGTTGACTGCTGGCTGTTCAAACTTATGCATGTTCCAGTTGAATTGTATTGCCTATTCAAGTCTACTCAATTTATAAATCTGTCAACATTATGATGAATGAGCATATGGGAGATGGCTATAAATAATATTGCTCTTTTGATCTTGTTCTTTTGAATTTCATGCTTCTTGTGAGAGAAGAGGAAATTGATTTAAATGCTTGTATTTCACACCCTAAGTCTTTGTGTTTAGGTGTTAGAGAATTCAGTAAATTCAGGAAAGGCTTGCAGTAAATCAGAGTGTTATTTGCTATTTTTCTGCTAAAAAGGGCAGTTCTGTGAATGATGCCAGTTTTGTGGAGGAGGAGGAGTTCCTAGAATCCTCGGTCTGATGAGGAGAATCTATCCAAAGTAACAGGATTACCCAAGAAGAAAGTCTGTTTTTATGGAAATTTGCTTTCCTGAAAATATTTGTCTACCATGCCTGCCTGAAAATATTTGCCTACCATACCTGCTCATCTGTTTCAAGCATCATTTGCTCTTGATGATTAGGATTTTAATCATTCTCCTAGCAGACTTAGGTTTTTAGAAGCATCTTTTATAGAGAGATCAGTAGAGAAGGAAATGGGTGGGAAGAGAAGACTTGTTTGGTGCCTTTATTTGTGCTTAAGGCTAGAGGTAGTGTGCATGGTAGAGAGGAAGTCTTCCCAGGTGCCTGTTCAATTCTCTCATTTTTCTGTTTTCTGTTGTGTGCCTCTGTTACTGCCATCAGATTCATAGCCCTGCTTGCCCTCTCTGAAACAGACAATAAATACCCTGCTGTGAGGAGGTGTCAACATTAGGTTTTTACTTCATAGAAACTTGCCACGAGGGAGAAAGTAATTTATTTCTGAAGTGACCTTTTAATGACTGGTCCCTTAGGGCATGCAAAGGCTGTAAAATTTAGAAGGCATGGAATAGGACAGGCTCCGCTTTACAGCATGGCACTGGTGATACTGTGGTTGGGGTGGCATTCTCGTTCTGGCTTAGAACTTATGAATTTGTCTTTAAACCTGAAAATGTTCACACTTGTCATCCTTGGTGTGAATTAATTTCTAATGTCTTCAAAAGAAGCTGAATCTTCTATTTTAATTTATGTCGGTACCCTAAAGACTCGCTACCTACCCTCAGTATAGCTGGCTAATTAGCATAGATTTTGCTTTCATATTTCCTATTCATTCAAATAGGTGCCATGTGGTGGCACGTACACTTTTACTGGCAGCTGGGGTTCTCCATTTTTCTTCAAAGACAAAAGAATTGAGAGGCGCAACTGCAATGTAACTGGAATTTTGCAAATGCAGGCGCTGCAGAGGTGTGTGCTATGTAGCAACTTGCAGATAACTGATATGTGAAGGATATGGATGGTGCTTAAAACCGATCCTTTTTAATTGTTGACATGTGTTTCCCTCTTTTGTCTTGCAGCCTCTCACCCATTAGCAATGATATAATGGGTACACCCTTGTGTTTTTCATAGGATGACACAAATCCACTTGCACTGCTGTTCGTCATCCATCTGCAGTTGACCTGCAGGACCTAAGGAGTTCCTTAATTCTGTACTAAAGCAAAAAAGCAGATTCAGGGTTTTCTAGTTCTGCAAGCCACTGTTACTGAGACAGTAAACTACCAGAGTCCACTCAAAGAGAAGCAGATCCTGCTGGTCTGGGCTCTGGTGTATTTTAACATTGATGTCCTGGATCATGGAACAGATAGGTCTTCAGTGGGAGGGCCAGTGTGGTCCACATCTGTATGGGTGAAAAGGATGTCTGCCACTTTGGGACTGTGCTCATTAATAAATCAGGCTGAGTATGGCTTCAGTCAGTGACTGGATACTATTTAGAAAGTCAATAATATACTTATTTTTAGAAAAGGTATCTAGAAAACCCAGAAATATTCCCTGAGGTGCCTGTGGATTCACACCATTGTTAGTGCTGTGGGAGAAAGAGCTGGGCAGCCTGGTTAATGAGTGTCTACAGGATTTCACAAAGAGTCATTCCTTCTACACTTCATTAGTTTTAACCAGGGAGCCTAACGAAAGGCGAGCAGTGTAATAGAGGTAATTCTGTATGTTGGAAAAAATAGTTTGAACTTTTTGTATGTGTTGGTGGGTTTCTAAGCATTTCAGGAAAAGGAGTAGATGTTAAGCTAGATCCATAAAGGGTATATCCTATAAATATAGTCATATTAAAAAAAAAAAAAGTGAAAAGTTACAATGTTACATAGAGAGTAACGGAAGTGACAATATGGTAATGCTTTTGCTATACAGCAACAGTTATTTCAGGTCTGTTAATGCTTCATGATACTAACGAACATAATTGCCTGAAGCTGGATAGAAACTTCTTCAGTGGCATGTTCTGGCATAATACTATGCTATGAAATTCGGTCAAATGTTATTTCTTACTCTGGTACAGTTACAGTGGTGGGTATCATAGCATTGATGAACAAAGAATGTATCATTATTTAGGAGTATATTCGGCAGTAAAGTATCCAGGATTTATTCCTAAAGTGGCTTTAAAAAACCAAAACCACAAAACCCAGCTCAGTGAATTTGGGTTAGATGTAACAAATCAGATTACAAATCAATACCTAAAAGAAAATTGTTAGGATACCACAAAAATATTAACTTTGAGTCAAGTGCGTTTTTTCTAGTTTAAGTTACATTTATGACATAGTGCAAACCTAATACTGTATGAAATGTTGTAATAAAATTATGAATAACTTTGCTAAGAATTTTGTGAGGACAATATTTTCTTTGCTCCGGGGAGTAAGAGATGTTCTCCATCTCAAACACACATGTCCTGAAATGGTGACTGTTCGCTTTCTTGGTATTAGCTCATATGCATAATTAGGCATCTCAAACATGATAAATTTGTAATAGAAGGTGTAATGTCACAGAGCTGTCTGTAACTGCTCTGTAGCTAAGGTCGTATTACTTCACCTAGAATTATTTTAGTTGTGCTTTTATATTTTACAGAGAGTTCAGCTTATTGGTAGGTGCACAAAAACAAGTAGGTTTTATGTACATTTCTTTAAAAAAAAAGTCGGGGGGGAGCGGGTAGAGATCTTTATTTCAGAGAGGAGGAGTCTTCCCTTGGCAAATGTTCATTGCTTCTGAATTTTGACCATGAACTCATTTTTTTGTAATATGTGAGAAGCAAGTTAAGAAGTGGGACATCAGCAAACACTGCTGGCATTATCTCTGGAAATTTGTCCAACAAGCTGCATAGTAGAAGTTCAGATGAACTCGTACTGCTTTTATCAAATGTATTCACCAGAAGCTAGAACTTCCTGCAAAAGCAAGTTTCTTCCTGTTGCTGGTCACACTGAAGACTGTTTTCAGAGCTAGGGGTAGTCCATGATCAGTTCTCAATTGCGAAGGCTGGGTTCAGGTTTTTAAATTAAGGATGACATTCTGAGAAGTCCTCATGGTAAAGGAAGCTGACAAGCATCATTAAACAGAGGTGCCATTTCACTGGGTAGGTGCTACAGGAAGGCAATGCTGCTGCTCCCCTGATTTCTTCAGATACAGCCTCTGTTCAGTGAATCGAGGTGGGGTGTAGCCTTTCAATTAATGGGCTTTAATTTCAGACAGAAAAGCAGGGTGTGCTCAACCCTTCTCAACATTGGCATCATGCTCTGCCTAGTTCTGGGCATTCAGACTTGAAATACTGGCCTTCGCCTTCATGAAGTGGAGGACGTAGAGGTTTAGCACCCTCCAAGAAAGGTGGATTCTTTTTCATGTGGTAGAACATGTCTGCCAACAGCTAAGCCACCCTCCAAGCTGTCCCTTAAAATTCAGGTTTAAGAAYGCAGCCAGGTTAGCATAGTGTTGCCTCGAGGGCGTTTCAGAAAGCCAGACACTGTCGTCTGATGCCCTGCAGTCAATCCCTGTTTTGAGCTCTTTTATAAAATTACAGTGGGAAATAAAGCGAATCACACCCTTGCATAGTGATAAACTTTCTGCCCTTGTTTAATAGCCTTTCTGTGCATGACTTAAAGAATAAGACCACGTATGGTCATTTCTCTGTGGTCTATTTGGCATATGCTGTAGCGTGGTGCACTGCTGTATTTATTTTAGCCCTGTTTTTCTGTTGACTTTGAGCTGTTGGCAAGTGAAATGTGTGTCTCATATCTCTTCACGCTGCTTTGTTGAGTATCACTTTTCAAATACATCCGTGATTTGAAGTGTGTTGGACTTCGGCGTTAGTGATATACTTGGTGTTCAAGACAGTGTTGGTCTTTTTAGAGTCATATGAGCTAGCAAAGCTATTTGGGAGCGACATGTGGTATATTCAGTTAGAAATTACATATAAAGGCTGAGGAATTACTTTACTAGCTTTGGTATGAAGCATGCGAAGTAGGGTATGGAGTGAAAGCATGTCAGATTTATGGTTTTATTGAGGCGTAGGAATATTAGCACAGTCCACTTGAAAACTCTAAAGATTTTGCTTTTAAATTCAATGGCAGGATGTTTTCGTTAAAGAAAACTCCATCTGTTTGCTTCCTATGTGGCACAGTGCAGCAACATGATTAAAAAAAAAGGACTTGACCTTCTTGATTTTGCTGCCTGTCTGATCATGAAATATGATGATGGTCTCATAACATTTGCGTGAGCTGCAAACTGGTGTGTGAGATGGGGAAATACAGAGTTTCGGATCTGAGTGAGGCGTTTTCCATGGCCGGAGCTGCCCCTTCTGAGCTGTGGAGCCATTGCAGAAGGGATGCTCTCATACTTGTTTGATTATTACCAGTTGTGCTGGGCTGGGTAGGGAGGAAAAAATGGTGCATAGCTCTAAGGGAAGCTGCTACAGCAGAAAGACACAAAGGAAATCAGGCAGATCATACATACATGTTTAGGTGTTAACAAATGTTCTCAGTATATCTCCAGTTGCAGTGATCTAAATAAAAACTCTTAAAATCTGCCGTGTATGAAAGTGGTTTCTTGGTGGGTTTTTTTAGAGAATGCATGTGGCTCTGTTGGATGAATTTCTGCTCCTGGTGTGATTATTTTGCCYGTGATGTGTATTGTTTTTTCCCTTCCTGCCTGTATATGTCCCTGAAATTGTAGCATTGCCATTAGTAATAGTAGCAGCCTTTTGGCATGTCGAAGCCTATGGAAATACAACCAGGGCAGAAGTGCATGTTAGCAAATTGTGACAGCTCAGGGGTGAGGAGTTTCAGTTATTAAAGAGAGTACTTTAGCGGGTCTTTTGCCTTTGGAAAAAAGTGCCAACTCCTTCTTAGAAAGTCCATTACAGAGCAATTAAAATATAGTAGTGATCACATAGACTATGGGTTTGTACTTAATTAACTGCTTGCATATCTTAAAGCAGTCTTAAAGTTACAACATGAGTACCTTTTTAAAGTAATCCATAAAATGCCACTTTGGATCTGGCACACGATCTATTAATTTGACTGTTACAAAAGTGGAAGAATATTTTGAGAACCCCCATGGTCTTGTAAAACCTCCAGGCCCTTCTTAGCTGAAAAATCCTGCTTTCTGCCAGGACTGGGAGCCAAACTAAGATCTCTTTCAGATAGTATTTAAAGTTAGAAATAACAGTAGTGAAATAGAGCTCCATGTGGAATTTTCATGTAGCTACCCAGGTAAAAAAAGGAAGCTAGGATTTAATTTTTTTGTGAAACTGTGACTCTGTTAAGATCTTCAATGACGCAGAAGAGGATTGATACTGATGATGTCCTTCATTGCAGGCTGGGCACCATGGGTTTGCAACCTGTCATGTTCTTAAAATCTTTACTTTTTATTTGATATTTTAATGCATTGTTTCCGCATTTGGTTACTTTTAGTCCAGGTGTGGATGCTGCTCTTAAAATCCTGCCAGCCACTCTTGTGGGATTGTTTGCCCATAGTACTCCTGTGTCGAGGAAGTAATTCAGTAGTTGCAAACAGGTGGGTGTTAGCAGGTCATGTAAATACTGTACAGTCCAAGGTGTTTCCTTCCAGATATGTGCTCAGAGAGAAATAGTGGCCTAAGGTAATCAGACCTCCTTAAGAGAAATGGTATGGTCTGGCACAAGTGTGCTCTATGGCCATCACCATCTACTGTAGTATGGCACCATTCAGATGCTATACTAAGCCTATTTTTATTAGCTGTTACTATGAAGGGAAAAATGCTTTGGCTTCACTTAGGTGCATGTTAAGCTGCTCTGTATGTGGTGAGATGAACCACTGCTGGATGAGGAAGCAGCAAGATTGACAGGTAGTGATTCCTCTGTGGCAGCGAGTTTGGATGTTAAACTGAGATACTTTTGTTACCACGGTGTGTTAGGAAATCACTGGCTTACAAAAATGTTAAGGATTTAGAAATAAAACGGTGGAGAGAAGCTATGTAGATATGGTTAAATGTCCAGGTTGCAAATGTGAGAGTCAGGAAGTTTTGCATTCTTGAGGCAAAGTCATGGGTATTGAGTTGTTTTTTTCAATTTTAGGCAATGTCATATTTTGACCACAGAAATAACATCATACGTTATTAGGCTACTAGTTCAGGCTTCAGTATTTTACTTCATTCACAAGTGTTGGCTACATCTGTTTCAGTGGGGACTACTCATGTGGATTAACTCAATCATTTGCATAATGCATTTTTGGATTGGGGCCTCATTTTCTATATTTCAACCCTGGAAAATTCTGTTCACCTGCTAGCCTGCAGAAAGTAAGGATTTTAACTGGGTATGTGCAGTGCCAATATTTTCATTATATTCTTTCTTTTGTGGCAAAAAAAGACTTTGTGCCTGGTCCAGTAAAGTCATGACAGTTTCACGAGGCCGAGATCATTGCAGTCAAAATGCTAAAGATAGAATATTTTATTTTAATCACGATCAGGTGAGATCGTCTTGATACGGATTTCATTGCTTTGAAGTTGCTTTATCTACTTATATACATTATGTTGTGATGCAGAGACATGACTCCATATAATTAAAATAAAATCCTATTAGTTATCAGCTGAAATAGTTTAACTATGTCTACAATAGTTAGATCTATCCAAGGCTTTTATGCCCTTTTATTTTTTATGTGGAACCATCAAGTTTACAGTTGTTTTCCTTGGCAAAAATGGCGTGTTTTACTCATCTACTTTTGAAGGTTTGCTGCCAAACTCCCCATGAAATTCATTAGATAATTTTCATAATGCTTCCCATTCAGAAGCTTGTAATCTAGTGATGACTGATGTGAATTCTCCAGGACACACCATAAACGCACAATTTAATTTTTACATTTTAAAGACCGAGTAATCCCCTGAAGTTGAAATTTTATTAAGGCAGGATAAAGGCTGCCTGAACTCATTACTACCGTGAGCGTATCATGTATCATGCCTGTGTAGAATCAATGACAATTCATTGCCTGCTGATGAGGGACTGCCGTTCAGCACTCCATGCAGTGGAGCCCTGGAGTTGTGCTGGGTGTTGGCACTCGATGTGGCACCGCGGGGGAATGCTGGGGAATGGGCAAGGGATGCTCCTGATGAACATCACGTGCCTGCCCCAAACTCGAGGGTGATAGTGCCTGTGTGTCACTGTTCTTCCAGCATTGACGTGTGCCTGTAACCCTGGTACAGGGCATAAGTGAAAGCAGATGTAATCCAGCGGTGCTCTTCCTTGCCCGGTGTGTGATTGTCTGTTCCCTCATGACAACAGTGTCCACTCCTTCACTGCAAAATCAAGGCATGCCAGGCAGCAGTTAGTGTTTAGGGAAAGCCTCATGCCTGCAACTAATTCTAACAATAATTTGGCTGTTCGTTGAAGGTGGTCCTACACCACCACACCAGCAATAGAAAAACTGTCATTCTCTTAAACTTTAAGAAGCATTGGTGTGATTTGGTTTAACTCACTGTGTCATTATTCAGTAGTGCTGTCTTACTCGGCTTAGTCAATAGCTTAGTACAGCTGATGTTTTTGTTAGGAAAAGGTATTGCAAAATGAGTTTTCTTCACAATTTTTCCTACAAACAAACAAAAAGCTTTCGGTAAAACATTCAGCTGTATTGGTGGTAATTCCTATAAAACCTAACATTTCCTATTAAAAGCCTCTAAGCAGGCTTGCATCTTACCTTGAAAATAGAAATCCCTATCTGCCCAACTGAAATGTGTGGTTTGTGCTTCCTCTGGCATTGAATACGTTAGTGGGGTTTCTAATGCTCCTCTCCGAGCAGCAATATCTCACGCCATTCGTTCTCATTTGGGGCTGAAAACAAGCAGGTGCATATAGCTTTGGTGATCTGTGTGGCTATGAAGGGACCAAGAAATTTGCTAATTAATGCTGGCTTTATCCCATTGAAAACGATAGTCCTTGCACACATGTGTGGCACAGCAAGACAGGGCTGCTTGATTCTAGGACGTGTATGTAGGGTTTTTCAAATGACCTTGAGACATGTTACCTGTTCTTGTCGTGGATGTCTGAACCTCTGTGAAGGAATTGCTTACTGTGTACTAGCTGTGCTGCAAGCCACCTGGCAAAAGTGAAGAAAATTATGTTCTATGTTGTAGGAATTAATGTTTCAGACAGCAGAGTTAGAAGATAAGGATAAATGGAGCTATTTGCACTTGCCTGAATCTGTTTAAATATCCACAAAACTTGTGTGATCACCTCAGAGCGACGTAAGAGGGCAATGTTTAAAGGTGACTGATAATATATACCCCATCACCAGGAGAGCTGTGTTTTGTAGCTGAGGTTAACAGGCAGCTCTACTGGTGCCTGAGCACCCCAAGGAAAGATTACTCATATATCTGGGGATAATGGGTACCACGGGCAGCAGTAACTGGATTGGTGGCCTCAACGTTGATTACCCCGATCAGAAAACCATTGCAAAGTTTATGCCCTTTAATATCACTGTTGGTGAGCAGTTGTGATTAGGACAGAAGTAAATCTAATAACTTTGCTGCTCTGTGTGAGGTCATTTTAGGTATTACCTAAACAGTGGCAGGAGATTACATATGAGTCCAACCTGTGTGTTTTTAATGGTTCAAATTATCAACCGCAAAAGTATTATGGTTTAAACCATGACAAGAAAAGAGTAGATATAGGCTGTGATAATTTTAATTTCTTTCATTGTATGAATAATCTTTTTCCATTGCCTGTGCTGCTTTAATGCAGTTTAGCTAATACACTGTAACTTTATTCTATGGATGAAAAGGATGTGGTTTGAAGACAGTGCTTATTGCACTGCGTCTTCCACAAGGAGAGTAAAATATCACAAGTGGGCAGGAATATCAAGCAAAGAGCCATGGTCTGAATGTTCTGGACAACAACAGTTCAGTTGCAAAGTTTCTCAGGTTCAAGGCAGGGAAAGGCAGGTTCAAGGCTAAAGGAAAAAGCCACTCTTGGTGTTCCCAGTGACCTAAATTTGCTTTGGCAGAGGACCATTAGGAGTAGATAAAATTTTACAAGTTAAATGTTACAATTTTAGCCAAAGAAAACAGTTTGTAGATGTGATGGTTCAACTTGATTTATTTGTGCCATATGCAGCCTTTCTGATCCTTTGAACACTGTAAAACTTGAGATTGGTCAGGGTTGTAGTGCATGATTAATTTAGCCAATATTTTAAATAATAATAATAATTAACCAATATTTTTAATAAGTTCAGGTACCTGTATCAATTACACTACAAATACATTACACTACATTATAACGGTTTGAGTGAAAAGTAGTTTAAATGTAAACAAGTATTAGATATGCTTACTTTTTAAAGAGATTTTCTTTGTCTTTATCTTGTGTTAATAACTTATTACACCTTATGAAACAGTTGCAAAACTCTTTCTACTAATATAAAGCTGAGATCCCACTATCAAAAACCTTTTTTAAGTCTCCAAAGCAGGGACAAGGAGCTTTAAATGAGTGTTATTTTTTGTAGTGATCAGTAAAAGTACATGTGTAGGCAAAGCACACAGATGTGTCAGCTGAAAATGGTAAAATACCAGTAAGATGACAGCAATCTGTTCTGTGTTTTTTTCTGAGAGAATCAGCGTTGTATAGTTCTGTGTGTATATAATATGCATGATCTTTTGTGAAAACTACTAGACAAATACATGATAATATTAGCATAGAGCAAGTGCTTCGGAACCATGCTGACAGATGCCTCAGAAATATCTGTAGAGAAAAATGTGCGTAAAGCATACTGTTGTCAACCATGACATGTACAAATCATTGTTCAGTCTACAGTATCACAAGATTGGCTAAAAATTATGAAACTTTAAAAAATAGTTTGAGGGGCTTTGTTTTGTTTTAGGGACTTGAGAATTTTTTAGGGTATAGCATAGCTTTTTGTATTTTTCTCTCTACAGCTTTTCACTGAAACTGGAATGTACAGAAGTGAAAGCTGAGATTGTCACGTAATCATTAAATCCCAGGAGTTAAGTTTGAGAAAAAAGTAAATATAATGAGGCTTGCTGTAAAACTGACAAGGCCAACAAAGACGGCATGGAAGAGCTGCACTAGATCTCTCTATAGTCTATGGTGAAATTTTGGACAAAAATTTTTTTATTTTCTGGGACATGGGTTAAGGAGCCAGCGGTCTGCAATAGCAAAGACCATGCAGAGGGACTCTGCGGCACCACTTCAGAAGAAAAGCTGTCATTTTTCATATGTTTAGGTCTGTGTTTACTTGATGTGTGTGACCTTGACAAGATTTCTGCATAGTAAAGGTTTAGTGTAGGGTCATGCTGGGGGCACGCTACAGAGTTTGAGCTACCTAAGAAGAGAGAGGAACTATGGTGAATTTGCAAAGTCTATGAGTACCTGCTGAGAAGACCAGATCTCTAATGGTGTGGAAATGTACTGTAGTGCAGAATAACATCCATAAAAGAAGTTTTACATGTAGTGAGATCGTTCTCCAGCTGCTTCTTAGTTAATATGAGTGCATGAATTTCTAACATCAGGACCTCAGACCTGGGAGAATTTAGGTGAACAACCTTCTTACTGCACCAGAAGTGACAGCAAACTGTCTGTTCAGTTTCCCAAACAGTGAACTGGGACTGCATCAACATCTGCCCTTCTCAGTGCTGATATGTAAAATAGGGCACAGGAGAGAAAATACGGCAAGAAAAGAGAATTGGGAAGTGTTGGCTTCCGATACAGCAGCTGTCAGGGCTGGCCAGAACAGCTACCACCAATCTTCTACCATTGCTATTATTCCCATTAGAGCAGAAAATGTAGATTAATTGAATGAAACTCTCACATTGGCTTTAATACGTAGGCTGAATTTTCTAGTTTGTATCGAGTACTAAAATGAGGGTTAGACTTTCTTTCTAGGACACGTCTCTCCTTTGTTGGCTTATGAGAGCTTTGTGTATAAAATGTGTGAATGTTCTCAAAGAGAAAGTTTAAAAATTGTAAAGTGAAACTCCCAGAAAATCAATATCTGAGTATTGCTTGTCAGCTTAATCTGGCCTTTCCACACTTACCAGAGTACAGTCACCATTTTCTCATAACAGGGCTTTCATGCCACTGAGCTTACAAAATAACCAATATTCTTCAAACAAGTGATTTATTTAGGATATCTTCACTTTCCATCAGTGGGCCCCATTTTTGTGGGGTTTTTTCCACATAATTCAGACTTTGAATAGAGTATAGAGCTGTTAACTTCCCCATGTTGTGCTGCTCATACTTTATTAATTCTTCACAAATATTGATGTCTTTTCACACATTTCTGGGGAAACGTGGTCCAGATAACAGAGTTTTTAGTGCCAATTTTGAAAAGCCTAAGACTTTATATAACCCTGTCTTTGCCAGCATTATCTACATAATCAGAACAGAGTTTGCATCCTTCTTGATTGGGGTTATCTGACGAGAACTTCCATCAGTTTGCACTCTGCCTCTTTCAGTTTCTTAGGGACCATGTTCTTACTCACATGACCATACACATTTTTAGTTTATTTTACCTTTAGTGTACTCATTATCTTGTAGGCATGAAATCCACGGAAGCTGTAGTATTCAGCTGCTGCTCTACAGGAGAAACCATAATCTTCTCTCCTGTACTTCTTTGCCTGCTTTACTGTGTGTCTTCCGCTCTTACCAGTAAGATTTCTTCAGCAAAAATATTCCTACAGGCAACGGCCTTCGTTAGTGTTTCATCTTTCAACTGTATTGTGCAGCGTACTGCAAAAGAATTTTTTTATCCATGTGTTAGCTCAGTCTCCTGTGCATGAGTCTTCTCTGAGTCTTACACTAGCTTGAGTATTTCTGAGTTTTTATGTTAGCAGTGTCTCAAATTTATTTTTATTTATAAAGCTAAGACAAAATACATACATAAATATAGAGGGAAAATTATTTTCTTTCAAAAGTAGATACATGTGTCAGTAGGAGGGTCTCTAAAGATATGCAAATCCTGCTTCATCCAATGCAATTGTTCAGACGAAGCAGTTGCAATGTTTGACTTAAGGTCTTTTCTTTTAACTAATTGTTAAATGAAGGCTGTGTTTCAGATTCACAGAATCACAGACGGGTTGAAGTTGGAGGGGGCCTCTGATGGTCATCTGGTCCAACTCCCATGCTCAACCAGGGCCATTTAGAGATGGTTGCCTAGGACCATGTCTAGACGTTTTTTTAATATCTCTATGGAGGGAGACTTCACAATCTCCCTGGGCAACCTGTGCCCATGCTTGGTCACTCTCACAGTACAAAAGTGTCTCCTGATGTTCAGAGGGAACCTCCCGTGTTTCCATTTGTGGCCATTGCCTCTGGTCCTGTCACTGGGCACCACTGAGAAGAGCCTGGCTCCATCCTCTTTGCACCCTCCCTTCAGATATTATATACATTAATAAGATCCATGAGGACCCCCAGGTCCTTTTTGCCAAGCTGCTTTCCAGCTGGGTGGCCCCCAGAATATGTTGGTGCATGGGGCTGTTCTTCCTCAGGTACAGGACTTCACAATTCTCCTTGTTGAACTTCATGTGTTTCCTGTTGGCCCATTTCTCCAGCCTGTCAAGGTCCCTCTGGGTGACAGAATGAGCCTCTGGCATATCAGTCAATCCTCCTGATTGATTACAGTTTTGTGTAATCAGCAAACTGGCTGAGGGCATACTCTGCCCCATCATCTAGATCATTAATGAAGATGTTAAACAGGACTGGACCCAGTATTGACCTCTGGGGTACACTGCTAGCTACTGGCCTCCAACTAGACCACTGATCACCACCCTTTGGGCCCAGCCATTCAGCCAGTTTTCAGTCTGCATCACTGTCTGCTCATCCAGCCTATACATCAACAGCTTGTCTGTGAGGATCTTAGGGGAGACAGTGTCAAAGACCTTACTGAAGTCCAGGTAGACAATATCCGCTACCTCATCTACCAGGCCAGTCATTTCATCACAGAAGTTTATCAAGTTGGTCAATCATGACTTCCTCTTGGTGAAGCCATGCTGACTACTCCTGATGATTTTCTCATCCCTAAGTGCCTGGAAGTGGCTTCCAGGATTAGCTGCTCCATCACCTTCCCAGGGATCGAGGTGAGGCTGACCGGCCTGTAGTACCCTGGGTCCTCCTTCTTGCCCTTCTTGAAACAGGAGTGACATTCACTTTCCTCCGATGTTTGGGCCCTTCTCCCAGTCACCATGATCAATCAAAGATTATCAAGAGTGGCCTCGCAATGACATCTGCCAGCTCCCTCAGCCCTCATGGGTGCATCCCATAAGGGTCCATGGACTTGCTCAGGTAGCAGGTAGAGAGTCAACTTCATTAACAAATAACCTCATCTCCATCAGTGATATGGAATTTTTGTTTGAAATTACTATAAATAATAAAGGCAGCTAATGGTATCAATACCTTAGGTCACATTTTCTGCCAAATGACTGTCTCTGCCTCCTCTCAAAAATCAATAATCTGGCATTTCCTGTTTAAATCTTACATCTCCTTAAATTACTTCTTTAAAAAAATTTTTAGTTCCTTAAATGTAGTAGTTATGAATAAATATTTCCATTTCTATAAGAAAATAATTTATTCCGCTTCCCACTCCATACCCCTGTTCTTCCATCTTCCCTGTGAGCTTGCAATCTGCAAGCTAACTTTTGTGAATAGTTAAAAAGGAACAGTTTTACCCTGCCTTGGAGGTTAGTTGCTAATGTAGCAGCTTGACGGGAGATGTGGTGATACAGAATTTTGGCAGGGTGCAGGCAGCTCAGTTCAGGCTTATGGTATCACTGACACCCAAACGGTGTCTCCCCTTGGCGGTGGCAGATGTGGACACTTGGTGGATGAGGTGGGGTTGTTCTGTCCTTTGAGCTACAGATGTGTTGGATTGCTCTACTAAAAGCTGAGCTGGTGGTCAGTGACAGGGTGCTTAAGAGGTAGTAGAAGTTCTAAGTACAGGAGTCCTGTTAGAGAAGGAGGCTTGTCCTGGGGGAGCATGTTCCTTCTCCCTGAGAAGTGAACTTCGGACGAAGTGGAAGTAATACTCAGCTATAAGCTGTTCTAAGTGGAGAGACTTTTCAGTATGTATGGCACAGGGAAACATCTTTAGACTATTGTGTGTAAAAATAGGGAATATGTAGTCTGGCTGATATGAAAGGGGATATTACTACACCAGTTAAATTTTATTTCAGGAAACAATATGTAAGCTTCCTTTAAAAACGGTTCAGGAGAAGGCAAGAAAAGCCATTGTCACCCACATACAGATGTTTTCTATTTTTTAATATAAATAAGGAGCTTGAAATGATGGGGTTTATTTTTAGAAGAAGTTACATGAATCCAGACAACCATGAAATATTACAGAAACAGCTCTATTATATCCTGTGTCATAAACAGGTGAGTTTGCCTGAAAATTGTTTGCAGCTCAAGAGTAAGTTGTACTACTTGTAAAAACAGACAGGAGTTTGGAAATGACAGAAGCCAAGTGATTTAGAGCTGGTGAAAAAGGTACCTTTTCAGGGAAAACTGGAGCCAAAGAAAAGTCCCTTTTCTTGCCGAACAGTTTCAAAGCACAGAATCTGTCAACCAGGCCTAATAAAGAAGCCAGTGTCTCCTGTGCATCGGTGTGAGAGCACTAAAACGAAATAGACTGTCTAAGAATGCAATAAATCGTATCGGGTCATTGCACTAATGAACAGTTTGGGCCCAAACTCTCATTAGCTTGTCTGCAGGAAGAGAAAACTAGTAAAACAGGAAAAGGACATATGAGAGGAGCTCTTTGCTGGTACTGTCTTAAGCTTTTATTGTTGAAGGACACCCTTTAGCTAATTTCAGACCCATTAAAAAAAAAAAAATCTGTTTGGTGATTAGTAACCAGTGGATAAGAGCAGAAAGCCCAAGTGAATAAAGCCATAAATACCTAAGTCCTTGGGATAACAGCCTATAAAACTGTCAAAAAGTATTGCTTAAGTGACAAAAGATAGCCTCTGGTAACTAGAAGCATCAGCGCTGTCGGCACTAATCCATATTCATATTTGGAAGGCATATTTTTAGTTCCTTCTAAAAAGGCAGGCCTTTTCTGTCAAAACATTCATTCTTATGTTAAAAGCAGCTGTTTCCTCTGGGTGTGCTCTCACCCCAGATTTCTCAAAGTCAAAAAAGCTAGGTTTAATTTCCAGTACTTAACGATTTTAACATTTATGCTAATCTGTATTTCTTGGAATAAATTTTCAGGCAGGGCTGTTTAAGGAAATAATATAAATTGTTTCAAGAGGCATTAAGAACCCTTTTTAAAAGAGTATGGATGATCATTTGTGTTTCACTGGGACTTTCTATGGTTTGGCTTCTCAAAGTGATCTTGCTAAAGCAGACTAAAATTTTTGCCAGAAAGGTATTATAACAACTTTATATGTACTCATATCCATTCCTTCTTGTGATCCTGTCTCAATTAGTTAATGCTGGGAGAAAATTTTGACACACAGGAATTTCACTGGTGTTTGCATGCCTTATAATGTGAACGAGACCAGGCCTTTTCCCTTTTTTCATTTCCAGTAAACTGGTTCAAAAAGAAAGTAGTGAAATTTTAATAGTGACAAATATCTCTGCACCTGTGTGATTTTCTTCCCCTACAGTTTAGTATTTTAAACTGAATATGATAGTCTTTTAGTGTTTGTTACTTTTTTAAAGGAATGGATTTTACGTAAGTTAAAATCCATGTTGAAATTAATGAAGGAAAAATACAGTTAATGGAAATCTGCAGAAACCAGTTGTCAGCTAGTAATTTTGCTGCAAAGAGCAGAAAGTGACAGATAAACCAGATGTTTAAGAGTAACCTGAAGCTGGAAGACTGAAATTAGTTTCCAGAATGGTGATGTCTTTAAAGTTTGCATTGACTTTTGTTCTTCATCAGTGCAGTCTGTTTCATGTTACCATAATTATTTTACAGCTAAAAATCTTGTATGGTTTTGCGGAAGTTCAGGCAGTAAAAAAAAAAAAAAAAAAGGCGTTTTTCAGAGTTACTTGAGTTTTGGAGCAGTGTCAAGTGATGCTGCATTGTCCTCCAAAAACGTCTGATGCTATGGACCATGTAAGAATTTCTCTTGGTATTCAGAAATGGGTTGTGTTGTTGGTTGGGTTGGGTTTTCTTGCAAAGGGTTGATTCACCTGTATAAAAGCTGTATATACCCATCCAGTCAGGCCCAGAGTTTCTGTTTTGACTGTGCGTCTGTGAGAACTGGAGCTGGTGTTGATTTGAGGGGAGCAGATGTTAATGGTGTTTTTGTCAAGCATTCTGTTGCCCAAATAGGCATCTCTCATTGTGAGAAAAGGCGGTAAAAGGCTGTAAATCTGCCTGCTCATTATGAAAGGCAACAATAGATTGATTTATGGAGAAAAAGCAACTGTTAGGCTTAGGTAGCCTGTGTGCTGAAAACTGGGGTTTACAGTCACTGGGTATTAGTGCTGTTATTTGTGAGAACAATTTAGTTCTAACTTAGTCACAAGAGATATTGTACAGGGAAGGAGAGTCAGAAAACTTCCATTAGCCTGGATAACACGTCACGGTACCACAGTTGTATAAAATTTATAAAGTGTAAGCAGGTTTTCTTTTCAATAGCAGATTTTTAGATTGTTACTTCCTAACCTGATTTTCAGCATTCCTTCTATGTGGACACTTCTTTCTTGTTTTATGTTCTCTGTTAGCATCCCCTGTGCCCACATACCAGATTTGTTCTTTGTCTCATGTACTCAGATGAGTGTGCAAGTGCGTACCGACACCCACGCACTTCAAGCCGCTGCGCCTAAGAAACAGTAAAAAAGTATATGGAGACACGCAACATGGCAGCAGGAAGCAAGACTTCTCAGTACAATCCTCATAAGCCGTAACAACTATGAGAAAAATTATACAGAATTTTTAGATGAAGTAATAGGCCTTTCTCAGTAATTTTATAGAATTTTAGAGAGAAAATTATACATTTTAAACAATAGTGGAAAAACACTTTGTTTTGTTTGTTAAATAATGTAAACTGATTTTAACAACTCTGTTTTAAAAATCTAGTTCTCTTTTGTAATCTGTGTGTTCCAGATAATTTCCCTGTGTAACAAGGCAATCTTTCTGGTTCAATCAGTATTACAGTCTGTAGGTTCCATACATCATGGAAAGTGTTGGGATGAGGAGAAATCCAATAACAGCAGAAAAGTTTATTTTGAATCCTTATCTTAAGACTTACTTTCTAAGGAAGAAGAAAGAAAACTGTCTGAGGTTTTCTGGCATTTAGTGTGGTCTGCTCAGGTCTTCCTCTGTTTTTCAATTCTGCTACATCATTATTAATTTGGAAAATGTTGCAACTACAATATGACAAGGAGCCTTAGGTCTATTATAAACTCATTTAGGCTCTCATGTTTTATAGCCTTTCAAACAACACATTGGGAACTTCTTGTTAGGATATTGGCTTTAGTAAAGAACTAGACAAAATGTAGTAGTGTGTACATATGTTGACTGCATAGCAATTTCCACAATGTTTGCCTCCCTGACACCTGAAATAAAGATATTTGAGTATTATTCTGTTCTGTAGTTCTTTTTTCTTGACAGCATGCCTTAGGCAGTAACTAACAGTAAGAGTTTTAGGCAAAAATGTTTCTTACAATGTTACTTATTTTCTTTTTTTTTTCCTTTTAAGTCTGAACAGCCCAGTCCTGCCAGTTCCAGCTCCAGCTCCAGTTCCAGTTTTACACCATCTCAAAACAGCAGACAACAAGGTACCAACAAAGGAAAAGAAATTGAAAGGAACGTGTGAAATGAAGGGGCCAATAAAAACAGAACTGGTAGCATCTCATCACTTTTCTGCCGCCTTTCACAGCCTGAACTGGCCACAGTTTTGCTTTAGAGACTTCTCCTCGGGTTGTTTTCAGATGTGGCTGTAAGGGCAAAATAAAAGGGGAGAAAATGTGTATCTGAGAAAAGGGTGGGAAGGGTATCTGTTTTGAAGCACTAAATACATGCCAGTCACTTATCAGATGCTAAACTCAAAAGAGCCTCTGTTTCTGATGTTGTCCTTTTGCAGGGTTAGGTAGCATGGCACCTGGCTCCATCTGAAGCTCTGCTCAGGAAGGTATGGCTTCCCATGGGAAGCCCAAGGATGCGTCTATGTGGACCCTTTCAAAGGGCCGTGATCTTCCCATACTATTGGAAAGTTTTTAGAGTGTACAGTATTTACTTTAGGTACATGTCAGGGGAAGATGATGGTTAGACTTTAAGTTGACTTTAAGTCTGCATTTTGGTTTTCTGGCTAATAATTACAGTTTACTTGGAACTCAGTAAAGAAACACATTTTTCTTCCCAGAGAACTTGCCATGGCAGGTTTTCTGTAAATAAGTTGAGATTCATTCTACGTGATCTACTTAGTTCCTGCTTGGCCTTTTTCCCTGGGTTTATAAGATTGTACAACTGATACATTCTTAATAAACTTTTGTTTTGTTCTTTGGATCAGGAGCATTAAAAAAGCAGCTTTTGACTAATTAAAATTGCATTTGTTTTGTCCATTTATATTCCTCAATGGTAGACTTGATTTAAGGTTATGAAAATACATTAGTGCCTCAGACACAGTTTGTTTTTAAATAGATCTACATATGATGCATATCTGTCCAACTGCCTTTCTGGTGAAAGGTACTGATTCTGGTGACTGGTACTGATTTTCTAATGTGTTCTGGCAGTGTTACTCCAGGTGAAAGAAAGCAAGAGCTGAAGTGAACTGTGGTTAATGACTGGCTTCAGGCATTTAATTTCTACCTAAGGCTAAACAGAACCCCTTCTTGCTGAAACCCCATTTTTGCTGTCATGAAAACTTTATTAGTGGTGTGAACTGTCCATTACAAGTCAAAAGATTTGGATACCCATGCCTGTATCTGTTACCTTATGTTCAGCAAAAACCTATTGACTTAGTATTTTCTTCTGAGCAGACTGGATCCATCCATCTCTTCTGGGTCATATATAAGACATAGAATCATAGAATCATAGAATCATTAAGGTTGGAAAAGACCTCTAAGATCATCAAGTCCAACCATCAACCCAACACCACCAAGCCCCACTAAACCATGTCCCTAAGTGCCTCATCTACACGCCTTTTAAATACTTCCAGGGATGGTGACTCCACCACTTCCCTGGGCAGCCTGTTCCAATGTTTAACCACTCTTTCAGTAAAGAAATTTTTCCTAATGTCCAATCTAAACCTTCCCTGGCGCAATT
>JAYKAV010003293.1:89016-142529 GCA_035582835.1 Phoebastria nigripes
TCCCTTTTGATTGCTTCTGGGCTTCTCTCCGCAACCTCGTCACTGCCGGCCTGTATAACCAATAGCGGGTAGTAATCAGAGGGCCGTACCAGACCRGGGAGTTTCCTATTTTTGACTATCACAGGCTGTCTTTCAGTTTTTTGTACCTTCTCAAGTATAGATGGGAGATTCTTCCTCTGATGTGAACAAGTCTGAAGTGCAAGTGGTATACACATCTCCTCCTTCTTGCCACAGTAAATAGTGATTACTGCTTCTTTCTGGGAGTTCCAGTTAACTAAATGCGTTCATTGCCCAGGCCATGCATTTGTATATCAAAGGGATGAAGCACCAGGCATACTGTGGCATGTTGATACTGTATGTTGTGCTCTGGTCAGAACCCATGCTTTTTTCCCCAACTAGAAGTTACTTGCCAGGGCCATTGCTCTTGTTCCCTTGTGTTCAAACTCCAGTGCTCACTCAAGTGTCAGAAAACCACAGCATGAACTTTTTTTACCTCTTTTTGTATAAGCAGTGGGCTAACCTAAGGTTCTTCAAGTTCTTCTGCCCTTGGGGCTTACTCTGATATTTCTCTGTTTCCTTACCAAGAATACTTGCTCTTGGGCAGCTCCTAGTTTTCAGTTTCTCCTTAACTATTCTGACTCTTTAGGAGATAATAACTTCTCAAAGCCTTAAAAAGGTTGTCATGGAATTTTAAATTAAGTGTTAGCAAGGAGCAGAAGATTAACAGTGACATCGCTATCAGTGCTAGAAACAAAAGACCTAAAGATTAATGCTTTGCTGATTGTTAGGAAAGTCTACAGAAAAAGTTAACTAGCTGGGTACAAAATGCCTATTCAGAGTCCCAGACATGGTCCTACATTAAGTGAAAACTTGTCTGAATGACAGGTTGTTCAATGCCTTTGGGGCTGTCAGTGATGGGTGTGTCTCAGGAGTCCAAGTTCTTTTTTCTCCAAGGAAGAGGAATAAGCCTGTTGGCAGCTTGAGACAGGACTGTCTGATTGTCCCAGAACACAGCAAGGGAGGATCAGGGGATAAAATGGCCCTCTGCATACTTGGAAGAAGGACGTAGGCAAGGATAATGAGTTAGCTTCACCTTGGGAGAGCAGGCTGTGTAGGGATCGTGAGGAATGTGTGCTGGTTTTCTTTCTGCTTCCATTTAAAAATAAAATCAAGGACTGATGTTTTGGGTGACTTGCAAGCATAGCTACCAGTTTCCATGTTGTGGAGTTACATGCTGGTGTTTTATGCAAGATCAGCTATTCATATGTCATACTAAATTTCATTACAAAATTAGGTTTTGGTTGATTATTTTACCTTTCCTCCCACTGACCTTTTCCTCTGCTCTTTCGTCAAGAGTATGATGATGCTTTACTTTCATCTGTCCTTTACCAAGTCTTCTCTATAATTTTCTTCCTCCTGTACTTTGTGGAGAGGAGACGAATGCGTTCTCAGAAGCTGACTTTGGCCTATGGAGTGGGGTGAGACTCATCTGCTCTCAGTGCAAAGACGACCGTCTTCAGTAGGATTTTGATGGTGGTTGTTAGTGTCTTTGCCCAGTAAGTTGTAAGGAAACTAGCCTTTGTAGGCTAAGCCTAGCCTGTGGGAATAGCCTTGTGTTTTACCCTTTTATCTCTCTTGAAACATGGAATCCTTCTTTGTATATTTAGAATTTAATTCTCTTTTCTAACCCTTTACCTCAATTCATTTAGCTCCCTATGCTGTGTCTCTCATTCACCGACCTCAACAGTCAGGGGCCAATAAGAACATTTTCCAAAAGATCAAAATGGGCAAATTCTTCCTTCATCCCTGTGCTGATGCTGCTGAGAGTGCCCTCTCTCCTCCCTTTTAAACATATTTTAAAATATGTTTATTACTGCTCCTATTAAAAGCCAAGGAAGGAGTCCTTTCCCTCCTTCAAGGGTCCCATGATTAGATATTCAGTCAGAGTACAAGTTACCATTTGCAAATAGCTAAGCGTTGTCTGCCTGAGACCCAAACAGGAACAGAAAATGGAGCACAGATCAGCTGCTTCTGCAGAAGCGTGGACAAGAAGCACTTCAGTATAGCTCCCCTTTCCTTGTCACCTGTACAGGTGTCTGGTCCACCAGGAATTTGCCCATCAGCACCATCTGGGCTTCTTCCCAGCCAACCTTAAGGTGTAAAAACAGAGAAAAGAAACCATTGATCTGAACCTGCCCAAACTGCGCCAGTTTATGAAAGTTCTAGTGCAACCTTAGTGGTAAATCATTCTCAACATCAGCTTTGAAGTCACTTGCACAAAACTAGTCAAAATGCCTGTGACCTGAGCCTTGCTAGGTCTGGGATAATCCATAAAGCCGTTCCTCCCATGAAGGGAACACCCTTCCTGTTAGGAGTATGACCCTGACAGACAGAGGTCTGTCTTCTCTTCTGGCAGTGACCAGGGATGACACTCCTTGACTCTGTTTCCCCATTAGCAAATAGAGTTGCAAGCTTCATCTCCCTTTGAAGAACACTCTGAAGCTCACTTCATTCACATTAGTACTCTTTGTTTCCTGGGCTGAAGGAATTACAGAACCCTAATGGTAATCGCTGTTCCTGCAGCCATCACCGTTGCTTTTGGTTGCTGCTTCATGTCTCAGATGGGCTGTACTTCAGAGTTAAATGCCCTGTGGCATCAGTTTTGCTTCCTTCCCTCTTCTAAGCTGCTTTTGCCCATTCTTATTTCAAGCAGCTGTAGTTTTACATTTCCCAGATATGTTAAACATATTCCTCTTTCTGTAACTGTCTTTTCAGCAAAATAAATTGAGTAAAATCAAACCAAAATCCCAAACTGAATTTAATGCAGTTTATGAGCAAGTCAAGCTTTGTACCTTCTTTTAATTCAGGAAAAGAGGTAGCATGGTGTTGCATGGGATTGATGCATTTTTTACGTATGAACATTGGCAAAGTGCTTACTTGACCTGAAATTGACCCTGAAGTAAAGAGAACAGCTAAAGCTAAATGTATAAAAACCAGGAAGACAAAGACTGCCTTGGCCAGTACAAGTTAGAATGATTTGTTAGATTCTGCTTCTCAATACATGGATTAACCTAACATGTACTATTACCGATCAGTATGTCCCTGTAGATCTTTACTCGCATGTAATACCCTTTGAGTATTTCTAATAATAATACAGTAATAGTCAATTTCTCCTGGCATAACAGTATTTTACTTACTTCAGCTATGGTTCAGGGGGCCAATCGTGCAAACACTTGAACATATGAGTCACTTCACTGCCATGAGTAAGTCTATTGAAGCTGACCAAGTTGCTCGTGTGAGTAAGTGATTCATGGATAAGTCCCTGCAGCATAAGCCCCCAGTGCATTACTTCATTTGTTTAATGTTTAAGACTCTCCCCTCCCAACACTGTGCGGGGAGGTAGTTTTCTATCATCTACAAAGCTGGGTGCATTGACTGGAACACAGCAAAGTGAACTTCATTTGCGTATTTTATTGTCTCTGTTGTTTCAGGTCCGTTGAGGTCCATAATGAAAGATCTGCATTCAGATGATAATGAAGATGAATCAGATGAAGCAGATGAGAATGACAATGATTCTGAGTTGGAACGACCTGTAAATACACGAGGAGGAAGCAGGAGTCACAGGTGAGTGTCTTGTGATTGCAAATAGCCTGGTGGCCAAGACATTGTGCTTGTTAGTAATGGGATGAGGTCTAATGTTCTCAAAGAGTGCTGAGTAGCAAATGGGCAGAGAATTCAGGCTCTCTTTTTAAAGYGTATGCATGTAAAAGTGCCTCTCCTAAAAACTATCAGAATTAGCCATTCCCAATACAAACTATTTCTGTACTAATCCATATGGTTATGATGGTCCTCATTCATTTGACTTTCCTTGATTTCATGCCATTGTGACTTCAGGGGAGTAGTCATAATTACTCTCTGGCATAAATGAGATAAAATTAAGTCCTTCAATTGCTGGATGAGCTATTCTGTACATAGTGTCTCATTTTCAAGACCTCTCTGCTTACCAGTTTTAGATTACATTGTTAAATCGGATCAGACTCAATGAAATTTGAATTCCAAGTAATTTCTGCGCTGCATGCAATAGGTAATGTGTAGAAGTGCAGACAGAAGGTAAAGCAAGCATCTGTTACAGAAATTACTTTTTTGAAAATGCTTCTGCATCCTAGCTGCAACCTTAAGAGGGCGTTCCAAAAATCGTCTATTCTTTGGGCAGCTTGAAGCTCCATCTGAATGTTGTTGAAGGTTATGGAAAACTTGAAACAGTCTCTCTCGAACCTTTTCATAGTGGGTTCTTTATCTGATCCACAGGGTTTTGCTGTGAGTGCACAACACCTGAGTGCCACTGTCAGCTACTGCTTAAATGGRAAGGTAATAGGAAAACATTAATGAATGTCAGCTGCTTCCCTGGTGCACTTTAGCAGCTGGAATCAAGGAGAAAAAGACCAAGATGACTAGCAGTTTGGGAATTTGTTCATGTCAGTGATTGTATAAAGGGTCGTCTCAAGCTCAACTTGTCTCTAAGTGTGGAGATTTTGTTTTAGTTTTTTAACAAAACCTTAAGGCTAATGTTTCTCTACCTTATTTTTATCCCAAATAAGTATTTTTTTTTTCTTCCAACAAGTAAATATTCCCTGTTGTTCCTAAGTAAATGAAGGGTGAGACTGACTAGGAGCTGAGCTTTTTCATGTGGCCTCTCCTGAGATACTAAGTTTTTAAATTTTAGCTAGGAAAAAGAGTGTTATTTATGATGAGAAACAAGGAACTTTTCAGTGAAGTACCTGTCCAAGTGGGAAGTACAGCTGTTTAGAAAGCTTTTAGAAGAGCAGAAAAGTATTTCGACAAAACATGTTCCTCCTTCCCCATGGCTATGAACCGAGATACAGACTCGCTCCAGGAACGTTGGGAATAGCAGTTTAATGTTCTAAATATTTAACTGTTTCTGTAATGTTAGCTGCCGTTAACTGGACATGTCATCTCAGCCAAGTGCAGGCAGACAGCCTCGTTCTCCATGCTACGCAGAGCTTTTTCCAGAGTGCGGCCCTGCTCGGATGCCTCTCTTCCACGTGACCTTGATTAAGGATGGCGTGCTTAGCAAGGGGTCATTCTTAGTGTCCTACCTCAAAGTGCAAGCCCGGTTCACCCATGTTAACAGCCCTTTGTCTGTAGGTGTAATCTTGTAATCTCTTGGCTCTGTTTTTCCATAGGGTTAGTCTGAGTGTTGGCAGTGACAGTGACAGCAGTTCAGCTTCCTCACCACTACATCATGAACCAGCACCACCATCACTGAAAACCAACAACAGCCAGGTAAAGTCAGGATTCGTAAATGCAGTCCTGGGGAGCTGATATGACATTCTGATTACTTCAGTGCAATTACTTAGTCTGTAAACTGACTTAAGAGCTTTTTTTTCAGGAGAAGGAGAAGTATTTGGTTTAGCAAATACTATAGACCGAAGTAATGTTTTCGTCAGTATTTTAAGAAATATGTCCTTTCTGTATGAATTAGCTTTGTAAGGTAAACAATGCAAACTGGCTTTACAGCATCAGTTGTACAATTGATACAGGTTTGGGTTTGTATTAGCAGTAGACACAGTTAGCATCAAGAGGCTCATTCTCAGGAGTTTATTCATTCATCTCTTCCCCTCTCCCCCCAGCAGTGTTTATCTAGAAGATACAATATTTTTTACTTCACTAGAAGACACAATAGTTTTTACTTCACTATCAGAGTACTTGTTCCATATCTGTAAGAGCTAACATTGTATTATTATTTTTGAGGTAGGAAAGTAAGGTAGTTCTGTTTTTCAGAGAAAAGAAATGAAATAACCTAGAGCTACAGAATACATCAGGGACAAATGAGAATTAGAGTTTGGGAGTTACCTCACCCCCAGTCACCAATAAAGTAAGGCTTTCTAAATATAAAAATTAAACATAAAAGCTGATACTCTTTAAAAAAAATAATAATTTATAAAATACATCRTTTGTCACTTATTTTAGGGAGCCGTTATTCACTCCCAGTGTCAGTTGGATCATACACAAAGCAGTCATGAAATTTACTGACTGGCAATAAACAGCTGCTTACAGTATTGATATAATTAGAATAGTGTCTACATGTATTAACAAAAGTTTGTGGTTTAGATGGTGAGTTTTATGGATGAGTCTTTCCTATATCTCTTAGGTTAACTGCTTCAATTATCTGGCAAAAATTATTTACTTGTCATTGTTTTTCTAATAAGTTTCCAATACAAGCTTACTGATAGTGCAAAAACAAAACATTATTATTCATGTCAGTTAAGTTTAAATACACTGAGGGGAAAAAAACCTAGGGAGTACTTTGTGCACAGAGAGAGGAAGGAGATTCCATGTCCAGAAAGCATTCTTATTATCCACTGGAAGCTCTGTAGGCTTTTCTAAGTTGATCTGTACAAAAGTTACAAGTTTTTAAGAGAGAGTCTTGTGGGAAAAGAGCAAACTATAAAGATGAAGAATATTGCATTTACTGGAGACATAAGCACAAGAAAAATAAAACACCTATCTATGGCTTGTGGTTAAATGAAGACTAACTTCCACAGAGGCAATGTAATTGTTAAGTAATTGTAGGTCTCAGTATCAGCAGCCCACTCGGTCACATCTTTCATGTTCCTTTCCCCTTCAGTGATCTAACAGAAGGTCTACCTGTGCATTTAGACACTCCAAACAATAGCAGGGTGCCAGCTAAAATAGAATGTCACATACCTTCTTCCATTTTTATAATTGAGCTGAATTTTGTAACCGAGCTGAAAATGAGAAATTTAGGGAAGCATTATGAGAATTCAAATTGTATGGACTGCAGCCACATTTGAAATCTCTGCTTGGTAGCATCATGCTGCTTGCCAGGATGATGCTTTTGACTGGTGAAATGAGGCTTGTGTTGACTAAGTCCATTCATAGAACTGAAGAGCTAAGACAGAGTTAATATTTCTATAAGCTTCCTCAGATGTGACTAGTGCTGTGTCTCATTTAAACAAGAGTGCTTAAAATGTTAGATTTCAACTACACATCAAGAGCACTGTAAGGAAGCCACTTTTTCAAATATACTGTGTCCTTGCTAATGTTCTATTTGAGACCAAGAATTTTCTTCCTTTAAAAAAAAGAAAAGCATCTAAAAGGTACTGGATCCATGCCTAGAGGTCTGGTTTTTTTTCAAAACAAGACTTGTTCTTCCACTGGCCTACACACCAGTAACCCCAGGGGGTGTTGAATCAAAGAACTGGGATTTTTCTTCCAAAAAGTATGTTTTGCTTTCTGGCCATGCATCACTCTTAGCTAAGTAAATCTTTAGGTTAACTCAGGTCTGCAGTCACTTTCTATATGTAGGGAAATAGCTGCCTGCCTGTGCTGGTCACCCTGGGGAGCATATATGCAATTTTAGTCATTTATATCAAGGGAAGTAGAAATGAGAGGGAACTTACAGAAAGCTGTCAGTGAGGCTTCTTGCTAGTCTAGAAGGCTTGCTTTTACAGGCCTTATTTCCTTGTTTTATTTGCTGATTTTTGTCCTGTGTTGTGACTGTCCAGTGTGGTTTGGAGATAATCGTGCTAGTGATGTTAGTCTTACTTACAATGAAACGTGAAACAAAATCTCCCATCATCTGTGGTCATTTATTTTCCTTTGATGTTTTTCAGAAGAACTGATCATATTCCAGCTTAGGAATGACATGGTGATTTTTTCTTTTTTAACTCTACTTTTAGCTTCAAAAAATGTGTGTTGTATGTGAAAAAATTGGAAGAACATTCAATAGTTCTGTTTCCCCAAAATATTCCTCACTTTAGTCCTAAAATTTTCATTTTAAGCATGGCGTTCTGCTGCTTGTTGCCATGCTCTTCTTGACTATCATTCAGTACTTGGATGAAGCATTCCTGGTTTGTATATGTGGTAGTAAATGGCTTTGTATGGCATTGAAGGAAGGGTATGATGTAAGTGCAAGAGAAATTACTGTCAAACACTTTTTTTTTTCCAGTTACAACTCATGCAGTCATTTCAAAGACTATGTTTCAAAATCTCTATTGTAGAAGAAAAGAGACAGCTTTGGGAAGAAAAAGAATGGGAAAAATATACTGATCATGTGACATTTCAAAGGCACTGGAGAGTACCTCAGCATCATTTTGTATCTGCAAAATCAGACCTCTTATCCTACCAGTATGCAAAAAATACAAAAAAGTGTTGAGGAGGCTTTAAATGACATGAAATTAATTCTCGTAAGGATTAATAATGTCAGTATCACCTCATTCCAGCTACTCAACATTTTCTGCTGTAAGCTGCTTTTTTTCTGAAAAATAGGAGTACGTTGTATGGATTAAAGAATGAAGAGCTCAGTTTTGAGTTTTGATTACATTTTCTCCAGATGTTATATTCTTTGTGTTATTAACTAATGGCAGAATTTTTCATATGTAATTGTATTCAGTGATGCATTTAATTTTTACAGTATTTTCTTTCTTTTCCAGATTTTAGAAGTGAAAAGTCCAATAAAGCAAAACAAATCTGATAAACAAATAAAGAATGGGGATTGTGATAAGGTAAATGAGAATGAGGTAACAGTAACCTAGTCCAGAATGTGATACTAATGTATTTACTAAACACCAACCTTTGTTACAGAATGAAAATCTTAGTAATTAGTACATCTTTGCTTTGGGTTCCTTTAGGTGCAGATCATTCTTTTTTTTCTGTAATTCTTTCTTCTTCTGTCCTATTTTGAAAGTGTTTTCCTTCTCTTCAATCCATATGGTGATTTGGCAAATGTCACCGGTTGGGAATCTGCCATCTATTACTTATTTTATCTACTCTCCATCATGAGGTTGCATTGTGCTTCACAGATGAAGCAATAATTTTTGAAGAGGAGAATTCACAGCTGTATTCCTAGCCAATAAATCAATCAATTTAAAATATATATATATTCTCTAGAATCCTTTCTGAGGGCTGTGTGTTAGGAAGTGGCAGTGTGATTTAGCATGTTAACTAGAATGATATGAAGCAACAGTTACCATTTAACATTGAGAAAGACAGTTTTGTGTAAAATCATGTCAGCTGGCCATGGGTAAGAGCTCCAAGTCCTTGAGTGAGTGAACATAGCACAATTTCCCAGTGTGGACAAGTTCCTCTGAAGGTTCATATTTTAAAGGTGTTAGTGTCAACTTTGTGATAACGTGAGGCAGGAGACCAAAGTTTCAGTATATGTTGCTAGATTTTCAGTGGCCTGATCCATATGCTTTTTGGTTTCTTAAGCTGGGTGCCGTATCTCTCTCAGCTTAAAAGAAAAAAAGGTTTCTGGTGGCTCAGGCTGAAGGAGAAAGTTGATAATTGGGTAGAGAGGTGGGACATGTTTGACATCCCAGGAAGGAGGACAGTGGAATTTACCACTGGATTAATCTTGCTTGATCTTTCTCCCCTTATATCTCCTTGTTGACACAGAAAATTAATTATGTAGCTTTAGAGGAAAAAGAGGGATTTGATTGTGAGGCTTTGGGTTTGGGTCTTACGTGGAAAGGTGGGAGATGTTTTTTAAAGATGCTGTTCTGGCATCCCCAGTCTGTTTGACACTTTTTGCCACAGTTGAGATGTAGAGATTATCTTCTACAGCAAAGGACCGTATGATAAGATTTTCATTGGCATGAAGTATTTAAGAAAACCCACAAAAACTTATATCTGGGTTGTATTAAGCTAGAGAAAGCCAGACTACTAAATAAGAAAATTTAGCTCAAAAAATATTTAAAATAAAATTTCAATTTGTATTGTTTTTGAAGACATCTTAAGTTTTTTAAATACATAGCTATGACTTAATTAACAAGTTGTTTATGGGGGGGGGGATTTGTTTCTAGGCATATCTCGATGAACTAGTAGAGCTCCACAGAAGATTAATGACATTGAGAGAGAGACATGTACTGCAGCAGGTGAGGAGCACTCTCATGCAATATCACAGTGTGCTCATTGAAATTGTGAAGTCCCATCTATTTTTTTCCCTTCATCTAAAACTCTGTAATCAGGTTTAATAGCCTTCAAGCCTGTATAATCCACATACAGCCCATTACCACTTTCAGTGCAGTTTAGGGAATTTTTACACATACTTTAAATTGTGTTGTCTCACTAAATGACAAAAAAAATGCCTATCTGAGCTAAATTTTTCACCAATTCATTGTTACATTTCCCAACATACTGTATCAATAATTATGAAAACAGGATGGGAGAATGGATACAGCTGTGCACCATGACTTGATAAAAACCTTGTTGCTTTTTCCTGAAAATGACCGGCGTTTTCTCAGAAACAATTAAAGACGTTTTCTATAGCAAACAGAAAATATGGAATTCAAAGCAAAACTCACTTTGGGCAAAACCACAATATACTAATTGAGTCTTCTGAAGTCATGGAAGGAGTAAAATATGAAAATGTGCAAACCAAGAATGCTCCAAATTTTTTGAAAGGTTATGCAATAGTAAGAACAAAGAACAGTATTCTTTGTTTTGGGCAGCATTGTCAGGTACTATTGGGTTACAAATTGTGAAGATTAAACAATAAGCACTGTTAACAAAGCAGATGTAATTGTAGCACACATGGTTTTATTACGTTTAGCGTACTTATGTGCCAGTTGTGGACATGTTGTAAAGAGGGGAATTTTTGCCACTTCTAAATGATTGCAATCGCTCATCAAATTTCTCAACACTTGGATAAGTGTGTTAAAAATATTTTGTAAGCCCCAGCATTAATCTGTTTATTAGTTCAGTCTCAATATTGTGAGTAAAGATGAGAAAACAATTGAGAGGTCAGTGAAAAGGAAGACCTTGGTTAAGGATATTCTTAGTTAAAGAGGAATTCTGATAGCTTTGTCAGATTTCATAAGTTGCAATACACAATGATGCATATTTGTTATCCTTCATATTTAATGTACTGTTGTTTCCCAGGTTCCCTTTTGTCTACAAAGGGAACCAAAGCACACTTTCAGAATGGTGGCAGAGGCAAATTTTTATCTACATTGGGAAATGACTGTGCAGGAGGCTAAAAGGTAGGAATTGCAACACCCTCTCCACTTTACATTATTCATTAATTCTTAGAGAGTTCACATAAAAAGTGAATCTGAAAAAGCCACTGTATTGTAAATTCATGCCCTAGCTTTGCTTCCTGAGCACGCAYTTCCCCAGTTATCCAAGGCATAGCTTTTGAATGGTTTCACTTCTGGTAGACCTCTGTAGCCAGTATTACGCAGTTACCAGCTATCAGTACAGAACTGCACCACTGTCCTAGCCTGCACAGTCCRGCCATAAATCCAGCTTTCACTGGGGCTTTTTCAACTGCCTGCAGAGCATAGGGCTTAGGTGGCTTCATGTGAAATTTTGAAGAAGAAAAACATCTTCAAAACCTTTTCTGCAAAGCAAAGGTAAAAACAAGCAAGAAACGTTTTTTCCCCATGAGGGTGGTCTAGCAGTGGAACAGAGTCCTGGAGAGACTGTGCTGTCTCCATCCTTGGCGCTTTTAAAACCCTGACTGGATAAGTGCGGAGCAGCCAGATCTGACCCCATGGCTGAGCCTGCTCTGGGCAGGGGCTGGGACTAGCAAAATCCCTTCCAGTCGGAGTTCTCCTGTCATCCTAAGAAAAATTTTCCAAGCAAATAAGATAGTTCAAGTTGAATCCATAATCCTCTTTCTCATCTAGTAGCATTTAAGTGTATTTGGTGGGGAAGAAATATTTACCTTTGTTAGAAAAATGATGGGTTTGTCCACTAAAGCTTCTTCAGTCTGATGTTAAGAATACTGTTATAATCTGCTTCATGGGAGGTTACTAATACAGGGAAAAACTGTGTGAAAAGAGTCATAACTGAGCTGGAAATTTAGAGTATCCTATTCTGAGTAAATGAAAAAAGAACAGTATATTCTTGTGCATTTTAAATGAAAGATAGACTACTTCTTTTCTCTTGAGTGTATTTATCAGACAAGAGAAAGCATTCATTCATTGACCTTCACCTCACAACTCGTGTGAAGAGTGTAATTTTAATACTGTGGTCCATGACTTCTCATAGCATAGTGTTTAATTAGTTATATTATAAAAGTTAGGTTGATGTAGAATCAGTGTTGCCTTGTTTCTGGGGGACTGTTATTGCAGATTGTTTCCCTTTGTTTGGAATGTGTGCAGGCAGTCAATACAGCCCCAGTGAAAACTGGATTTATGGCCGGACTGTGCAGGCTAGGACAGTGATGCTGTTCTGTACTGACAGCTGGTAACTGTGTAATACTGCCAGTCTGCACTAGCAAGTGGTCTATGCAAATAATGCAGTTTTGTTTTAAAGCCTTTAATCCCTTAATATTCTGCAATTCATTAGTTCATATGATTTTATCAGTTTACAGAAATATGTTCACAATATTGAATGGATAACTTGCAGAGAATCAGTGCTTGTCTGCGTTACAAATAAACTGTCATCCCATCTTAAATGTCCTTGCTGCTTTGCAGCTATGTAATTAATGTAAAATACTTCMAGTGAGCACAGAAATAAAAAAGAGTACAGAGCTGAGAAAGTTTTTAGGAATGAATGTGAAACTTCTAGACCAAGAAATACAAGTATATAGAGACTATAGGCAGTACAAAGGTCAGGAGAGCAAGGGATAAAACTGCGGAAAGGGATGGTGGTTACTGCATGAAAAGAGGGACTGAGTGCAAAAATATGCAACAGAAAACTGTAAATAGCTGCAAGAGTTTTAAAAGTGATGGCGGTGTTGAAGCGGAATGGTGGTGGTGTTCTGTTCCTGAGTGGTGATTGTCGTCTCTTTAGTTTATGTCAGGGCAGGTAATAATCTCTTGCACATGTCAAAGTCTGCTACCCACAGACTTTTAGGGAATTTTTAGAGAAGGGACTTGCAAGAGAAGAATGAAGGCATTGATCATTCAAAAGCACTGGCTTTTGAAACTTATGCTGAGGGATGTGAAAAGGAGAGGACAGGTTTTTGCAATCTCAGTTGTTACCAAGTCCATAGGCATGACAGCAAACAGGAATGCAGCTGAGTTGGAAATGAGAAAAATGTATGTGTCTGAGAATGTGACTCTTTCCCAAGAGAGGCATTTCTCTTTGAGACACTTTGTTAAAGGAAGCTGAAATAAATCCGCAAAAAAGAGGGAGGAGGCAGGAGAGATGTGATACTGAACTGCAGGTGCCTGGATATGTAGCTAAGTAATCCTGATGTAAAATGATACTTATAGATATGTAAGAATTGGCCAAGAGGGAGAAGGCAGGTGAAAAAGAACATTTGACCAAGAAATTAGTCCTGTGAGAATCACCTGGGCAACTTTTATGTGAATATTGGACCATGGCTAGACAGAAATTGGTCTGAAATTACATTTTAAAAAGAAATCTCTCTCCCACCTCTTTTACTGTAAAAAAAGGGTTTGGGATTTACAGTGATGAGGCTTTTTTTTTTTTTTTTCTTTTAACTCTGTGATTTCCAGTGAAATAGTAGGGATAACTGAGCCTGCAATCAGATGTTAATGCTGCATGTCCCATATATTCAAATTTGGCTGGCTAAAGCTGGGTTCCTAACTCTGCATTTTCAGTGCAAATAATGTTAGCATGACCCCATGAAAGGCAACAAGATTTCTGGTGAGACATTGCCTCTTACTTCGAGGCATCAGAAGTCATATCTTCAGCTGGTGAAAAATCTCCTTAAAGCCAGTGCAGTAGACAGCACAGGCATAAGGAAGAAATTGAGAGTATGCAGCACTGCTGAAAATTACATTGCTCATGTCCACAAGGTGCTTAACTTCAGATGGCAACTATCTTCTGAGAATTTTCTGCAAGGGGCAGCTTGCAGGTCTGGAAACTATCAAATGGCCTAAAATCCTTCATAAATTGAAAAATGACTATGTCATTAGTTGCACTTTGGCTTCCTTACACACACACACACTCATTTGCTTGTTTAAAGGCAGATTAATAGTTGTACTATGATGGATAATGGCGAAACTGAGCTGGAGAGACATTATGTAAACAGAGATGTACATTACAGCAGAAAAACAAAGCTTACTATAGCAGGAACAAATGGGGTATTTCTGTTCTTTGTAGCCTGAGCTCTTGGAATAAAACATTTTAATGCTGTGTTTTTAGTATTATAACTGTCAGACTTCCTGGCAACTAATCTCAACCTTTTATTCTTTTTCAAGTATTTCTGAATAGCATAAGGATGCATATGCTAATACTGTAATTCATGAATTCCTCATTGACRGGCACACAGGCAGGTGTTTTTCATTGACTGGGTTTATCTTGATACATTTTTGTACATCCATTAAAACTTTCGAGGTTCATTTCAGTCTGATTTACCAGGTGCCCTGACACAGTGTCTATATTTCTTGAGGGGTAGATGATGGGTATGTTTAAAATGTTTATATTTCCCTTGGCCTAGAGCTTAAAAGCCCAAAGCAGAACCTGATCAATAAAAGTGCTTATCAATTTTTTAAAATATACAGTGCTGTTTTAAAATACATGTGTTAACACTTTCATGTAATCTTTGTTTCTAAAATCACGTATATTGCTGTGCGGGTTATGAGGGGTGGTATTCTTCCACCGTAACGCAAGGAAGCTTTAGACAGAATTGTTCAGTGTAGCTACATCTTCCTGGCCTCGGCTTCTGTAAACTTCGTGTGCAGCCATTTATTTATCACACAGTGGATATTCGGAGACCAAGCCTCAGATTAGATTCCTAACTTTACAAAAGGAGGCTGGATTGACTCCTTAGCTTCTCTCTTAGATGAGGCTCAAGAGAGTGCCAAAAATGAGAATGACAAATAACACATATCAAAGTTTCCTTCTGGTAACAATCAGTTTTGTCCCATTTGATTTTTTTTCTCTCGTGTTAATTGCAGAACAGTAGGAGATGGAAAAGTGTTACAAGAATCTGTGAATCAACAAGTGGACAAATGAAGTTGGCAATTTTAGATTAAAAATTCCCATACGGAAAAAAAATTAAAGCCAAGAGGCACAGATTTAAATGAAGTGTTAATAAGAGCAGGGTTGTTCCTAAGTACTTTCAGAATTTTGGACAGCTGCAAACCAAATTAAACAGATTTTACTTTTATTTTTTTCCAACCTGGAAAATGGGACATGATTGGAAAGGGAGATTTTTACTGTAACAGGCATTTCCTGCTTATTATTTTATCTTGTTTCCATTCTGTTTAATCCACCCTGGRCTGTGTCATTCCATGCCTGACAATACACATGAAGTTATTTCATTTATCATCAACATAGTCTTTTCTTCTGTGGTCTGAGGAGAAAAAGCATCTGTTTATATAATGAAATGGGGAGCGGAAAATTACAAAAGATTTAGTTTAAATTCATCATTCTTTTTCAAGTTGGTGTATTCCTACCAGATTTGTCATTTTAAGGTATGCTCTGTAAGCCATGTGTGCATACATCTGTATCTCCTCCAGCTGTGGAAAAGGAATTACAGTCAGAGTAATAAAGCTCAAACAGGCAAGGAATATCTGGCAGCAGCATTTCAGTGGAGGTGTATGTGGAAACCCTAGAACTAAATGGGTTTCAAATTGAAGGATGCAAACATGGACATGGAGCCTAGCCTCCGTGCCTCAGAAGGGATGGTTGGAAAGACTGAACAGAAAAGCAGCGTTCTGTCAGTACATGACACTATCCAGAGGCCCGCTTCAGGATGGGCTGCCTTCTTGGATGCTCACTTGGGATGTCTGCCTCTTGGAATGAAACGGCTTATAAGAGATTCATAGACATAGTGTGTTGGCACTGTGTTAGCTCCATCTGACAAATAATGCTTTGGCTTTCCAAGATGCTGAATGGGTTTTTAGGTAGGTGCACATCCCAGAACTTAACATATCTGGAGTTACTTGTTACAGCAATTCAGTGTTGAGTATGACCACTCTTTAAAAATGTAGACTACAATTCAGAGACTAAAAAGTCAAAACTGCAGAAAGGCACAAGTTAGATACATACTGTTGATTTCACAGAATCATAGAATGGTTGAGGTTGGAAGGAACCTCTGGAGGTCATCTGGTCCACCCCCTCTCCAGCTCAAGCAAGGACATGTAGAGCCAGTTGCCTAGGACCATATCAGATGGCTTTTGAATATCTCCAAGAATGGAGACACCACAACCTCCCTGGGCAACCTGTGCCAGTGCTTGGTCACCCTCACATGAAAAAAGTGTTTTCTGATGTTCAGAGGGAACCTCCTGTGTTTCAGTTTGTGCCCATTGCCTCTGGTCCTGTCACTGGGCACCACTGAAAAGAGCCTGGCTCCGTCTTCTTTACTCCCTCCCTTCAGGTATTCATACACATTGATAAGATCCGCCCTGAGCCTTCTCTTCTCCAGGCTGAAGAGTCCCAGCTCTCAGCCTTTCCTCATAGGAGAGATGTTCTCAAGAACTCCTAACAGCTCTTCTGTTTCCTGTTTGAATGAAAGCTGTGATTATAGATTAAATAGTCACCAGAAGAAGTGATCTTACGCCATTGGTAGGAGTCTTTCATGGTTGATTTGGTTTAAAAAAATTGTTCTAAGTCTGTTACTCAAGAAATAACTGCTAGTATGTGAACTAACAATTGATGTGAGAGCTCTTGAATACATTTTTTGTTTGATATGGACTAGATTCTATAAGGATTTCTTTCTTTCCCTTGCTTGCAGAAAGGCTTATGCCAATTATTTTCTAAAGTAACCTGCTTAGCAGCTATGCGTACAGTAAATATTCCAGACAGATATCTACCTGGGGTTTTTTTATTTATTTGGGCTTGGGGGTGGATATTGCTCCTTTTTTTTTTTTTTTAAAGACTGACTTGGAAAATATGCAGATTTTCTTTTAACATTTGAAAAATATATTCTCAATGGTAATGTTTGCTGGAACAGCAGATGGGTAGGCTGGCATTATGGTTGATGATGATCTGAAAAAAAATACTGAGGTACTGTAGTCTGGACCATAGTTTGTGTCAGAAAGGAAGTGAGTGATAAGGATAATTGTTTAACCTGCAAGTATTGGGGCAATTGGGCTTGTTTTATGCCTTTCATATGATACTTGGTGGCATTTTAATACATTCAGTGGGCATGTAAAACTGCTGAAATTTTCAACTGCATCTTTTCTTTTCTTTCAGATAGTAAATCTTATAGAAGAAACTGGACACTTTCATATCACAAATACAACCTTTGACTTTGATCTTTGCTCACTGGACAAAACCACAGTCCGTAAACTACAGAGTTATCTGGAAACATCTGGAACCTCCTGAGGATTCAGCATCTGGCTGCATCAAAAACTGTTCTTTAAATGAAACATTCAGAATGATGCAACCAAAATGGGGGGAAAAAACAAAATGACCCTCTTCAGCTTTATTTTTCCTTAAAGCCAGTCATCATCTCTTGATAAGGGAGAAGAAAAGTGACAAGACTCAGAGGACCGCTCTTCTCAAGAAGAAGATGCTCTGGAAGAGTTTGCCTGGATAGCCTTGAAAAACAAACAAACAAAAACAACAAAAATACTTGGTCTTAATGAATGTGTATGGTATCATGTATCTCTCTCTGTGGTGTTCCAGTCCACAAGATGAATGCATGTTCAACACACTGCCTTATTACATAACTGATCTATTTATTATTGCATACATTTATTCTAAAGTCAATGAGTCATTGAATGACACTACCAGATGTTGCAAGTAGTGGGGTCCCATGTGTGCTCTTTTGATGCAGTAATATCACAAGCCTAGTAACCTTATTCATGTTAAAATGCCACTTCTTGCTATCTTTCTCTAGTCACTTAAAACACTACTGTCTTGTTTCCACTTCTGCAGTTCCAGGAAACAAGATAGAAAGTTGGGGACCAAACAGTGGTCCTATGTTTTGTTCCTGTCTGCCGCAGTGGGTTGGACCACAGCAGGTTGGACTGCAGGTCCTTGGCTCTATCCATTTATTGATCTTGACCATGGTAGAAAACGCACCAAATAGGATCATATGACTTGCTGTCTAGCCTTAGTGAAGAAACCAGTAGGACTTTTAACAAAAAACGTTATGTATACTGTCCTGAATCCAGCATCTTTTGCAGTCTACATTCTTGTGTCTGTTTTAATGTTATAAAATTAAATATATATAGGAGTGAAGGTGTTCTGCAGGATCATCATAAAAGAAGAAATACTGGTCCTGTCTTCTAAGGAAATGTTGTAGAAAATTCTTAATTTGGAGCTATTTATTACTATGAGTTTCAACACTCCTCTGCTGCCAGTGTGTGACTCACTTCTACCATAAAACTATTTGCATAACATTTTTGTTTGTTCATATAGTATATGGTCTGCTTAGTTTGTTTTGGAGTTTTGCTTCTGGTTTTGTTGGTTTTTTTACAACTGCTAAATTAAAACCCTTTATTTGAAAAGAAAAAAAAATGTTGTTATACAGTTACATGTTGGAATAAATACATATATGATATATCGTATATATGTGTGTGCGTATATACACATATACACACACCTGTATATATATATATATACACACACACATGCATATATGCTTTTTACACTTTCCAGATTTTGGCATCTGTTCAATAACCTGCTTGTGTTTCCAGAAGGATTTCTTGTCTATAAAAATGAGTATTCTTTCATACCATCCATTATTCCTTAAAATCAGGATCCTTGTTTATGCATGATCACATGAGACGATGTGTACTCAGTTTCACATCAAAGCTCCATGCTCTCATATGGCTGATGGTTTCTTGATGAAATCATCACCCTTCTATTAGAAGTTCAAATCACTCAATGAAAAGAGAAAAGAATTTAAAAAATACTTCTGGATGCAAAGGTTTATTCAGGTTTACCAGCCTTAAAAAATGTATCTTGTTTCTGGACAGGCCAGTATGTCATGTGTATGCTTATATGCCACATGTAGTCTGTATGTGTAGAGCTGAACAGTAGTATCTGAATGACTTACTGTTTCATGCGCACAGTTTGTGCAGCACTGTAAGACTAAATTCCTATTGGGGTTATTTCTTATTCAGATGGTAAATCTTAGTACTGTTTCTTTAAGTCCAAAGAAAATTTTACACTTTACTCTTTTTGAGAGGGTGGGATATGGATTGGGTTGGGGGACTTTTTTCTTATTTAAAATGTTGTTTGACCACAGTCCGCAGGAAGTCCTTCTCAGGCTTCCCAAGAATAAGTGTACTTTTTCAGTAATGTTATGACTCTTATTGACGATTGGCATGAAGCATACTTGAAGCGTTATGTTGTTCTTTTAAGTCCATGTCTTAATGTGCAATTGGGGGTGGGGGGGAGGAGTGGGACTGTAATTTTAAAGTTACTTTTGACATAAGGCAGGTGATGGTGGGGAGGGGGAAAGGGTGCATGTGAAGGGGATAAACTTCAATTTTTATTGATTATTTTATATGAAAATGTTTGGAAATCTAAAAGCAACCTTAAAAACGTTTGGTCTGCTATTGTGTGTTCAACTTCCTATCTTCTAGTTATACCAGATACATACGGAATTTTGTCCATTTTGACTTTTCTAACTAAGTTTTGTGGTAAAAACTCATTGAGTTTCAGGAGGGGAAAAATCCCATGATACTTGTAGTATGACTATTGCACCGTTTTGTTAGAAGTGGTGAAATGAATCATTTTACTCTTAAAATACCAGATAAGCTTTATTATACACTGAGAACAGGGGTGGAAGAAAACAGCAAGTAGGAGAATAGGCATAAAAGGGAGATGACAGCAATTACAGTATCACGTCAGTGCTGAATTTCATGCAAATTGTGGATAATCCTTAAACTCTTAAATTCTCTAATTCAATGGGAGAGGGAAGAAAATAGACTGCAGTTGTGTTTGTGTGTGTGTGTTGACTTTTTCACAAAATTCTGGTAGAATAAGAGTTACTATGTGTTGATCTAAATTAAAAAAATAAATTAGCTATTTTCACTTAATTTTGTATGCAGAAACAAAACAAATCCTTGTTCACTTAATTTCAGACATTCATATTTCTCTTAAAGAAAAAATAATAAGATACCCTTCCAAGTCTTCAATGTATATAAGCATTGATCTTTGGGATGGGTTGAAGTGTTTTGGCAATAAGTGTTTTGGAGTGTTACTTAACATCAAGCTGTTTAAAACAAAGTTATATGTGAGAATTTGGATTAATTCATTGAGGTGACCAGACAGAGGTTAGCAGTAAGTTGCAATATCTAAAAACTCATTTTCAGCATAAGTGAGTGACTGTTACTAGGACAGTAGTTGTATCCAATAGTAAGGACAGTTTTCATCTTGCCACTAATTTTTCACCTCAGAAAGTGGATGTCCAATTGGGTAGACAAGTTTTAATATCTTTTTAGAAGTTTGAATCCACTGAGAAGCTGTACAAAAATTTCAATATCATCTAGATTTGAAGGCCATCTTAGTCCATGCTAAAGAGAAAGAGCAAGAAAGGAGGAAGGGGCATACACTGAAGTGAGGAGAGTCTTCCAAGGTAAAACAAAACCCATGCTCAGTCTTCAGCCTTTGGATCGTAAGAAACGGTTGATCATTTCTCTCTCTCTTCTTTTCATTGGTTGGGTGTTTTTAGGTTAAGTCTATGCTTTCMATTTCAGAAGCAGAGTACACACAGTACAGTGCACTTCGAGAGTCCAGTATATTTCTATTAAAGCTTCTTTTAGTCTGGGGGAAGGAAATTACAAGTTCTTGGGTTTTGCCTGACCCATTGTCCTTCTTTCCCGTTCTTACAGTGAAATAAAGTGTGTTCACAATCTGGTTTGGGTCCTTGGTCCTTACTTGGTAAGTATCATCTTGTTTTCTTAGAAGCTATACTAGTGTTTTGGGGTCTCTTGAACGACCCATTGATTTCAAGCCCCATTACTTAGTTTGCAAAATTAATGGGAAAGCTGTAGAATGGTTTGAAGAGAAAACTGCCCTGTTCAGTTGTTGTATGCATTATCTTACTCCAGACTTGCTCTGATGGTAGGATGTTTGATTTGCTTCATACTGTCTTTGTTCATACATATCATATCCCATCTTCTACCACTTGCAGTTTAACAGCTAACAGTGTATCTTTTAGCAAGCTSTTGTTTCGGTCTATAGAGGGACTTGTTATTTTTGTGTTTGCTCATTGGTCCATTGATCTGCACAGTTTGCTGTAGTGCAATGCACTGAAATTGAGACTTACRGTGAAAATTTTGTCAGACTTTCAGCCATAGCAGGAGCTAGCAGGAACTGCAAAAATAAGCAGTGCAAAACATGTTCCAAAGTTTAACAAGTGCAAGGCATGTGTTTTTATGAGCCTCAATAGTTTTCTTAATTGTTAAGCAGTATACAGTAGAATGTAGTGTACACCAGGAAGCTGTTCTGTATACTGTACCAAGAAGCTTTACTGTTGGGCATTAAAGGCTTACGAACAGATGATGGGGACTAAAACTCCTATATCTGCAGTACTTTTGTGTGTGCTTGGGAGTTCATCAGTGCATTAACACAGCTAAACCAATGACATGTACAAGGCTGGCTCTGTATCTGAGTGAGCAGATAAACATGAAAGCACAATCACATAAGGGCCTTGCATTTACTTGAGCAGCAAGAAATGCCACTGTGACTAGACACAAAAGAGAAGTATTACCACAGTGAGAACAATACCCTTTGCAGGGAGGGAACTAAAAAAAAAAGAAGTAGAGAAGAGATCCCTTAGTAGCTGGATGTGGTTCCTTACGTTAACATAGAGAATACAGTTTGCTGGTCAGCAGTTCTGTCTGCTGTAAGATAGGGTGATGGCTTGCAGAGTGGCAGCTTCTTTGGTTCACTGATGTAATAATTTAGTTGTTGCTGACTTGATGGGAGAGAGATGTATTGCAGCATCATACAAAAATCTAAGCGGTCTTATGGTTTGAGATGCTAATGTCTGTTTAACATTTGTTTCAATATAGCATCTTTCTTACATCTATGTTTTACCTCAGCCAGACTGATTCTGTTGCAAAGTGATAATCTTGCATTTTTCATTCTTCATTTACTTTTAATTTTTCCTGTCTAGAAATTTGACCAAAGTCAAATGTAGGTCTGTGAATACAGCAGAAGGTGTATTTTCATCATCATTCAGTATATTTCTGACTGGAAATAACCCTTTTCTGAATGTTACATCAAATGAGTCACGCATTTTCCTATGTTTCTTCAGAGAACTGATGCTGTAAAGCTGGAATTTCCATTAGTAAACTTTACCCTTCTCATCACAGTGGGGAATAAATGATTACCTTTTATCATTGCTCACAGGGAGACAGAATTCAAGGTCTGGGTCCTGTTTAGGAAATAGTAGGTTTGTGAAGCTGTCAGTTACATCTTTTTAGTAAGACCTAGAAATAAAGCCTTTAGGGGAGGAAAAGAAGGGGAGGAAAAATCCACTAAAAATATTTTCGCTCTGATATTGGTGTTTTTTTCCAACAGTTACATTCCCCTTTCAAATCCTTAAGCGTCTAATGGCCAGTAGAGAGACTACATACAAACCATTAAGGAATCAAAGGTATTGAAAAGATAAAACAAATAAGTTGTATTAAAAGCCTGGCTGCGCAAGTAATAAGGTTGTAATGCTGATACTGCTTTCAGTGCAGGGCAGACATTCCTAGCACATGTGGTTTGTGTATCCACATCTGAGTGGGTGGTCTAGAAAACAGTGCAAAATGCCACAGGAGGGCTTAGTTTTTGAGCAGTGCAGAGGAGATATTCAGGATAGGGTCAGCCAGCACCACGCAGGCTGTCCAAGATAAAGCGGTTTTCTTTCAGCTTTCATGAGCAATTAAGTTTTCACTTTGCCTATTCATCTAAATATTTGAATTCTTTTTTGCAACTGTATTAGTCCCCACTCAGAAGCTTCATGCTTGCTAGGGAACTGATTAGGTTTGGGGTGGGGTTATTTTGATGTGGTTGTTACTTTCTTTGGGCAGGGCATGAGAAGATAGAAGTGGAAACCCCAACTCTCGGCCTTTCTTCACAGGAGAGGTGTTCCAGCTCTCTGATCATTTTCATGGCCCTCCTCTGGACACTGTCTGACAGGTCCATGTCTGTTTTGTACTGGGGACCCCAGAGCTGGACGCAGTACACCAGGTGGGGTTTCATGAGAGCAGAGTAGAGGGGTAGAATCACCACCCTCGACCTGCTGGCCACGCTTCTTTTATGTAGCCCAGGATACGGTTGGCTTTCTGGGCTACGAGCACACTTTGCCAGCTCATGTCTAGCTTTTTGTCTACCAGTACCCCCAAGTCCTACTCCACAGGGCTGATCTCAATCAATTAACCTCCCAGTCTATATTGATATTGGGGATTGCCCTGACCCAGGTGCAGGACCTTGTACTTGGCCTTGTTGAACCTCATGAGGTTCACACAGGCCCACTCCTCAAGCCTGTCAAGGTCCCTCTGGATGGCATCCCTTCCCTCAAGTGAATCTACTGCACCACTCAGCTTGGTGTCATCTGCAAACTTGCTGAAGGTGCACTCAATCCCACTGTCTATGTTGTTGATGTAGATATTAAATAGTATTGGTCCCAGTATGGACCCCTGAGGTACACCATTCATTACTGGTTTCCACTTGGACATTGAGCCACTGACTTTAACTCTTTAGATGTGCCCCTCCAGCCAATTCTTTATCCATCTAACAGTCCATCCATCAAACCCATATCTTTCCAATTTAGCGGCAAGAATGTTGTGGGGGACTGTATCAAAGGCCTTACAGAAGTCTAGGTAAATGACATCCGTAACTCTTTCCTTCTCCACTGATGCAGTCACTCCATTGTAGAAGGCCATTAGCTTAGTCAGGCATGATTTGCCCTTGGTGAAGCCATGTTGGCTGTCTCTAATGACCTCCCAGTCTTCCATATGCATTGACATATCTTCCAGGAGGATCTCTTCCATGATCTTACCAGGCACAGAGGTGAGGCTGATTGGTTGTTGGTTCTCATGGTCCACCTCTTTACCCTTTTTAAAAATGGGTGTGATGTTTCCCTTTTTGCAGTCACTGGGGTCTTTGCCTGATTGCCATGACTTTTCAAATATGGTGGAGAATGGCTGTGGCTTGGCAACTACATCAGTCAATTCCCTCAGGAACCTGGGATACATCTTGTTGGGTCCCATGGACTTACATATGTTCAGGTTCCTCAGTTGGTCTTGAACCTGATCTTCACTTACAATGGGAGGGACTTCATTCCTCCAGTCCCTGCCTTGAGGTTCAGAGGCTTCAGAGATGTGGGAAGAGAGATCACCATCGAAAACTGAGGCAAAAAAAATGTTGAATACTTCAGCCTTCTCAGATGTCACTAGTTCTGTATTATCTATGAGGGGCGGGGGGGGTACATTTTCTTTCATCTTCCTTTTCTGGCCAACATACCTGCAGAAGCCCTTATTATTCTTTATATCCCTTGCCAGATTCAGCTCCAACTGTACGTAGCTTTCCTGATCCCATCCCTACACATCCAGACACCATCCCTATATTCTTCCCAGGATATATGTCTCTGGTTACACTGTATGTGCATTTTCTTCTCACACTTCAGTTTGACTAGGACRTCCTTACTCAGCCGTGCTGGTCTCCTGCCTTTCTTTCCTGATTTCTTACACATGAGAATCGAGAGCTTTTGCACTCTTAAGAAAAATGTCCTTAAAGAACTGCCAGTTCTCTTCAACTCTTTTGTCCCTGAGGGCAGTTTCCCAGGAGGTCCCATCCGCTAATTCCTTAAACAACTGGAAGTTTCCTCTCCTACAATTCAGGGTCCTGACGTCTACTCTTCACCTGGCCCATATACCTCAAGATTGGGAATTCCACCAGGGCGTGATCACCAGTCTTGACATCTTTAATTAGTTCATCCATGTTGGTAAGCAACAGGTCTAGTAACACTTCTCCTCTGGTCAGGCTGTCTATCACCTGGATTAAGAAATTATCCTCAATGCACTCCAAGAGTCTCCTGGACTGCTTACAGCTTGCTATGCCGCTTTTCCAGCAGATGTCAGGGTGCAGTCCCCCAGCAGGATCAGAGCCTGTGAGCCTGCGAGCATGATAACTCCTGAAGTAAGAATGCTTTGTCAACAGGCTCCCCTTGGTTGGGGGGGCTGTAGTGAACACCAACCAGAAGGTTTCCTTTGTTGTCTTGGCCCCTGAATTTTACCCATAAGCTCTCAACCTGTTCATCACTGTTTTTCAAAGACAGCTCTGTGCAGTCAGTTGATTCTTTTACATAAAGACCAATAACCCCGCACCTTCTTTCTTGCCTTGTCCTTTCTGAACAGTTTATAGCCATCAACTGCAGCACTCATTGTGTGATTCATCCCACCGTGTTTCAGTGATAATGATTAGATGGTAGCTTTCTAGCTGCGCAGTGGCTTCCGACTCCTCCAGTTTGTTACCCATGCTGCCTGCATTGGTATAGAGGCACTTCAGTTAGGCAACTGACCATGTCACCTTTTTAGAGGAACATGCCCTAATTCGTTTGAGGCATTTCACAGGTGTTTCCCTGTTGGTTCCTAATACATCAGCAGCCCCTGGCTCTTCTCTGTTGCTCAAAACTCAATCCTCTTCCCCAACTGTATCTTCCTCTGACTGAAGAAATTTGATGAAGTACTTTGTGCCATTTCAATGTTGGATCTCTCCTTGGAACTTGTGAAAATTTTGCTCATACTCTTTTGTCAGCCACCTTCACTGAGTGCCAGAATTCTCCTCAGCTTGGAGAGCAAACTTCATAAAGAGTTATCCTGGTCTTAAACAAACTACAGTATTTTTCTGGTAGGGATTTCTTACAGTCAATCCATTTGCAATGTTATAGCAGCAGAAAAATATTTCTGTTTCTGGAGAAGATAACTAAAAGATTTGCTTCACTCCATGACCTAGTCTCCCGTTGGTTTCTTCTGTACTTTGGAAAAGACTCTGTGTATGCCAACATTATCTCACCTTGGCATGGGATAGATGACTCTAATTTGGGTCATTGAACTCATCATGAGTTTGGTGAACTTTGATATCTCAGAATAATCTTTCTCTCTTCTATCTGGACCAAATGTCCTTGAAAGGGACATCTTTGCTGGTGGATGCAAAAAAAGAGACGAGCACACCAAAACAGAGACAGGAGTTCTGATGAACTTGCAGGGAAGTTTGGAAGAGCTTGTTTTACTGTGGTTGGTAAGCGATCCTTTTCATCTTTCTTGGCTTCAGTTTCCATTAGGGAACTTCACCCTACAACCAGTGGAATTATAGGTCAGTTTTATTGTAGTGCTTTGGGAAAAAAATGGCTCATTTGATTAATTTATGGCTGACATAATCTGCTTATACTAGCCATAAGGTTTCTAAAAGGAATTCACTGAAGTGTCTTACCAGCTACCAAATGCATCTCTTACATTATTAGTGGTTAGGCTGGTGATGTCCTTTAAGAGACTGTAGCCTTTGCTCTTGTTTGGCGAAAAACGCTTTTCTGGTAGTCATTACCTAGAAGACTGAAGAGACCAGTGTTAAGGGAGTCTCCTATAAATATGATTTTTTTAATGAGAATCAGTTGTCCTTAGATCTCACCCAAACTTGCATCTGATGAGAGCCTCCCATTTTTACACTGGTGGTGTTAGTGACTTTCTTTGCAGAACTCCATTCTACTGCAGATGTAGTAAAACTGTTGGGTGTCCCTGTCTGGTTGCCTTCTTTTTCAGCTTGGACAGGATCCAGCCTTTTCAGGTGTATGCCTGCATTCCTTGTTGTGTTTCCTGGCAGAAATAACATACTGCTCCAGAAATTATCTCAGACTGGCTACTTATTTCCTCCAACAGTCATGTCATGGTGTAGGCACCTATCTTCAATAATCTACCTGTGCTATTACTCAGAAACCTGCATTTTTTAAGATTTTATTGGCAAAGAGTATGGCTGCCTTGCACCTTTCACTGCTGTGCTACACAATGTCAGAAATTAGCTGAGAGGCAAGCAAACTTGCTATTGTGCGTAATCTGCTCTCATGCATATGTATGCCTGTGCCCTCTGAATGGACCACATATCTCAAGGAACTTCATTATTATGAAGCAAACAACTGGTTAGTTTCACCACATATATCCTGTGTGACCTTCAACAAGGCTTTACTCCACTTTGCTACTTCAGTTCTTCTGCTGTAGTAAGAAACTAGCACAATTTTCAGCTTCCCCTCTCTTTTTCCAGTRATGAGAAGGCTTATATGTCTGCAAGATACCACTTTATAGATCAACAGTACCTAGCAGAATGGAAGTCACAGAGTCACAGAATGGTTGAGGTTGGAAGGGACCTCTGGGGGTCATTTGGTCCAACCTCCATGCACAAGCAGGGACACCTAGMGCCAGTTGCACAGGACCATGTCCAGACAGCTTTTGAATATCTCCAAGGATGGGGACTCCGCAACCTCCCTGGGCAACCTGTGCCAGTGCTTGGTCACCCTCACATGAAAAAAGTGTTTCCTGATGTTCAGAGGGAACCTCCTGTGTTTCCATTTCTGTCTACTGCCTCTTGTCACTGGGCACCACTGGAATGAGCCTGACTCTGCCGTTTTTACACCCTCCCTCCAGGTACTTGTACACACGAGATCATCCTTGAGTGTTCTCTTCTCTAGGCTAAACAGTCCCAGCTCAGCAGCATGCTTCACTGGGTTCATGCGCCTCTGTCATTATTGTATGGTGATTGATTTTAAAATATCTGTTGAAAGAGTTGATGATGCTATGTAATCTCCCAAGCTTGTGAAAACAGATACATGTGGTTTGCAAGTCTGCTTTATGAGACTTACATGGGTGTCAGGGGGGTGGTTTTTTGCAGGATCAGGGTCTTAATAGTGGAATTATGGGGCAGCCTTCAGGATTCCTACCAAACTTCTAGTGTATGTAGAACAGGAGAAACTTRAGGTGAAAACCTATAATGCTGCTGAATCACCATGGCTGACTGGACAGTGAGTCTCTCCAACACCATGGTAAACTTCCAGTGGTTACTTCTTACAGGAGAGCAAATATAAAACCTGACTGTCCTACCACAATGATTACTGTGAAAGCTTGAGCAAATAATGGTTTTGACTTTGTTGTTATGGTAGCATTGGATAAAGAATGAATCTGTGATTTCTAAAAGGGAAATTTAGGAAATGAGGAACTGACTGCTCCTTCTAGAGTTTATTAAGAACCTATTTYGGTTAATAGGATTGAAGTAGTGATGTAAGACTTGTTAACTTTCCTGGAAAGCTCCTGAATGTTTTTTGTTTCACCAAGGCCTGATGGTTTTAATTTCTTCCTAATCCAAGACTGTAATCTGTTTAAGTGGAGAAAAAGAGGGATAACATGTAGGTTAGCAGAAAAACAAAATAATGGAATATTTTAAATAGGAAGGGACCTGGGGAGGTCCCCAGTCCCAGTCCCTGCCCAGAGCAGGCTCAGCTGGGGGGCCCAGACCAGGCTGCTCAGGGCTTTACCCTGAGAGTCAGATTGTGAAAAACCCCAAGGATGGAGACAATCCAACCTCCCTGGGCCTTGGCTCCACTGCTGGGCTATCCTCATAGGGAAAAGACTTCTCCTTATCTCCAGCCTGATCCTCTTGTGTTTCAGCTTGTGCTGCTGCCTCTCGCACTCCTCCCATGCACTGCTGTGAAGAGCCCRTCTGCGTCTCCTCCATCCCATCCTGTCAGTGCCTGGGGTGCTTTTGGGTGCCCTCAAAGCCGTCCCTCCTCGCAGCTGAACCAGCACTGGTCCCACAGGCTCTCCTTGCAGGGCAAGGGCTCCAGCCCCACCATCTTGGTAGCCTCCCCTCAGCTCCCACCAGTCTGTCAATGTTTTTCCTGCATTTGAGGCAGTATTCCTTATGTGATCTGAGCACAGAGAAGAAGGGGTGATCCCTCCCCTGGCTTTTAGGGCCACATACTGCTCATGCCACCCAGGGTGCTGCTGGCCCTCATTGCTGCCTGGGTACATGGCTGGCACCTCCTCAGCTTGCTGCCTGGCTGTTCCCCCAGAGCTGCTCCCTGGACCCAGCCTGCATTGCTGCAGGGCTCTGCCTTCCCAGGGCAGAGCTCAGCATTCATCCTTGTTAAATTTCACAGGGTCACTGTCATCCCCTTCCTCCCACCTGTCTAGATCATGCAGCCCTGCCCTCAAGTATTTGACTACAGGCCCCCCAACTTGGTGTCGTATGCAAAGCTGAGGCAGGCGTGCTCCATCTCCTCCTTCAGGTCACTGATCAAGGCATAAAACAGGACAGATCCCAACAGAGACTCTTGAGGAATGCCACCTGTAACTGGCTTCCAGGTAGAGCACAAACCATTAATCATCAGCCTTTAAACCTGACCACCCAACCAGTTTTTCACTCTTGTAGCTATCTCCCCACCCAGACCATAATGTCTGAACCTGAATATGAAAATACCATATGAGAATAGATTGAAAACTTTGCTAAAGTTGAGGTAAATGATATCCACTGCTCTCCCTTTTACTCTTGGTGAATACATGCTGTCCATTACCTGCCACCGCCACCACCTTCATGTGCCCAGAAGAGGTTTCCAAGAGGACTCACTACATGAATTTCCCAGCGGCTGAAAAGATGCTAACTGACTTGTAGTTCAGCAGATCACCCTTCTTGCTGTTTCTAAGGATGGGTACCACATTTGCCTTTCTCTAGTCATTAGAAGATACTCCCTCAAGCTGCAGGACCTGTCCAAAATGTTAGGGAGTAGCGGTGCTAAGGTGTAATCCAGCTTGCTCAGCATCTTTGGATGCATCCTTTCAGGTCCCATGGACACATGGGGGTCAGAATTTCTCAAGAGGTGTTAGACTCAATCCTTATCCACTCCCAGAACCTCCTTTCTTCCTTGAACCCTGTCGCTAGGCACAGAGGCCTGGGAGATCCTTTCAGCAAAGGCCAAGATGAAGAAGGCACTAAGCATCCCACAGCGTTATCTGTGTCCGTGGTCACTAAACAGAATCTGGATAATTAAGAATGGGACAGTTATCAGACCATAAAGTTTGATCATATGTAGTCTGAGCTGGGGCTGCTGTGCAGTTTAGGGTAGAAAAAGCACCCATGATGCAGTCTGGGGGATTTCTTCTCTTGAATGGGGATGCCAGGTAACCAGTTACAAGGATTTTCTGGCTCTTCCTATTGCCAGAGCAGCACAAAGAGTCTGGAAGAGAGCTGAGGATGCATCCTTTATCTGAAGATAAATAAACAGAGAAATTCTGTGTAGAGTTTTTGTGTTGGTTTTTTTCCCGTTCTCTCTCAAGGCAGATGCCAGAAAACTGGGCCACACATATCCTTTTTTTCAGAAACAACAGCAAGGAACACAGTGATATATGAACTTAAACTAATGAATCAAATGTTAAAAGTTTGCTTAGCAATGAATGCTGTGTAACATAAAGGGTCAGAGAGGACTGTGGTCTTCTTTGAACTTCCCCAGAAAGATCAAGGAGGTATAAGAGGTGGTACAGAAAACTCCTGGGCAATATTTTTCGTATACTAGGAAGTTCTCTCAACAGAGAGAATCTTTGCTTTAGTGACTGCTTTTACCATAAAAGGTGAAATGTAAAATGGGAGTCAAGCTGTAGAAAGACTTGAAGAAATCTAGGATGATGATATGATAAGTAGAAAACTTAAAAACCAAGGGAAGTATCTGTTTGGCTCCAGGAGATCTGGTGAATGAGTTTTCATGTCGAACATGTCATTAGTGATCATTTATTTTGACCATCTCCATAACATAATGCTGAATGTCTCCTTGAGGTTGTTCCCAACTGTGTGTAGCTGAACTACAGCCTTATGTCTGAATGACATTTGGTTTTAATCTGAGAATGCTGCGTGACAGAAAATTGTCCCTGGTTCCCTGTCCCTAAAATCACTAACCTTCCCTTCATTTTAAGTGTCCAGTTTGGGCTATTTAAACTATATACTTTTAGTTACTTTAGTATCTAACTTTTATACTCGGCATTGGACCCCACTTTTCCTTCACTACCTGCAGGGCATGGTTTTCTTTTTCCATTAACTGCAACTTAAGTTTCTAATTCAACTGTCTGTTCTGTGCTTAATCTAGATGCATAAAGTACAGAGCATGGATATGCTCTCTCCTCCTTTTTTCTAGTGTGACATTTGTTCATCTTACCAAAGTAGTTTGTCAGGAATCATGGAATATCTCGAGTTGGAAGGGACCCATAAGGATCATCGAGTCCAACTCCCTACTCCCCGCAGGACCACCTAACACTAAACCATAAGAGTATCGTCCAGACACTCCTTGAACTCTGTGGTGACCACTTCCCTGGGGACACTGTTCCAGTGACCGACCACCCTCTCAGTGAAGAACCTTTTCCTAATGTCCAATCTGAACTTCCCTTGACACAGCTTCATTCCGTGTCCTCGTGTCCTATCGCTGGTCACCAGAGAGAGGAGATCAGCATGGTCCAGAATGGTCCAGAAGGTCTGAAAAGATATGTCCAAATTTGAACTTTAAACTTCAATGGAAGCCAGAGCAAATATAAACCATTTAGAGAGCACTCAGTAGTCACTGTATTTCAAAATTGACCAGTATAAAACACCTTGCCCTCGAGCACTGAGAACTCAACTGAAATGTGTTCTAAATTAAGGAGTTATAAATGTCTAATTTCCTCTAAATTGGGAGGAGAAGACAACAGAAATGGGACCATTAGAAAATTGGTGGAACATTTAACATATGCTGATCAAATACGAGGCTGATCAGAGAGAGTAGAATAAATGGGTAAAAGATACCCATTTGCAGTGTTGGTGCAGTGTGAAGGGTACAGGTACATACACGAAGAAGAAGGGAAAGATGATTTAGTTGAAGTTATGAACAGTTGTAACACCAAAGTTCAAAAACGGATTAATAATGCCCTCTTGAAGTTACTGGCTTTGTCCCCTGGAGGGAAGGGGGGCACATGGAGTGCCCTCACCAAGGAGCTGTGACAAGAACAGGGAACACTGTCTTCCCAACTGTCCTGCCTGCAGGCAAACAGGCTGAGAGGAAAGGTACTGTGTGTCTGCTAATAGGAAGGAGGAAGGAACAGGAAGGACCTTTGGTGCTGCTAATTGTTTTCAAGGGTAATACCAGAAGAAATCATTAGGGGTGGAGACTGGGCTATAGAGAGACGCAGGAATGCAGGGTGTTGACAGATGTGCAACTGAGATGAGGGAGGATGAGGCATTAACATTAGTGTTAGAATTTACTTTCATTAGAAGAAAAAAATCAAAGGGCTGGTGTGGATGAAGGCATGTTAATTTTCTAGTGGGAAGGAGAAAGAGGAAGATGTGAACTAAGAAAATGGGGCTTTGTGGGGCTAATCTTCAGAGAGTATTTTTAAGTTGAAGAATATCAGGAATAGTTTTGTGGACACTTTCAAAATCCCACTACAGGGGCTTTAAATGTGAAACTACCACAACTTTTTCTGGTGTTCAAAAGCTGAAACACAGATGCGGCCTGTACCCTAGGAAATTGAGTCAATATAGAAAACTGAGAGTATTTCTTCACTTGGTGAATGGTGGCTGTATGGAATACATTTCTGAGAAAAGCAAGTTAAGCAGTCATTTAATGAGATCAGGATATCTTGATTTGTTCCAGGGGAGGTGAAGATGCCAAAGAAGCAGGGTGAAAAAGTTCAAAAGTGAGCTTTTGATATATTTCAGAAGGTTTAATATCTTTTCCTGTCCCTAAATTTTAGTATGCTCTTACCTCTGATTAACCTTTCGCCCCTGTTGTGTGGCGGAACAATGGTGTCTTTGTTAAACTCTCAGCAGAGCTACTGACTCATTGTGTCCTACTTAATGTCTATTGGTAATCCTCTAGTTTATCTGTGGTGGTTTTTTTTTCTTTTTTTCTTTTCCTTATCAAAATAACAAACMAAAAACAGCACTCAGACTATTCTGCCTTGTATTTCAACACCAAATGCTGAAAAGAGAGAGAGAAGTAATTTCTTTTTAACCAGTCTAACATATTCTGTATTGAATATTAGCTGTAAAAGCAGCAAAGTCAGGGCTTGCACTCTGTTTTCTGAGATGAAAGAAAAGCACTAGAGGTTTTATACCTCACTGTTCTGCCATCTGTGGAAGTGCATAGGAATAACAACCATTTGAAGATTTTTGCCAAAACAACATGGTAAAATTTTCCACAGTATGTGAACAACGTTAATGTCACCTTTCAAAAGGGTCCCACAGTCCTGAGGCCTTTAATCTGTTTTGTTCTTCACGTGCATAAGTATTTTATGTATTTGTCATTGAAGTGGGTATCCTCCTGTATTGCCCAAATTGTAGTATGGAGCCCATAGAATAACACCCATGTGCCTCCTATTGAATATAAGTTGCTTAAGTATATAACAATATTGGACCATGAGCTCTGACCTCAAGCAACAAAGATACAGCAGTAGGTGTCTATACATTTGATATATAATCTTCACAACAGTCCCCAGAGAGGTTTGATAACCTGTGAAAATGAAGAGTAAAGACATCAACTAGCATATGTCAATGTTTATTCTTTATGTATCACAGTGAGAGTATACAGAGAACTCATTCAATTTGCTACACTTTCTATACAGCCTGCATACTGGATTTGCAATGCTAGTCTGAAGCCATAACACACTGGAAAATATTTAAGTGTTTTGTCTGCTGCTTTTGCCTAAAGGCTTGGAGTGTTTGGCTTTTTTTTTTAACTTCTCTTATCATGCAAAGCCCAACCACTATCCTTTGCAAGTGAATCCTTGAGGTTTTGGGGTTCTGTTTTCTTACTGTTGCTGAAAACATTAACTGTGGATTGCATAGAAATAAATCTTTTAATGAAAATTTAATGGTTATTAATGGTTAATTAATGGTTAATAGTGTGGTCTCTTTACAGCACCTGAAACTTTCAGGAGAATTTTCTTCATCTCTAAATTTAAGTAACTAAACACCTGAGTTTTTATGGATCTGCAGAGAGCCACAATAGTTGAAATAGGTTTTGCAGGCAAGATGTTTACTATATACCTTACAACCTTAACTGAAACGGTTATTAAATCACTTATTGTCACTCACTGTAAATCACTTTTATAATACTTTAGAGATCAAAGTATTGCTTACACAGCACTGTGAGTAGGCACAGCACTCCACAGGTGTCTGAACATCATGGAGAAGTTTACCATCTAAATAAGATATAATTCGGCTAGGAAAAAAAAAAAAAAATTGAGAGGCCCGGGAGCAATTGCATTGAATTAGTTGTAGGCAATGCGCCAGTTTCAAATGCATATCCTACCAGGAAAAGTTAGCAACGCCGACCTATTCAATCTGTGCGCTGTGCTTTTGGAAACAAATAGATCAAATGATTGAAACAGAATCAAATACTATTCTCTTTCAATGAGTCTCCATTAGCTCATTGTTCTTTGGCTAGACAGCCCAGGTCTGATTTCAGACAGTGCCACACCATCACAGACCTTGGCCTGGAAGTGTGAATGCAAAAGTGCATTTATTGAAAAGGTCTGCAAGGTAAACGTTTTCACATCTGAGATGATTGAAAGCTGAGGACAGTTAGTGATCTTATCATGAAGAAATTCAGTTCATCTTTCCTGACATCTTCTCTTGTCACCCATCTGGGAAGGATTATCTCACATATTATCAAAATAATCTTTCTTCTATACAGGGGCCATAGCCTGTTCTCGTGTCTCATAGCAAGTCCTCATCAACGTAGGAGATCTGCCTGGGTTTTGAAGTGTGCAGGGTCTATGATCAGTGATCTCATCACCCAGTTAATACTAACTGGATGCTACAAACCTGTGCTATAGCAAAAAAATAGCTATCATGGGAAGGTTTGGGGATTTTTTTCCCCTTTCTCTTATGGTGCCGTATGGGACCAAAGTCATGGATCATTTATGTAGTCAACTTAGGTTAATTTTTTTTAAGGATTTTGAAACCTTAGGACTGCAACTACTCTATCCTTGCCAACTGCTTGCCACCAAGTTATCAGTCCTGCTGAGCTGACAGTATGTTCCCAGCTCACTGCAAGTTTGGTGAAGGGACACAGATTTATGCACAGCAGCATAAAGGTTTGTGCTGCTTCCACAAAGTGCTTCTCTCTGGCCGTCATCAGACTCTTGGTTTTTCAATACTAGTTTTAGTATGGTAAAGTGGGAATATTCCTTTACCTCACAGGGGACTTCTGAAGCTGGTTTTATTACAGTCAGTCAGTTCTTTCTTTCATTGCTTCTCAGTTAAATAGAGTGAGTTCCGAGGTATTAGGTGTGCTGAAAAGAGCTACATAACTTCTCAAATATGCCACCAACTCTGCAATAGCTGTTGGGCTAGCTGTTTCATCCCGTGATGCCCAGCCACTTATTGCAACTGCAGAAGTCCTTTGAGCACTTTCAGCTGCCTCATGCCACTGTGGCATAAGATGGAGATAGTCTGAACTCCTAATTAGCAACATAGGAATGTAGAAGGCATGTGGTGCTGTAAAATGTTGAGTACCTTTAAAGATTATATGTTGCCAACCCCAAAAGAAAATTCCTACTAAAATTCCCTAGGGTATTGCAAGGTGAGGACTAAAGAAAAAAAAGATTGAAAAAGTAGAGAACTTTTGGAAGTTGGAACCTGGAACCTGTGTGTAAGCCTAAGCATTTATTTGTTTATGGCACTGCTGAAATATGAATATAAATAATCTGCTAATTATTTGAGGGATTGTTTTGTGTGCCTCTCCTTTACCCTCTCTTCTCCAGAAGCATGCACAGTATGTTTTCTGAGTTGTTTTGTGACTGAAAATGGGAAGTGATAAATATTTTTCAGAGTCTGTATTTCTGGGTCTGGAAGACATTTTGTGGACGTGCATTGTGACAGGATGTGTACATCCCACTCCTCTTCTGTGAAAATCAATAGCAGCATGATACATAGACACAATCCTTAAAGAAAACAAAGCTTTACAAACACAGCTTTAAAAATGCTAAATGTTGAGGTTTTTTTCCCATCTGTGTACTATCCAAAAGCACACAGTACCTCTGGTGCCAATTAATCTAATTGGTTTGCTTATTTGGGCAATGTTTTCAAGTGCCACTAAACTCTCTCAGGCCTTGGCACACAATTAAAGGAGATGGTTTCAGTAGTTAAAAAAAAAAAAAAGAAGAAAAAAGGAACAATTAAATCATATTTAAATGTCTCTGTGAGAGCTCATGAGTAAATGTGTATACCGTTTATACAGATGCATGTGCAAACATGTTACTGATTTGGAATATTAAGTAGTTTCAAGACTTTTGTCTTTCATTAAAATTTCTTTGAAACGTTAATCATGTACTGGCTTTTAAAAAAGTTAAGAAAGTTCTTTCTTCTAGCATGCTTTTTTTTTCCAGTCTTGATTCCTTTCTCTTCCCTTTTCCTTTGATTCTTGTCTTTACTGTTATGTCTCGTTCCTGGTTCAAAGACCAGGATGGAAGCTGTCAAGGAGCAGAGTAATAGCGAGGTGGAACAGGATGTGTGGCTTTCTAGGTCAGCTTGGCATTTGCAATGCAATGCTTCTTCAGCAGCAGTGGGCTATGGACATAAAATGAACAGTAAGACTTTTATTTTCAGCTTACTGCTTTTTAAAATCGATGTTCAAGAAAAGTACTTGCCTACAGGAGACTGAAAATACTGTGTTGCAGTGTCCCAGATGATAGTGATTTTATGCAAAACAAATGCCACCATGCTCTCTTGACACTGCTCATGGTACTTGAGTGCAGACCTGAAGGTTGTTCAGACTTTGAAGAGACTTTGTCCTTGGATAGCTGTGGCCTCCAGCCTGCTCTCCTCTGTGTAGAGGTGCTTCGCTGGTGCCAGAGAACCCCCAGCCGTGCATGACCAACCCCTGGCAGCAGCTGTCCAAAGAGCTGTTTGGAGAACTAGTGTCACCTTCCAGTCCTGTGCCCTGGTGTCCTCAGGTCTGCAGCTCCAAACAGCAATCAGCTTGCTTTGCTGCGTCTGACATCGTAACCCCATCTGTAATTTGAGGAGTGCTCTCATGCTTCTCTCATTCTCCCTCCCCCTTCTCCCCACTTCCCCCACCGCAGACGCTGTGTTTCCCCCATGCCATTACATACATCTAACACTGGGCCAAAATTAAAGCCTGGGTAAAAATATGAAAGAAGATACAGACACCAGGTTTTAAATCAGATGAGATGCAATGGTTTGGTAGGGGAAGAAAGGTCTCTCCTAGGCTGCCACTGACTTTGGTGAGGATGTAGAAATTTACTAGCGGCTAATAATTATGACCCCACTCTTTCAAAGAGCAATAAAATATAATTGCAGTAGGGAACTAGGTGGGTGGTTGATTGAGTGAAATTTGATTTTAAAAACAAACAATGCATAAATATGCAGGGCATAAAAGAAAGTTACCTCAGCTGATTACATTTTTTTAGTGTCCTCTACCTTTGTTTTACTGGGCAGTCTTGCTGTGGATATTGTATCAACACTGTGAGATATGGAGAATCAGGATGTTTGAAGTTAATGGCACAAAACATGTTAATCTACTTATAGGCAGTTTGAATAGTGTGAGTAATTCTATGCCAAGTGTCTTATGTTCCTGTGTTATTCCCTTTAGAGCAAGTGAGAGTTCACGGTCTTAGGTTTCCTAAAATGGAATTAGATACCTAGAAGCCTGCAGTTTGTTTATGTTTCTCTTCAACTAATGGAACAATGTGGTTGCATTCAATTAAACCTTTTCTTCCAGCCTTTGCAATCTTCGAAACATCTTTGTGTTTTTTGATCTCCATGTAGCTGCATTTATGCTAATTAGATTCAGCCCTGCACTGAGACTCTGGTGTATAAATGCTAAAATAAGCAAAACAACCACTTGAATGTTGCCAGTTGCTGCTGTCCCCATGGCAATCTTGAAAGCAAGATAGTGCTACAGGTTTTTTTGTGTATATATATGTGTAAACATCCATTATATTTTGCTTGGTTACTAGCTAATTTTCACCACAACCTCTTAAAAATAATGTGAGGTGAAAGAGTCTCCCATTTCTTGCTTAGAGGGGACTAGAAGGTTTAATATGTGAGACCACGGGGAGTATATAATTATTATACTACTGCTCGTTTTAACTGCTTATGATACTGAAATCCCTGTCAGGCTGAGGTGTTTATAGTCCAATGCCTTGTTACTCACAGGAGCCACTGAAAATCCTTGAGAGGAAGGTAAAGGAAACTGCACAGCTGACAAATAAGGGTTAATGAGTTTTTATGGGAAGCCTGTTGACTTGTGAACCCCAGACTTCAGGACATAGTCTTTCTTTTTACTCTCTGGCCAAGGTGGTTGTTCTCCTCAACCATTAACATGCACAGGAACGGCTTGTTGACTAGTTTGGGAAGTGGGGAGTAAGACTAAAAGGAGGAAAAGAAGAGAAAGTGAGTCTGTCTTTATTTTCCTGTTGTAGTTAGTGAACAAGATGGAGTGAGTAAAATGAACAGGGAAAACTTTCCACCTACTTGGCTTCTGCTTTCCTTTATTGAAAGACCTCTGCGAAGAGCAACGAAATACGCAAAGCACACTAATGAAAAATGGCTGTCACGGACCACTCTCGTGTCCAGAAGCCGATGGGCCCCCATCTCTGCTGAAGGACTGGCCGATCAGTTTGCATGGGTCAGGCCCTCATTCCTGTAAAACCAAATGTCAAAGTTCTCAAGTTCTTGGCAATGCTCCCTATTAGATGCACCTGCACTGGGTTGTTAGTTGTGTTCAGCATCTAGCTTCACGTGTATTATTTTTTCTGGTTTTAAATGCAAAGTTATCTCTTTTGCTATGGATCATAATGCAAATAATTGGATAAAATAGACATCTGCACAGTGAATAACATTGCTCAGATTTTAAATCCCCCTTCACTTATTCTCAGCTACCTCATATTTAATGGAAATGGAGAAGAAGATCGCAGACATCTGGACARTTTTTTTCCCAAAGAAATGTAGACTTGATTTGCCTTTTCGAAACGGCACTTTTTTTTTGTAGTAAAACTCCTTGAGGGGTGTGTTCACCTTCTTTGATTTATGAATATTTTACATGTCTAGTTCAGGAGGATGGCGATCCTGAAGATAAAATCTTAACCAAAGTCTGACTTCTAAAGATTTTGTTGTTTTTTTTTTTTAAAACAGTCAAGGAGCCTTTGACACAAAGATATGGGAATTGTGTGTCTTGAGTTTTAAATCCCATGTGTTCAGAGGCAGTTCTTGTTGCAGATTTAAAAGCAAATGTTTTTAGTGTTAGTGGCTAAGATCTAAAGAGATGCTTCATGGGTGGCTTAGGAGTCACAGAAGTTAGCTATGGATACGGCAGTTGCAGGGTATGAGGGGAGAAGATGTTTCAAGGGGAACTCAACTTTCTTTTGTCAGTAGGAGTTTACACTACTAAATGAATATGAGGACCATTTATGGATCTGGCCACCTGTAACTGGCAATGCAGAAGAGCATTGGTCAATCATCCAAACAAAAGCTTAACTGGCGGCTGCAGCAGCTGATCCAATAGTGGATTTGTCCTGCAGAAAGCCTGATGTAAGCTACAAGTTGCAGTCGAAGTCTTTCCTGGGACATTTCCTTCATTCCTCTGGGAGTTCCCCACACTCAATCAGCCCTCACAGCCTCCCCGTGGCCACAGGCAGAGATGTCATCCTTCGGCAGCTCTCTGCTTTCCTGAGCAGGGTCCCAGAAACACCACCTTTTCACAGATGATTCCTCTTCCCCCAGCAAGGTCTCAGATGTTACTCATGCAGGAAGTGAGGCAGAGTATTTACACAGATAGCATGATCGTTTGAGCCCTTTTTCCTTAGGGTTGGTAAAAAGGCACAATGTAGGCTTGCATCAGACCCTGATAATGCACAGTTTTCTTAGCTAGTCTCTGGTTTACTCTGCTGTTTCATCAAATAACACATTTCATGTCAACTGACTTGTATGCTGCAGACATGCTAGTGAAACTTGCTGAAGTTCTGTGTAATACTTTTAAAAAATGTATTATTTATGTAGTTTATTTTACTAGCACTTTTACAGTTTTAATAGTGTCACCAAGAATTCTGGAAGGAGCATAAAAAAAGAAAGAATAGTCGCTTCATGACATTTTTGCTATAAGCAGAAGGCTACTGCAATCTGGTGTGGCATGTTTTATGTTTCCATACTGCCAGAAAGGCTGTGATACTCAATTAAGGCCACAGGGAAGTGATGCATCTTTCAGACACCGAGAGTGCAAAGACCCAGGAGGAAAGTGGTTAAATGGTACATCACTTCTATGGTTTGTCATATTATGTCATGACAGCATTGCATGTAGAAACAAGAGCTAACCATGTTAGATGGGTGTTTTTGCATTGATACATATATAATCCAAGACTAACAAACTCATCCCTGGAACAGTTTTATAGCCACATAATGAAATTTAGCTGAGACCATCATGGAGTCTATTATGCCTTGTGAAATCATTGCACACTGAGGAGCATGTGATATGGTTAGTTGCTTGGCAATCATCACCCCCAGCCCACAACAAAAATTCAAAAGGCTGTGAAAAACCCACCTAGAAACACCGCAGAAAATGATCACCAAAGAAGCATGGAATTTTATGATTAATAAAACCCCTGTGAATAGTTTTGGTGGTTCTGCTATAACTGTTGGCCTCAAAGCATTTGGTCGTAAGCTCAGTGAAACTAATTACAGCATTTTCATGGCTTTCCATCACTTTTGGATAGAGTACAAAATACTGTTCAGCTCAAGGGATAGGTTTCATTACTTCAGTTTTAAACAGGTGCAAGCAACTGTGTAAGGTGTAATATTGTGTTAGAGCTAGGTCTTCCAATATTATTCATGAACTTAGAAGACATTTGACTTTGGTTGCTGGAGTAAATTTTCAGCATATCTGAAAATCAAGCTTTACATAGCCAATGTGTCTGTAAAAATAGCAGACTGAAGATCATGTAGACAGGTAGCGGTGACCACAAGGAGCAAAGCCAGGGACTTATGCCCCGTGGAGTATCTCCACCAGATCGGAGTGTGAAGAGTGTCTACTATAAGCAGTTCTCTAAATACTTGGCTCATGAACTCACTGCCTTCTGATAAATCCATTCCCTGATAGACTTTTTCTATTTGCAAATCAAGAAACCCATAAATATTTATTGAAATGTGGGAACAGTCTTAATGGTTTATAATTTCATGCTAGGAAACAGAACATAATAAATCAAAGTTAGTAGGCAGTAGCTTGCTTCTGTAAATGCTTTAAAGATAGTCTTGAAAGAGTGTTTACCTTGTCACTTAAGATACATCTTTGGGGTTATTATTCATTGAGCTACTACCTTCTGGTAAACATAAAGTATGGATTCAGAAGGCCAAGTGGATGTTATAATCAAACAGTAATCAAAATGTAGATCAAAATTTGGAAGTCAGAGACAGTATTCTTCCAACTCCTTTTTTTCTGTTATCATAAAACCTGTTCTTTAAAGTTTGATTGCTTTTCTAAAGGAATAAATAGAAATGAACGTTGTTTCTATTGTGTTCTCATCCTAAGCATCTTGCAGACATTGTACCACAAGCTCTGGTTTAAAAAAACATCTTAAGCCACACTTCTTCAGTCTTTGATCTGCAATGCAAAGATGATAATGGTGCCCTGGCCTTAAAACATCTAAGGCCTGTGTAACAAATAATTTTCTTTCATTCAAGGGTATATTAATTAAAAGGGTTTGGACAGAGTCTTTTTGTCATTATTAAAGATTTCTATTTTTTGTATGTTCTCTATGTAGTAAGCTACTTTCCAGATGACTTTCCAGATGATTGTTTGTGGCTGCAGTACAGATAGACACATTTCACAAGTTTAAAGTGATTCTTATTTCTTCAACGTGGCAACACYGTGTGGTGTCTAGAAATGACTCTCAGTATTTCAGTTAGTGCCCTCTCCTCAGTAGAGGTCTTGGATGCTAGCTGAATGGTTTGTCAGTCTATTTGTAAAACCAGAAGGAGTTATTAAATCACCAAGTCTGATCCCCTGGTGAACAGGGGATGAAAATTTTATCCAGTTAATCCTGAACTGAATCTAACAGAGAACACAATACGGCATCTGCTGGCAAAGTACAGAGCTGTCTTTCAACTTTTGATTTGTGTTGATCTGTTGTAGAAGGTGAAAATGAAAAGCAAGAATATGCAATGTGCTCTACAAAATACAGATAAGGCTTGGTGAAATTTTATGACCTTATGAATGCTTTCCTACTTTATATAAATACAGCCTGTTTTAAAAATAAGCACAAGATTATTGATGAAACAAGCACAAGTGCTAAACTTGTGGATTTTCAGAAAGACCTTTGATCATTTTTAAATCCTTGTTAATTTAGCTCTTGGAGTTTTTTTCTGAAGTCTTATCTCTTTTAAAGGTGACTTGTGAAGTTACATCATTGCCATTTGCTTCCTGCTTAGGTGCAGACTTTGTTGGCTGAAAGTGTTTCTATAAATGAGTGCACTGCATGTTATTTTCTTTAATGTGAGTGCAGTGCTTTCTTTGGCACAGCTACAAGACAGCAGTAACCTGCAAAATACATTGTACTGTGTGAATTTCTGTCCATACACGTTTAATAGGATTGGTAGTATATGGTGGTGCTGCCATTGTGAGAATGCATCAGATACCATCCGACGATGTGTGGAAATGGCCAGGCATGATGAGCCACCATATCTTTAGTTATCTCTGAACGTCTTTTCCTACAAAAATCATCTGGAAACTTACGCTTTTCCAGGTAAGAATTCAGAATGGGTCTCTCTTAGACATACTGGGAAAGTCCATACTTAAGTCCAGCATGCACTGTCTCCACTCTGTGACATTTTTGACCCTTACTGATGCTGGATACCCTCTCTTCCTGGCAGGAGGCCCTGCAAGGCTTCCCTCAGTCATCTTCTGCTGCTCACCCAGCCCACATGCATCCTGCAAATCAAAACCTTTACCTCTAATACCCTAGACAGTACAATCCAGCAATAATTGGACATCCTCTTTTGCATGTGGAAAGTATAACCATCATGCAGCAATAACCCTTAGAATGGGCTATGCCAAATAACTATAGTTAACTACAGGCCAAAAGCAAGTGCTGCTTTATTTACTTCTTGGTTTCTCATCATATACAGTCTGCATAAACATAGTTTTCCAGTTGCTGAGATGTGCAGTGAAACCTAGTCTTGGACATCTGTCATAATTGAAGGCTGTGTTTGGATCTTTCTGTCAAGTACCAGTCTCAGATAATCTATGTTCTGCCTATACAATTTCCTATTGTACTTCAAGGGGAAATGATATGCTACGCTTTTCTGTGATGCTGTGCACTGTTCAGCCGCTGAAATCCTGTATCCCACACTTGGTCACGTTCAAATGCTGGATGAAATGACTCAAAACTCCTAAGCCAAAGCACACTAATGTGGCTGGTACCCAGACCATGGCAAATGAGTGCAATTCTTACTAGCATTTACTCAGACGTCTCCTGTGCCTTGGGAAAGGGGAGAAATTGGTAAGGCATTTCGAAACAACTAGATCAGACTGAACAAATTGCCTACCAACTGGTGACAGTATAAGAGTCAAAGCAAGACACGGGTAGGATTAGCATGACTTGGTCATGAGCTGCATCAAACCTTGTGAGGCTGCTTGCTGCCACTCTGTCAGTCAGCTACACAGAGTTCTGGTTCTCATACTGGATATGCCAGTTGTGATTTTCCTGCAGCCTACAGCTTCCACAGGATGACTTCTGGGATTTTAACGGAACTGTGGTGAAGAAAATATTAGATTAAAAAACTACTGTGTTGGCATACTGTGTTCAAATTGGGATTTAATAAGTAGCAATGTTTTTATTATATCTTTTGAACTTAATTGCTGGTTCAAGAAGCTGAGATTTTTCAACAAAAAATTTTCATCTAGAGGTGGTCTGTTAAAAGTAAAGACTTTACAGTTGTTTTTTTTTTAAAAAGAAAGTATGATCTTTGTTTTCCAGTTACCTTATGAAAAACTGGTGATGATGATTATTACTTCTTAAAATAAGATTAAAAGTTCAAGAGGTCAGACTTCAACCTCATGATCTCTGGAACACTCCTCAGGACTCATGCTGAAAGTCCTGACTGTTCATTTTCGTTTGATGAGCTTTCTCCTATAATACGAGTCTTTCTTAGAAAGCAGTCATATGATTAAAGATGATATCATTTTTCCATAATGTATTTCCTGTAACTCCTGTGATAACAGGAGATGCAGAAATTCAGCAATTTATAAAAAGACATTGCATTAATTTTAGCTACCCAGCTATCAGCATTACACTTAGTAACACTCATGACCTATTGTATAACAAGCATGATGAACTGAATAAATGTTTTTAAAGAGCTGACAGCAGTCCATTGAAAACATTCTGGGAACACTATTTGCTTTACTGAAATGAACTGATGAAAATCTAATCGTTTCTGACTTCAGCAACAGTTTTCCACTCCACACTGTGCCCTGGTTGTATTTCAAGTGGATGAAGCATGCAAGTCAGTTAGCTCTTTGGGTCCATAAAAGTGAGAAGGGCTGTAAACTCAGCTCAGCTGTACAAGCAAACCTGCTGTCTGGCATCAATTCCACTTGGTATAAGTAGGAAATCTGAAACAACTGCAGCCCTCATGGTAGAATATTCATGCAGAGGGGCAGTTGAATGCCCAGATTCTTTATTTAAACTCAAAACATTTTGATAGTGTTAGCCAGCAGTGTTTCGCTTTTGAAAAAGGGATCCCTGATAACATGCTCATCTTCACACTGTATTCTAATAATTGTAAAGAATTTTATGCATCACATCTGTTAATTTAGCTGAAGAATTTTCTTCTGCTTTGTTGCCAATGTTTTGCAGCCTCCTGGTGTGGGGGGAGATGTCTTGACCTTGATATTGTGTTCGATCTCCTTAATCTATGGAACAGCCTTGGTAAACCTCAGTAGAAAAGGTTATGACAGCCTTGAGAACCTAGGTCTTCATTTTGTTCATGGAATGGTAAGCTGGTCTTGCTTGTCCTGTCCTCTGGGCTAGTGCTGAAGCACATACAAATTTGTGCAGTCCATTTTACAAATTCAGGTGCCTTTTGGGCTAAACTTTTGCTGTGATCAAATGGAAGCATAAAATACGTTCTAAGCCCTCTCTTCGAAATAACTGACAAGAAGCTTTACTTAAGTAACTGAAACAGCTGTGTGCCTCAGCAGCAGATGGGTATGCTTGGGATGTTACATAGCTGAAATCTCATTTAATGTGCTTATCTTAAAAGCGGGCCCATCAAAGTGTTGATACTAGTTTTAAATGCTTAAATGTTGCATGTCAGAATTTAGTCTTATACTGTGTCACTGTCAAAAGTTACAAGAAAAAAAATGATCTCTGCCTTTTATTTCTGCGTGGAGCTACCCTGAGCTGCAAATGCAACAGGGCTGGAAAGCCTAGGTTGGTTGTCGTAACCCAAGTTTCTGCTGTATCAGAGGATGAAAGAGAAAGCATTATATTACCTTTTTCTTCACTGCAGAGGGCATGGACAAATAGACAGACGTTCCTTGAAAATATGGCAATAGCAACGTGGAATGTTTTATTTTTTGTTGTTATGCCAAAGCCAATACCAACTATGTAGTAACAATAAATAAAAAATCCATGTAGAAACAGGGTACTGTTTCCTCTTTCAGGGTGAATTTAGAGCTTCTCTTGCAGGCATGACTGAAATGCTTTCACTACCCATAGTTCAGTGCAGAATTAGTATCTCTAAATTTTGACTGATTAAGCAAGAAAACACAAAGAAAGTGGACTATCTCAACTCACCTCAATTCTTTAATCTCTTCCATGAAATCCTACTGACATAGTCTAGCTTAAGAAGTAAGCCACAGCTGGAAATCCCTTTGCTCCAGTATCTTGATTTCTAGGTATTTTCCCAACTGGAAAAGGAAGATGACTGTTTTTAATCCGTGTGGGATACCTCTCTTCAGCCACATCCTGACAGGAACAGGCATGCTGATAGAGATTTGTCTTGAGGAGCCATTAAACTGGCTATTGTTTTTTTGAAATGATGTTGAAAAATATACTGGAAGAGATTACAGACCTATTTTAGTGCTAGTGTACCTGAACCCACAGAAACAACCCTCTCAGCATAGTCTTTTGTCTTTGTCTCAAAAGTAGAGCTATATCATGCAAGTTCTATGTAGCAGGGAAAACACATCGGTGCTTTTCATGACCAAAGGACAGAACCATCCCATGTCCCTGGCAGCTGGAGGTGGCAGTGCCACAGTCATATAGATGAGTCAGGCTCAGCAAGCAACAGCAAGTGAATACAGGGGCCTGTGCGCGATACGTGCATATCTGTGATAGAAATAATGTACATTGTACATTATCAGAGGTTTAGCAATTTTCTTTTTGTTTCACCATTGACAAAAAAAGCTTTTTTGTCCATTTTCAATCATCTGGAAAAAAAAAAACCCAAACAAACACCAAACTGCAGACCAGAATAGCTATTCCAACAACAACAAAAAAGATTTTTGTTTCTGTAAGTTTTCTGTTACAAATTTTGAGAAAACTTACCACTGACTAACCACTGGAGGACATCTCTGCCACTGCCTTGCGAGGCTAATCCCAACATATACAGAATCACAGAGTAGCTGAAGTTGGAAGGGATCTCTTAAGGTCATCTAGACCACCCTGCCCTGCTCAGAGCAGGTTTAACCACAACAGTCATTGTCCAGTCAGGTTTTGAGAATCTCCTAGGATGGAGACTTCACAATGTCACTGGGCAGCCTGGTCCAGTGCATGACCAACCTCACCACAACAAAGTTTTTTCTGGTGTTTAGGTGGAATTTCCCGAAATTCAGTTTGTGCCCATTGCCCTTTGCCCTTTCACTGGGCATCACTGAGAAGAGTCTAGCTCTGTCCTCTTTACACCCTTCCAGCAGATATTTATACACATGAATAAGGTCCTCCTCAGCTTTCTCTCCCCCAGGCTGAACAGTCACAGCTCTCAGCGTCTCCTCATATGAGAGATGCTCTGGCCCCTTAATGATCTTCATGGCCTTCACTGGACTTGCTCCATTATGTCCATGTCTCCCTTGTACTGAGGAGCCCGGAACTGAACCCAGCACCCAGATGTGTCTCACCAGTGCTGAGCATAGAGGAAGGATCACCTCCCTCCACCTGCTGGCAGCTTTCTAATGCAGCACAGGAGGCTCTTGGCCTTTTTTGCTGCAAAGGCACATTGCTGACTCATGGTCAGATGTTGTCCACAAGGACTCTCCAGGACCTTCTCTGCAGAGCTTCTTTCCTGCCACTCAGCACACAGCATGTGCTGGTGCATGGGCTAATTCCTCTCCAGGTGCAGGGCTTGGCATTTCCTTGTGTTAAACTTCAAGAGATTTCAGTCAGCCCATTTCTCCAGCCTTGAAGTTAGCTATTATCTGTGAAAGTGGAGTGGCAACCAACTCCCTTGAGTATAGAAAAAGGCAAATTTAAAATTATTTGCTCCAGGTGATGTGAAAGGTCAGTGGCAGAAAAGGAACCAGAATGCAGGTTTCATGACCAAGACTTTTTCAGTGCCATCTTTACTGCTTCCTAAAATCAAGAAACGAATGAGAGTCAGCATATCAAAGAAAAAAAAAAAAAAAACAACAAGCCCTGGAAATATTGATCTCAAGTTTTTTGCCTTTAAAATAGTTGTAGAGGCTTGTTATTCCTCTCTTCTTTCTCATTGCCTCAGACAAAGAAAGCCATCATCCTTGCAAGCATCCCTTTGCTCTGTCTCTGTATCTTTTTACATATCACAAAGTGTTGTCATGAGGTACCAACTTGGTATCAGTCCACTGAATGCTTGAAAGATGATAATTTTGAGCCTTTGGCAATATATGGGATCCTTTCCATTCATCTGCAGCCACTTGGGTTCTACCTCAGAGGAGGCTACTGCAGTTGCGTGTGGCAAAGGCAGAGAGCCCACATTGCGCCAGTCTCACACACAGCATTGTAGCAATAACTGTGATAGTTGTGTGTCTCTTGTGGGCCATATGCCATCTGATTGCTGCATTCTTATTGCTACAGCAATTCTAATGAAAGCTTTAAGGTAGGGCTGAGGGGAAGAAAAGGCAAAATCCTTACCCATCACACCTTCAAATGCTGGACAAACAAGAACAGAGGACACTTCTCCTAGTTAAAGAGAAGCACATTCCTGTAGCACTGCTACTTTTCTCCACAGCCCATGCTTTTTCTTCCACCTTTAGCACAGTAATACTCTGCATTTGCTCTTCAGCCATACTAACTATTCAAAGCAGCATTTGTGTTTCCATGATTATTTTTCAGCACAGTGCAGTGTCTGCTGAAGGAAGACACGCTGCAGCTGCCGACAGACCAGGTAGGCAGCAGTTCTGCACCATCACTGGGAAATGCTAGGAGCTCTGAGTATGAGTCAAAAAGAAAAAAAACCAAGACAACAACCCCAAATGTGTAGGCCTTGTCACCCTCAGTGTGCAGTTGGCTTTGATTCTAGGGAGCCTGGGGGAAGCACTGGCAAATACTGTGACTTGAGGCATCGCGGGCTTGGAGCTGGTTCAGACATTGTGGACTCTCTGCTCTCTGGCAGGAAAACAGGATGTGTGTACCACTGTTTTCCATTGTAGGTGAGAATGTAAAAGTGATTGTTCCCACCTGTGGAAAACGACACTGAACAGCGCCGCCAGACAGTCTCCTTCCTCCCTGTGATGTGAGAGTAGTTTATTCAATGCAGTTCATTGCACTGATGTCTGTGCAAGCTGAATGTTGGCTTATCTGATCTTTCTGATCCTGAAAGATAGAAGGGAGCTGATAACACCTCACATTTCCTCTTCAGTCTTTCCCTCACTTCCATCACACACACAGAGTGTGTGTTGCCTATAAAGCCTACTACAAAGCCATAAAAACTAGCAGTGGCATACAGGCTGCTTTGGCTGTAATGTGTCATTGCTGCAGCTATCTGACATTGTAAAGAAGTAGGGGCAGAGACCAGTAGGCTAGGACACCGCAAGAGGACCTTCTCCCCCGGGTACCTGAGGTGGGGAACCAATCCCCACTACCTTCACTGTACACAAGCTCTGCAGTACCTTGAAATCAACTGCGATGCTAAAACTGAGCTTCGAGCCCTGAACTCTTACTGTGGTTTGGTTCTGCTATCAGTGGAGCGCAGGCTTAACTGATAGCAGGAGTTGCCAGCTGAAAATGGAGTTTGCCAGAGGCTTTCTCAAATTCAAGGGAGGAAGAAGTCCCAAGAGTTGGGGAGATCCTTACAAATGACTTGGCTGGCATGGCTAGGTTTCAGCAGAGTCAAAATCAGAGATCAATAGTAACCTCTACTTTAGGGCTCTGTGTCTCGCCCTAGACTGCATCTGGTGCAAAATGTGCTTGCAGTCATCTTCAGACATATGCACATATATATATACATACAATTCATGGTAACAAATTCTGACCTGGCAGAATCACAGTGACTTTAAAAAAATCACAGTATATCATAACACGTAATTTAGCCATCTGCTTTTGAGCCCAATTAGTTCCACAAAATTTTCTTTAATAAGTTAAAATGCACAGTAACTTCTGCTCCCTTTTTAGTAGCCAGAAAAATCTTTTGCACACCCATAGACCATAATATTTTGTTCTGGTGTGTATAATCACATTCCTGCAAAAGAAATTCCATTATACAGCAGAGTTGTCTTTTCTTGGCTGTTGGGGTCTAAGACTTAAAATAATTTTTTAAAATGAATTGATTATAAGGAAAGGAATTAAGTCTGTGCTGCATTCTTCCACTGTGAATTGTCAGTGTGCTCAGCACAGAAAGGCAGGATGTTTTCAATGTCTGTGTCTTTTGTTGGTGTATATGTGTATAGGAACTGATTTCTTCCCCAATAATTTAAACTGAGTTATTTCTTATCTGTAAAGGCCTGCAGAGAATTGAATGCCTGGTTTGAGTGGTGGTGGGAAGGGAGGCAAAGCTGTACTAGCACCTGGAAAGCTCTAGGAGAATAAGAAGTATGTGACACAGGCATACGCAATGACTGATGCACATATAGTAGGAAAATCCAAAGAATGTCCCAGGGCATGTGGGCAATTTGCAGCTCATTTCCATGTGAATTTTTAAAACTCTTGTACCTACCTATTATATGGGTACAGTCAGTTGTTACAGTCAAACGCTGGGAATGGCTGACTATTTTGCCTACTTCTTATCCTCCTGTGGGCAGTGCAGTTCAAACCAAAGTTTTTTGTGTGCTCTCACTCAGGTACTCTGTGCATGCAGTTTCACCCAGCCACTAAAATTGATGCTCATGTAAACATCTGTGCTTGTATGAGCATCCATGTTACCCTTGAACTGAAAAATAGTCCCACCAAAGAAGGGAAGGGATGGTAATGACCTTTGCAATGCTGATAGGATTATTAGTGGTTGAAATGGTGCCTTCCCAGAGGTATATAGGGAACAATGCTGAACAGGGACCTATGGATACATCCAAGTTTCCTTTTCAGCTTTGAGTGTAGCCACAGCTCAGTGGGGTGGTCATCACCATATTTATATGGTTATAAAGGCAACAAACATTTATCCATTATATTGTTTGATAGCTGAAAATAAATAGCAGATGTATTGCATGGTAATGAAGGTGAAAGATGTTTGAAACATTCAGCTGTGTGTCTACTGAACATTTTTGCCATCTTTCATTCTTCCTTCCTCAGGAGTGATTTCATGCTCAGCGAGCATAGCGTGGGCATATGCCTGTGTACACATGATATTCCTTACCTAGACTTCCCAGACAGCTGGGTCTTGAACCTAGTGAGATGACTCTGAGTTTTCATCCTGAGACAAGCAGTTCATTTCACCCTGACTGTGAAAGGAAAGCGGCTGTCTTCTGTGCTGCCTTAAATCCTCATTAGCTTCCCAAGTGGAAAAGGGAATATATGTATGTTTCCAAGCTGTTTAATTAACTATAGCTGTTGCATCTAATGGCTCWAGTGTTCTTTTTWAAATAAAAATAAAAATAATAATGGMGGTCAGAAGAGTGTAACTGACGGTGTGTGGAAATAAGACAGTAAAGACACTAGAAGGAAGTTGGAAGCTGCCTCATTCTGGGCTCTTCCTGGTCTGAAACCCAACTGTAGTAGCTCCTGAAGCATCTGCCTGGCAGGTACACATGGCCTCCTTGTTGTCAAGCAATAAGAAAATCTCAGAGTGATTCAAACATGCAGGTGTTTATGTTGATGCTGTTTGGTTTTTCTCTTCTTCACCAAGCTTTTCAGTGTAAGATCTGTATTACAGGGTGTGATACTGTTCAACTGCCTTGGAAGCTGGTCGGGATTTCAGAGACCAGCATGCCTGGTCTGAGGGCAGCTTGCACTCTAATACAGGTGCTGCCTCTTGGGCCATCTCTCTCATCATTTGTACTGGTATTGCTGGCCTCCTCGCCCAGTCACAGTTTTACAATGTCTCCATGGCAACTACAGTAGCTATACATTTGGTAAAATATTATTCCTGTTAAGGTGTTTTCAGTTGTGTTAGTGCTGAAGCAGGAAAATCTGGGACAGTCAGCATCACACACCAAGAGTCTACAAACCGCAGCGAGTCCCATTCTGTGGATGGGAGAAACTCATGACTGATAGAAGGCTCTTTTTCTTGTGAATTTGCTGTTCCTGCCTGGGCACCTAGCTGTGACTGTGAAATGCAGCTGTTCTCCAAGTGTGTACATGGGAAATATCTAGTCTTACGATGTCTGTGAGCAGCATCCAAGGTTTCAAGCAATAAATTAAGATCTGTATACTGTGTTTTGCAACACGTTTCAAAACTGGCCAAAGCCTGCCCATTAAGCCTCTCTGGATTGATGAACCTTCCCTTTTATTCTTATTTTTGCTTTTTGAACTCTCCAGGATGTAAGGGTAGAGAGGTCAAGTCAACGCTTTTTTTTTTTTTTTGTCTTTTTCTACTGAGAATTCTACATTTATCCATGTTGTTAGGTTTCTTCAATCATGTCTACAATGTATGGACATAAATTGTGCATTCATTTTTCTCTTCCCTGTAGTAGCCAGTCTGAAATCCATTGGGCAATGTAGGAAACAAGACAGTACTCATTGATTTTGGTGAAGTCTTCAGCGAAAGTGCCGGTTTACTTTTGAAGTTCATGTCTCTCTCACATGTTGGACTTGCAGTTTCACATAACAATAACTGACTGACTGCATGATGATTATTAGTACCTCAAAACTTCTGAGGGATTACTGTGGGCTGTAGGAGAGGCACACCGAACCTGTGTGTTATTGTGGTGTGCTTTCTTTGACGTGCTGCCACTGTCAGGATGCATATCCAGAATAGTTCAGGGCAGGACACTGGCTGCTGGTTTGGGTCTGAGGAAGGCTGGTGCTCAACATTTTGTGACCAATTTTGTGCGAGCAGTTGAATCTCTGCTTGATGTGGTGCTCTCTCTCTCCTGGTGAGGGATTGGAGAATGGCTGGGAGACTGTGAAGGATGAATCTTTTATAGTTTGTCAGCTTTTATGACCCATATAATAATGTAGCCCAGTAAACAGAAGTGAACTGTAAAATATGACACTATGTTTACAAATAATTGCTGACGGCAACGGTAAAGAAACTTTGTTCATAGTAAGGAGGGATGCCATAATTTACCTAAGATGGCCTAAGGTAGCTGTTGCCTATAACAGATTTTTTCCATCTGCAGGATATATAGAAAAATTATTACTTATCTTATTTATTTGAAAAAGCCTTTGTCATGGTTTAACCCTGGCCAGCACCTAAACACCATGCAGCTGCTCGCTCACCCCCCCACCTCCAGTGGGATGGGGGAGAGAATCAGGAGGGCACGAGTAGGAAAACTCACGGGTTGAGATAAAAACAGTTTAGTAATTGAAATAAAACAAAGTAGAACAGTAATAATAACAGCAGTAACAACAACAACAACAACAATATACAAAGCAGGCAATGCACAATGCAATTGCTCACCACCCACCGAACCGACGTGTGCCCGATACGAGAGCCCGTCTCAGGACTCAGCGCCCCCCCACACCCTTAGTTTTTACACTGAGCATGACGTCACATGGTATGGAATACCCCATTGGCCAGCTGGGTCAACCACCCAGCTATGCTCCCCCCGCCAGCTTCCCATGCACCTGGCAGGGCATGGGAGGCCAAAAAGTGCCCGGTGCAAGCACCACCCAGCAACACCCAAAACATCAATGGGCCATCAACGCTCCTATTATACCAAACCCAAAACACAGCACACCCTCCCCAGCTACTGGGAAGAAAGTTAACTCTGTCCCAGCCGGAACCAGGACAATATCCACCCCTTATTCTATACCATCCACGTCATGCCCAGGTCTCACATTTTCCAATACATTCCAATGAATCAGGGAGTCTTGGTTGGTGCGATATTGCCGCCAGTGCACCATTGTGGTAGCAATCGGCACCCGTTGTTCTTTGACCCTCAGCAACCCCATGACAGAAGGGTCCTCTGAGAGACCGGGCAAGGTAGACAGCTGTTTAATTTCCTCTGTCTCCAAGGCAGCTACACCAAAAGCCCACCGGTACCCTTCTGGGTCCTTGAAATACCCTCTCCTGAGGCAGTCTATGCCAAGGATGCACGGAGCCTCTGGGCCAGTCACGATGGG
>JAYKAV010003293.1:142729-353335 GCA_035582835.1 Phoebastria nigripes
GTAAACCCGGTTGTCCCTTTCCTCCACCTGGCTGGAGGCAGGGCCCCTCTAGTCCTGGTCATCGTATTCGCTACCCACTTCTTCTAAGTATGAATCGGGAGACCCTTTATTAAGAACGGAAGTGGAATCAGCCCTTCTGCGCTGTCTGGGGAACTGCTCACTGGAGACTGGAGCAGCAGTTTTCCTGGAAGAACCCCCTTTTGTGATTGTTTTTCCTTGCAATTCATGTACCCTTGCCTCTAGGGTTGAGGTAGGTTTCCCATCCCACTTCCTCATGTCTTCTCCATGGTCRCGCAGGTAAAACCACAGGTTGCCCCGGGGTGTGTATCCACGATATCTTCTTGCTTGAGCAGAGGGACGCTTACTCCTAATGGCTGAGATACTGGCCCGTGCAGGTGGGGAGTAGGACATAGCCTCTTTGAGTTGCTGGACCTCCCGAGACAGCTTCTCCACAGCAGAGACGCAGGCCCGTAGGGAGGAAGAGAGACTTTCTTCATATTTCCGGAGTTGGCCAGCCAGTTCATCCACCGTTTGTTCCTCTCCATCTTTCCAGGCCATTACTGCCAATGAGTTGGCATGCGATGCTGGTGTGCTCCGTACAAACTTCCGCCACATGGGTCGGGTGCATTTGACTTCATCTGGATCTTTGGGTAACTGCTCATTGTTCAGGTCATCATAAGTCACCTCCAGCATGGCTAATTCCCTCAGGTACTGGATACCTCTCTCCATGGTGGTCCACTTGCCTGGGTGACATAGAACATCCTCCTTGAAGGGATACCTTTTCTTCACGCCTGACAGGAGTCGCCTCCAGAGGCTGAGGACTCATGCGCCTTGCCCAATCGCTTTGTCAATGCCCCCTTCCCTAGAAAGAGATCCCAGCTGCTTGGCTTCCCTAGCCTCTAATTCCAGGCCACTGGCCCTGTTATCCCAGCATCGGAGCAGCCAGGTGACAATGTGCTCACCTGGGCGACAGCTGAAATCTTTTTGCATATCTGGCAGCTCACTCAGGGATAGGGATCAGGTGGTTACCAACTCATTTATGGGTTCTGCCACTTCCTCCTCCTGTTCTCGTGATGGCCCTGGTTCATTTTCATCCCTTCCTAAGAGAGATGACTTTCTTGTGTACTTTCTTTTTTGTATAGGGGCAACTGATACCAGCACAGGTTGGTTCTCTGTTGCAAGGGATAGGGTAGCCACCGTGCCTGCCGTGGGGGGTGGGGTAGCTGCAGGGCCCGTTGTTTTGTCRTCAGATCCAGAGACCCTTTGTTCCCCTTGAGGGTTCTGAATAGTGTTAAACAGGGCTCRGTAGGCATGGGCCAGGCCCCAGCACATTGCAGTGATCTGTGTCTCCCTAGAATTGCCARGGTGACAGCATACTTTTTCCAAATAGTCTACTAATTTTTCAGGATTCTGCACTTGTTCAGGGGTGAAGTTCCAGAACACTGGGGGTGCCCACCGTCCTAGGCATTTGCCCATGCTATCCCACACACCCTGCCACTCATAACTATCCAGCCTTGGGGCAGATCTCTGCATGATATTCTTGAATTGCTTATTAACCTTAGAAAAAACTGAAACAATATTCCCAAGAAATACCAATAGGTGTATCTTAACTACCCAGGGATGTTCGAGGTACTGACAAGTTGTTGTAACAAAGGAGAAAACATCATAGAGGATGGTGCCATTCTGTATTTCCTCCTTAAAAAGCTCCTCAGAGGAAGAGGTATAATTGCTAATTATCTCCAAGAGGTGGTACCCAAAGTACATTAGCGGCTTCAGTACAACACCCAGATACCAAGCAATGCCCAATGCCAGCGGTTTAATAACGAATCTCCCCGGCAAAACATCACTAGTCACTGCAGAGCACAGCAGACTGCAGAAACCAACACCAATCTTTAACATGTACAGCAAAAACAAGAGCACGGTGCAGGTCAGATAAACTAATATGGTGACCAACAACTGTTAACAGATATAAATTCCTTAATATGCTCTAGYTAGTCTGTTGTTATCTCAAACCCTTCGAGCCCCACGTTGGGCGCCAAAAAGGACTGTTGTGGTTTAACCCTGGCCAGCATCTAAACACCACGCAGSCGCTCGCTCACCCCCCAGCTCTGGTGGGACAGGGGAGAGAATCGGGAGGGCACGAGTAGGAAAACTTGCGGGTTGAGATAAAAACAGTTTAATAATTGAAATAAAATAAAGTAGAACAGTAATAACAGCAGTAACAACAACAACAACAACGACAACATACAAAGCAGGCAATGCACAATGCAATTGCTCACCACCCACCGAACCGACGCGTGCCCGATACGAGAGCCTGTCCCGGGACCCAGCGCCCCCCCACACCCTTAGTTTTTACACTGAGCATGATGTCACATGGTATGGAATACCCCATTGGCCAGCTGGGTCAACCACCCAGCTATGCTCCCCCCGCCAGCTTCCAATGCTCCTGGCAGGGCACGTGAGGCCGAAAAGTGCCCGGTGCAAGCACCACCCAGCAACACCCAAAACATCAATGGGCCATCAATGCTCCTATTATACCAAACCCAAAACACAGCACACCCTCCCCAGCTACTGGGAAGAAAGTTAACTCTGTCCCAGCCGGAACCAGGACAGCCTTCTGTAAAGATGTGTAAGAGCTTGGCAATGTTGTATATAGAATATTTTCTAATGCAGTGCTCTGTTCTTTGCTCTCTCTAATAAAAACCATGGACAATCCAAATATACTTGGTAACTGCTGTTCATGCATAACAACCATACCATTTTTCTGAGGTGATACCTTTCAAAAAGAATAGATGCTGAACTAAATTCTGATAAACTAAATGTTATGTGATTTTTAACCTGCTGACATGTCATTACCTGCACAAAGCATTAGAAATATTAAAAACCTGAATTTGAGAAGTATCTGGCTAAGATCTGTTTGTGTGTAATTTTGCATACCTGCACAATCACTTACTTGCATGGAGCATTTTATATAATTGTCTGGGGGACTGAATCACAATTAGTTCGGAAAGCTCTGTCTGTGGATAATAGGTGTATTCAGATACATGTTTTAACATGATAGTTTCTAGTTGGCTTATTATCCTGATGAACTGCCTCCCTAGAGCTGCCTGTTAAGGCGGCATCCCGTTGAGGTTTTTGAGTCCTAAAGGAAAAAAGCTAAAGAAGAAATCTGCAGCCTAGTCTCACTGGATTAACTTAAGCCATCTTGTGTCACCGGCATGGCCGATGAAATGGAGTCTTTCACAGCTGGGACACCAGCAGGACATCCTGTTTCAGTTTAGAAATCACCCCCGTGGCCCCCCACCTCCCCACTAATAAAACAAAGGAACCCAAGGAATAATCTTTGGCCAAAGAGGCTGCTCAGGCACTGATTGTCACCCTGGCACCCAGCCAAGCACAGCGTGCCACAGAAATGGGCCCAGGAGGGGAGCGACTGGAAAGCAGTCAAAGAGCACCGAAAAGGGAAGTCATTAAACTACCAACAACAACAAAACTCTCATTCGTTCAATTTTCCTTTCTTCTTGTTCTCCCCCTTCTTTTTCTTTTCTTTTTTCTTTTACTTTTTTTAAAGAATGTATTCAATACGAAACTTTCCTCCAGGCTGTAATGAAAGTCCAAATCCGCTTATTTCTATTGCCCCAGTGCTGCTGCTGTTGCTCTTTTGTTTTGGTTGCATTTTTTAGGAACTTTTGCATAACTTGACTTCCTTATTTAAAAATAATAATAAATAATGACTAGACTCTGAGATTCTCGCAGAATGAAAGGAAAGGTTTTGTAAACAGCATGAGTCTTGTAAGTGCCTTTGTGATGATATCCTTACAGTTGCAGAATGGTTTATTTGTTCTCTTTTGGAATATAAGGGGGAAAGGGGAGAATGACATTTTTCACCGTTCGAGGGCTGGATTCCTGCTGGTGGAACTGATGTCAATACACAGAAGAGAGTGAAGTTAGGTTGATTTATTCTAGCTGAGAGTCTGTTCTTTAATTATTTTTTTTTAGTTCAGAAGAATGTAAATACTTTGGAGAAAGTAATGTTGAGCTGTAAATAAGTAGAGTGTGTGTACACTGGGAAATTAGAAGGGATGCTATTACAATTAAGATTTCACCTCGTAAGATTAAGAAAGGGTAAGAAGATGTTAAAACCTGCATTCAATGAAGCTCTGTCTTTTCAGACAAGAAAGAAAAAAAATTGACCAAAAAACCAGTGGTTTGTGTGATGTGTGACTCAAAAAAAAAAAAAACCAACGGTAAAATAGTCTGCTTACNAAAATAGTCTGCTTACCAAAATAAGTGACTTGCATATATATTGTAACAATAACCAGACCACATGATAGTAATGGCCCGACAGTGGGAGCCTAATAAACAAAACTAATGAAGCAAGTAATGAATGTTTTGGCAGATGATGGAGAGAGATATTAGATAATGTTTACTTTTCCTAAATACTGTTTCTAATTAGCACCAGGGTTCTTCCTCTGTAGCCATTTGGAGTGCAGCTTTGGGATGGCTCCTTTGATACAACACAGCACTTCGGGTGGCTGTTCACTTGTCACCACTTGACATTGTAGAGGAAAGATGCAACTTGAGACATTTCCTAACATATGGCCCAAAAAGAAAAGCTTTTCGGGGAGGGGAAGAAACTGGGGGTGTGACTGATCAAAAGTATCATAGTGGATCTAAAAATACCCTCTGAGAGTAGGCTTTTGCCTGGCTGGCACAGCCACATTGTTTATGACAATCTGGTAAGTCTTCTGAAGAGATGAGGAACACACATTTGGTGCAGCAAAACCTTGGGCTTTTTGAGAGTGGCTGTATTTTGTATGCAGTTCCTGAAGGGTGGGGAGAGGGGAGGAGGAGAGCAGGGGGGCTTTCCGCATGAAGGGAAAACTATAGCTACCAGCTGCAGGTGTGTACCTGAAGCACCTCCTACGATCATAGGTTTTTGTGATTCGTGCTTCACTATAGATGAGATTTATACAGAAAGTGGAACTTTGCAACCTAAAGCTGAACTTGCCTCTGGGGAGAACCCTTGTTTTAATGCATTTGCTAACTGGCTCCAAAAAGCTCTAGCTTAAGCTAAGCGGCAATGCCAGGTTGAGCCATTTGAAAGACAAAAGTATATTTGATTGCAGTGTGCTTTTACTGAATTACTATCTTTGTACGTACAGAGAAATTTCTCAAATCTGCTTCAAATCAGCTCTTTGGTCTTCTTGTTCCTTTATTCCCTCGCAGGCCTTCATGTAACAATTTAATAATAAACGCTCTCCTAATTAAATCTCTCAAAATACAGYTTATGCAAATTTATTAGCTGAATGTGTATGATAGACATGAAAATGTATTTGGGTAAATGTATTATGGACCCCCACTCACACCCTTTTTTTCCCCCTATCCACTGACATTTATCCACCTGCTGCTGTGCTGTATACCTGTGGCTTTTTGGCAGTCAGTGGGGTCACTGTGTGAGTGAGTGCAGCTGGGGCTTTAAAGAGCTCCCCTTGTTACCTTCACTGCAAACTTTCAAACTGGTCTCCTGCTACTTGTAGCCATTGCGTGTATTTTTAATTGTTTCTGGATGTTGTAACATGCTTAGTCACCAAAATAAGGGAGAATTAAGGCCATTGCAGTTTTAAAAGAATATGTGTGCAAGTCATGTGGACATCAGTTCATGTGAGGAAGAAAAGACGTGGTGTGTCTTGCAGACAGGTGTTCTTACAGACACATGCTTTCCAAAATGTTACAGTCCTACCGAACCTATTGACCTGAGCCGTAGCTGGAGAGCAGTGCTGCTGAAAGTCTGGTCCACAACTGGCTTTTAAGGAGGCATATAAATCTGCCGGAAGTGGTACGAGCACAGGGCTTGCAACTGGGCACCCAAAAATACCTCCAGGTTAAGTCTCATAGTTGAGTGCAGCATTCCTTAACACATATATCTCCAAAAGGATTTACAGGCCTAGTTTTCAGATCCTTGTAAATAAATTTCTGGTTATAAAATCGGTGCATTTACTGGGATCACCTAGTAACACATACCACCAGGAATGGTGTACACTCACACACTGCTGGCATTTAGCCTTGTCTCTAAAGGGAATCCTTTTGTGTCTTCATCAGTTTTGTTCTCCACAACTCCTTTGGCAGAAAGCTCAGCCAGACTCTGTTCAGCTGTTGCACAAAGAAAGTGGTTCCTTTAGGAGAAAGCTGGGTTTGGTGGGCAAGGGTTAACCTGTGGCCAGGGGAGGTGGAGGTTACAACACTCAGAGACTGTAAGTGATGGTGTTGCAGCACACATCATTGTGCTCACATATTATTTGATATTTACAGAGCCTGTCACCTCAAAATACAGTTCAGTTCCTTTGTGTTGCCTCAGCAGATGTGCTCTCTGAGGACTGATGGCAGAGACCTGACTGTAGGCGTTTACATCTAAGTATAATGACAATGCTGTTTCCTACAGCAACTTTCCAAGCTTCAGTGCTGTGAATATGAAAAGATGTAGCATGGAGTGTCTCCAAAATAGGCCGTACAGTATGTGTGCTTAAAACTGTACAGGAACTGATGGTGTCTAATGACAGGTAAACACCATTGACTCTTGCATGTGTTGCTTAAGGTGGCTGGATGCAGCCCTCCTTGCAAAACCTCCATAGTTGCCATCAACATCTCTTCACACCAAACACTGGTGGCCACTCTTGTCTACTTCAGCTTCCCCTGTCTTCAGGACTTTGGGACGAGGCTAGGTGCAGAGGCCACAATAGATTAGTATAGCTTCAGCTACGCAAGCGTATGGGGCTGCAGGTAGCCAAGCAAATGAAAGGAGGCAATCCACAGTCTAGTCTGGAGTCAGCACGACAACTTTAGCCTCCCTGTAGAGAAACAAGTGAGAATGGAGAGGAGATTGAGTAACAAGGCATGTTCTTCTCCCGGTTATCTTTAGGCTAAGCTAGTGGACTTCTAATGCCTGCACTTTCTTCTGATCAGACCAGTACTCCCTATATGTGGCCTCCTTTTCCTCACATTGACATGCCTATCTGGTGGGCAACTCGCATGTGCAGATGTGTAAGTCCGGTGTCCTTGACGCTGAAACAGATCAAGCACTGGTAAGAGAACTGCAATTCCCTTTCTTCAAAAATGTCAACCAGATTCATAATGAAACTTTTCTGGAAGAAATGAAAGAGAGAAGGCTAAAGGGCTAAGGAYATATTCGCAGTATATAGACATGTTCAATGTGCTAACCACAGACAGGGCTTTATAGAGTCAAACTCTCCTCTTAAAGCTATTCCACAAGCTTCTACCCAAAAATCTGTCTTGGACTGGGAAAGTTTTCAACAGGAAAGTTTTTAAAAACCAAGGCATGTCCACAAAATATTTCCATTTCTGAGGCCTAATATTTTTCCATATGAAACAACCTTGCTTGTTTTGTTCTGTTTTGTTGTACTTTTCCGAAGCACTCTTTGTTAGCCCTTAACCATCAGAAGGACCTGAAAACATCCCAATTCTAACATCAGCAGCCCAAATGCTCTTGTCAGGCAGCTTAGAAAGACTGAAGCAGGAGATTAAACATTAGCTGGAGCAACATGAAATAAATGAAAGGGGCAGTGGTAGAGACAGGAGATGGAGGGGGAAATAGCTGCCCAGCCTTTCCGTCTGATAGGAAACAGAAGACTGCTGAATGCATGTTTGCTCTTCCCCTTGCTGCAGCTGCTTTTTCCTTGGCTTGCCATGTTGTGCCTTTAAAAAAGTTTCCTTCCAGTGTACCTGCTTAAGGATTTTCAAAAGAAAATGTTAGGGGAGAAAGCTCAGCCCAGGTTTCTGGAGCCAATCGGACCCAAAGATCCAGACTGCAGGTTGCCCAGAACACTTCAGGACATAGTTTACATCCCAGCAAAGTGTTGACTGAATGAGTGACTACAAGGACTCTTCAGGGGCAATATCTCTACTTGCACTATGTAAAAGCAAGGCTTGTGTCTTCCTAAAGCATCTCAGCAACCCTAAGTCTCCTTCATGCGAGACTGACTGCCTCCATTCTGCCTGGGCAGTGAGAAGTGCCAATAATAGCCACCTTAAGCAAAAGTTCTCATCACTATGAGTTAGATTGGCTTCTTTTTTTTTCCACCCATGTCCTGTGTTTGGAGAAAACCTGTGCTTTCTCTGCTCTTTTTGCCTGTGTGCTGGAAGTTCCCACTTTAGTGCTAAATTTTTTATTGCTTCTGTTTGTTCTTCAAAGAAAAGCAACTTCTGGCATCATTATTTGTTGCAGATGCTTTTATCTGTCAACTTTTTCTGTTAAAAAGAGTTGTCTTATTCTTCTAAGCTGACAAAGCAATGCCTCATTGGGAAACCCTGCTCCAAAAGAAATTGTTGGAAATAGTACCTTTCTGGTTTTGTGCAGTGCTTTTGGTCTGCGGGTACCACTAGAGAAGAGTAGGCACAGACAAGTGAAAATGTTCTGTTCAAGGCCCCCTGCCAGGCCCATGGCAGAGCATCAACAATACACAAGAGCTTTCTGAGTACCACACGAGCCCTGTCCCCATGAGTTCGTGCTGCTTCAAGGCATTTTACAACTGATCTCTTGTCTAAGGACCTCTAAAGTCAGGGCACGAGTAAAGTGAGACTGGATTTAACTCTAAAACTCATTATTTTGCATGGAACAGTGACCTTCACTGGGAGATGTCTGAGGAGATCAGAATAGCACACTAGTATATGACTTAAAGAAACATTATGTGCTAGACTAGGGTGCCTAAGTACATATTTCCCTATTGTCCAAGCAAATATCATCTTCATGTATGTGCCTAGATGTTTCCAGAAGTCTTGCAAGGTCATGCCTCTGTGCTTAAAAATCTGGTCCCCACTAACTGATTCTGCCTCAGGTCTGTGACTGCCTTACACAGAGAGCTGTTATTTTGTCCTGTAACTAGTCAACCCTAAAGGGTACAACCAGAAACTTACTGATGGCTGAATTGTACTTACTGCTTTTGCATTGACAACACTGCTTTTATTTGGTTTAGATATATTTTACAATATAATTACTTTGAATTGTAATTTTCTTTCTGTTGCCATAAATTATTGTTTATTGGTTATCAAGAGGACAAATGCCAGTGTTCACTACAAAGAGCCATGACTAACCTGGTGGGAAGACCCGGGGGTGACACACCCATAATCATCTGTAACTTCACTTATGTATTTACAGAGTGTCCAAAGGGACGCTCAGTGTTCTCACAATAACAGGCTTTGTGTCATCAGAGGGACCATAAAAAATGTGTACAAAGCATTTCTATTTCTAAGAGAACGAATAAGCTATTAAATTTATAATGCAACTTCTAATCCAGGTATTTTTAATAAAAAGGCAGAGCATTTTACTGAGCAGCCTTATGCAGGCAATGTGTGACAGACAGCACCTTGGGCATCAGGCTGGGTCACCAGGTGACCATGCATCTTAGGGGCATGCGTGAAGCTGGCATACTGGGGGCTGTAATGCTGTGGCCAGCTGGAAGGAGGAACACCCAGGAAAGGGTGATTGCTGGAGTGAAAGATACAGGAAACACTGCTTCCTCATGGCCTCTGAAGAGAGGGGGCAATGGTGGCATTTCCAAGCATCTGGCCTCTCAGCAGCCCAGGTTCACAGACATCAAGAGGCATGGCATAGTGGGCTGCAGTAATGAATCCAAACTTCAGGAGAGGGCAGGCTGAGGTGACCAAAACTGGTTGTAAGGGGTGCTTGGGAACCCAGTGCTGGTGAAACAAGCAGGCTGTCTTTGGGGAGGAGGCAAAAGGACTTGTACTGAGTCCTTGACTTTTGCAGAGAGACCACCAAGGGAGAAGCCAATTAGTGCTGTGAATGATATATTGTGTGATCCCCTCACAGTTTCAGATAAATAGTGCTCATGTATGTTGGAATCTAGCAAATGGATAATGTATGTCCTCCTTGTGCCAGCTGAAATCTGGAGCAACTCTAACTTCCCAGCAACTCTTTCTTCCTCACCCCTCTCCCTGAGTGTTGGCTAACAAGGTGACAATCAGGAGTTGCAATCTATTTCTTTTCTTATAGTTTCTTACCATACTTTGCCTAAAGAAGCAGGTGTTCCAGTTCTACATGGCAATATGTACCCATCAGGCAACTCTGGCCCAAATGTCTCTCCTCCACATCTGCTGGATTTTTCTTTTATTATGGTTAAATTTACCCATATTCCCTTTTGGCCTCAGATATTCAGCAGTAGAAAGGAGCTTTCTTCTCAGCAGTTTCTTACTCTGGAAAATATTTGGCACTGTTCAGGATACTTCTCGGCTCACCTCCATAACAAGTTCATTTGCTTCTAGAAGTGAAGAGGCATATGGGAATGTTTGTCTAGTTCTAGTGTACACTGGCTTTGGACTAATTTGTCAGATAATCCATCAGCTATTGCTGTTAGCTACCTCTAGCATTAGCCTTGCTATAGAGGAATAAAAGCTGAAGGATACTAAATAAATGTTCTTCACAGTCTTTCACTACTTCATCATCATCAGATGCTTGATAGTAACAGTGGTCTTTCAAACAGCAAACATAGGTCAGGTACACATTTGGCAGACCTTCATGAACCAGCTGAATTGATTCCAAGACAGAATTTCTTCCAGCTTTGACCTTTTGTATTTGGTTTTCTGCCCAGACATCTGCAAGCAGCGAAGCTCTCCAATCATTATAGACGTGCTTAGGACCTGCCCAGACACTTGTGCCCTCCACATTACAGGACACCTGCATGCTTCTCAGTGCAGGAGCGCAATTGTTTGAAAGCTTGAATGTGAAGCACAGTATCACTATCAAATGCAGTCACTTGCAATGAGAAGCTGGAGACTGGCTGTATTTTGCTAGCAACCAAGCAGCTGGAAAAAGATTTACTAACAAAACCATGGCCACCACATGACCAGGGAGTTGYGCATAGCATTGAAAATGACTGAGGCTGTAGTTTGATGGTAGAGAGGGGTGATATTAACATAAAGATTTCCTCCCTCCTACTAGTGACTGCCCCCTCAGCTCCACCAGTGCAATGGGGCACCTGCCCTGGATTTGAAATTAAGAAATCTTTGAGTTAAGGTTTTATTTCAAGCCATCCCTTCCCTGATCTAGCTCACAATATTGATTCTGGAGTTACCTGCAAATGCATCACTGAGAGGATGCTGCTAGGGTAGGAGGAAGCACGAGGGAGAGCAGCAGCCATAAGCGCCACTGCATCACTACTGCAAAGCTCATGCTACACTACAGTGGGCCTGTGGTATATCCCAAGCTGCACTGTTCAGCACGGGCTTGCAAACGGCATGAGCTAATGTGCAAATCAGTTGAGCAATGCGACAGCTCTGCTGATGAACCAGGTCAAGAAAGTGCAAACAAGTTCAGGAATATCCCTTCAGCCTTCCACAATAACCCATCTCGGCTGGGCATGTGCTGCTGCAGGATCACCCTTCCTGGCCTGGTGCATGAAGCAAGTGGCTGGACTCACCACCAACACAGCCCATTCTGCTGAATTCGGCCATGTAACACACTTTGTGTGAGTACTATGTATGATATTGAGCTGTTCTGTTCAGACTGGAGTGTGTGTTGTATGGCCTGCAAGTCCAATCTCAAGAAAGATCTTTAAACATGTGAAACAAATCACTTGCAAATAAGCTGCAATTCAAAACTCTGTGTAAGTACATGTAACTTACTGAAACAACTTCAGTAACAATTACAATGGGGAAACCGTTGTCTTATAGATGACAGTTCAAAACAGGGAGGGACTGAATGAATATTGTTATGCATTAGTCACTTTGGTTTATTGCAGATACATAAAATGGCTAGAAATAGAAGAGGCTGTGGCACTGCACACACAGAGCAGTATCTTGAAATAACTCTTGAAATAACACTTCAGCTTTGATGCTGCCAAAATGAAACTTAACTCCAACTCATTTCCAAAAATATTGGGCAGTGCATGACTTTCTTTATGTAAGCCGTACAACATACTTCCAATAAGTATTATGGGCAGCAAAGGTAATTTCATCAGGATTTACAGATTTACAAACATTCTTCATGGCTTTAACTGAAGAAAACGGGGATGAGTTATAGGGATACTTCCACCTGCCCTGTGTGTCAGTTTCATGTGTTAGCATATCAGCAACCTTTTCGGAGCCTTACATAATGGTAGACAGAGACCACCTGAAGTGCAGTGCAGCAAACACTTCCCTGCCCTCTCCTGCTGCACTGAGTCAGTGCATAGCATTTTGCTTGCTTGTTTGGGGGGTGTCACGATTTAACCCCAGCCTGCAACTCAGCCCCACACAGCCTCTCACTCACTCCCCTGCAGTGGGATGGGGGAGAGAATCAGAAGACTAAAAGTGAGAAAACTCGTGGGTTCAGATAAAGACAGTTTAATAGGTAAAGCAAAAGCCGCGCACGCAAGCAAAGCAAAACAAGGAATTCATTCACTGCTTCCCATCGGCAGGCAGGTGTTCAGTCATCTCCAGGAAAGCAGGGCTCCATCATGCATAATGGTTACTTGGGAAGACAAAGGCCATCACTCCCAACGTCCCCCCTTTCCTTCTTCTTCTCCCAGCTTTATATGCTGAACATGATATCTTATGGTATGGAATATCCCTTTGGTCAGTTGGAGTCAGCTGTCCTGGCTGCATCCTCTCCCAACGTCTTGTGCACCCCCAGCCTCGTTGCTGGTGGGGTGGGGTGAGAAGCAGAAAGGGTCTTGACTCTGTGTAAGCACTGCTCAGCAATACCTAAAACATCCCTGTATTATCAACACTGTTTTCAGCACAAATCCAAAACATAGCCCCATACTAGCTACTATGAAGAAAATTAACTCTAATCCAGCCAAAACCAGCACATGGGGAAACCCTTACCTAAACACAAAGCACTAATCTTACAGAGTGTTGTGTTCTCACTGCAGCCTAGGCCCTGCTGTGAGATCCCTGCAGAGGCTGAATCTGAAACATTCCTGCTTGGCAGCATCTTTTGAAGAGAATGTCACGAACATTGTCAAAGATGCCTCTTTTCAAAAATACCCTTGGGTAGATAGAGGGGGGTCCATGAATTCTGGAGAAGCATGCTAGCTTTAGAGATGCTACTAGATATATAGAAGATATAATGAGAGATTTTGAGCATGCAACATGGCCCATAGTGCCTACTGACCTGGGCAACAAATACTGTTTTAAAATAGTTCTTCCTCTCAGTCAGGTCTGAAAAGCTCTATCAATGGTAGCAACATTGGGAGCTCATTAGTTCTAGCTATTTTCAGTGTTTTAATATCTGATAAATAAAAGGGTTCAACAAGAAATTTTGTTGTGTGTTTTGTGATTCCTAGAATTGAAATATATAAAGCCAGCTGCAGAAAAAAATCTGTTCTCACTTGAGCCCTTAATACTTTTAATGATGCTGGAATAAGGAAAATTAGTTTAAAAAAAATTGTAGATCCAGGTGAAACAAATTTGTTCATGAGTAGAACAAGTCACTCAATTGCTGAATGAGAAGCTCTGAAACACTATCAAGGACTTGAGTAACACTTGTGACAATTTAGGGACTGTTCCTTCCCAGTTTAAACAAATTAAAAACTAAATGCTCTTCTTTGAGCGAGCAAAGTCTGGCCTGTAGAGCAAGCCACTACTTTTAGATAAAGTGTTAAATGAGAAAATCATTATCTTTAATGCAAAAAAGTGTGGCTTATATTTCTTGTTGTCTAGTTTAAGTTTGAGACTGATTACACATTGGTTCTTGCACTTCATTTTAACCAAAGAGGCTGAAGTTTATATGCTAGCTTAAGTAACAGTAGCAGATCAGACAGATGGTTTGCTGAGAATCATGTGAAAATTGTAATTGAGCAAACATTCTCTTTCATGAGCAATAAATAGGCCATTCCCTCCAGTAATAGCATTAAAATTCAATGTGTGATGCTAGAAGGAAGCACCGTATTTCCAGCAAAGTATTACACTTGTGATGCTTTTTAAGAGTTCTGGATTCGTGGTTTAGTGAAATCACTCTATGAGAGAAGTGAAGGGAGGACAGAGGAGTCTTCTGGCTTCTGGGCAGCTGGACAACTACAGATACTCTGCATCGTCCATTTGAAGAAAAGATATACATAACCATTGCAAACACTATATTCATCTGCCTTTTTCATTACATGACTTCAAGGAAGTCTCTCTGCCACTGTTGCTTTTCTTTAAAGCAAAGAGAACTGAGACAAAATTAGGCCTGAAGCTAGACTGTAAACAGTGGAGGCTGAGGGAAAGCGGAAGGAGGACCACCACCATCTCTAGCTTGAGTTTGTGAACAAAGGCATGGCTGCCCCCTCCATCCAGGGGAAGCTGACCCTGTTAGCCACTACACCTCAGCCTGGAGCCCAACAGCTTAGCTCCAAGAAGGTCTCCACGGGCACGGAGAGACACCTGCCATTAACTCCTACCTCCCCCACAAAGGCTGTGTGACCCTGTCCCACCAGTGGGCAAGGCCAAGCTTCCTGCACACAAGTGCCAGCAGTGCCGAGGGCCAGGCCGGCAGGCAGCTGGCACTGCTCTCTCTGTGGCCATCCCATTCATCACGGCTGAGCCCTGAGCACAGTGGCAGCTGTGCTACTCCCTGACAGATTTTCTGGGGAGAGGTGTCCACCGGGAGGCCGTGCTCTCAGAGAGGACTGCTGCCACAGTCAGGCTCTGGTTTTGGCTGGAAAATGGCTATTCAGGGCTCGGGTGCAATGAAGCTGCTCCACAGTTTGGACTCTCCTTCGCAGCCATGTTGTACAGACCTGAGCAACAGGGTGCAACGGGCTGATTTTGAGAGCTCAGTGACATGCATGGAAGGCTGAATAAGRCTGGACATGAGCTGTGGCTGCATATGCCATGCAGGCACGATAGGTGGTTCAGGCTGAGGAGGGCCTGCTGGTAAATTGGGCTGTTTCCCAATTTACCAGCATTGAACTTGAGCTGGTGGGGGAAGGCGAGAGCTGCAGGGAAGGTCTCTGCATGGCCATACTGCAGAGCAGAAACGTTACCATCATTTAAATCCTTGGGGGAATTTCCTACCTCCTTATGGGGAAATGCAGCAACCAACTCTGAAATTGCCTAACATCTCTGTTGCTAGAGATGAACCACTAAATCCAACAAGAAGGGGTGGTGTGTTCTCAAGAGGAGTCTTGGGAAGGGTGCTTCTCACTCAGAGAAGCTGTGAGGAGGCCATGTGAATCTTGAACACTGGGCCAGCTGGGGGCAGAAGCTTTCATGGCAGTGTTACGTGAGAAATGATGAGCTCTGCAGAGTGCTGCGCTTTCCCATCAGCCTCAGTTCAATCTCATGATGATTCAGCTTAGTCAGGGCTCTCTGTATTTGGGAATGGTACAATGCCAGAAACAGTGCTGCTGCTAAACAAAATAAACCTAGTAGAACACAGGCATTGTCTGAACAGATCAGACTTCAGGTCCATCTATTCCAGACTTCTCTCTCACACATTGATGAGATTGTTCAAAGACGGAAAATAACAGCAAGCGGATGTGGACTAAGCTGCCCTGTTCCTTCCCTGCCACTGTATTAGGTCTCATTTTGGCCCATAATAAATACTAGCTTGAGCCCTAAAGTATGAATTTTAATATCCCTTCCAAAATATTTTCCACTGATAATAACTCTGGCTGTTGTTAGTATTTCTTTATAAAAGTCCACTCTTCTGATTAAGGCTAAATTAGATTCTTCCAGGTGATTTCAAAACAAGATTCACAGTGATCATCCTAGAAGCAATTTCTTTTTAATTTTCTGTTACTTTTTGGCAAAATCCCATAGGTGGCCCTGACATAGGAGTAATAGCTAATATTCATGAAAACCTTCCTACTGTCCCCACCAAATTAGTTTTGAATCCAAATTATGAACTGCAGATAATACAAAAATGTAACAGCAGATCAGTGGGAACACAAGTCTCGATAACACCGTAATGCAGACAGACTTCTAGGTCACATTTTGTTTATACTCTCAATTCATAGCTTACTTTTTTGTTGTTTTGCTTTCCTGAGTCCCTGAGTGTTTCAGGGTTCTGCGGTGCTTTTTGGTTTCCTGTTGGTGGATACCATAGTGTGAAAAGTAGAGAATATTTTGAAAAGTACAGAACATTTAAGGAAAGCGTGATTTGTAGTTGTTCTTTGTCTTTGTGGCTTCCTCCGTCCCTTTGCTATGCCACCATGTTAGTCGCATGCTATTGTCAGGCTTTCCCCAAACATGTTCAGCTCTCCCATATTTGTGCCTTCAATAACCTGGCAAAGCTGACAACTTGGTTTTTTTGTTGTTGGTTTTCTTTCTCTCTTTCTTTCTTTCTTTCTTTCTTCCTTTCTTTTTTCTTTCTTTCTTCCTTTTCTTTCTTTCTTTTCTTTCTTTCTTTCTTTCTTTTCTTTCTTTCTTTCTCTTTCTTTTCTTCCTTCCTTCCTTCCTTCCTTCCTTCCTTCTTTCTTTCTTTCTTTCTTTGTGTGCTTTTCTGTATTCCTTCTACCCCCAACTTTCCAACCACACAAGCTCATAAAATCTGTCTCTGTCCCTACAGTAAATTCATTCTCCCTGCCGGTAAACCCCCATACAGAATTCTGGGTGGCAGGTTCTGACCAGGGTTGCATACAAATTAGCTTGTGGAAAATGGCATCAAGTTAGGTAAAGAACAAAAGCAAACTGACTTCAAAGGGAACAAACCAAATGGAATCTACAGTTACTATACACCAGGGGTTTAACAGAGCCTGTGTTAACAAAAAACAAGAAACCACCTACAAAACAAGCAGTAATCGGACCCTCTTTTCTTTCTTTCCATGATACATAGGAATTGCTTTTAGAACAAATCACGATCAAAAAGTAATTCTTTGTTTTTGGGTTGCAACCACTGCTAACAGCACTTCGTTYGTCCTGGTATTCCACAGCAATTCACTGCAACTCCCTGACTCACCATGTCTGGACCAGCTTACAGACACAGAAAGGGAGAGAGTCTCAGCTGGCAAATCTGAATTGGCTGGCTATAAATGAAGTCTGGCTAGCTTCCCAAAGATTAGACGCTTGGACATGCTTCCTTTTGCTCGTTTCTTTTTTTCTTTTCCCCTTTCTAGTCAGTCACTGATGTGTATATATCCAGCAAAGACACAGTGAACTCACAAACTGTCTAGCATGTTCTCATGCTTGTTCTCCTTGTTTCTTTTTTTTCCTTTATTTTGGGAGGGTGCAAAGGAGTTTCAAAACAGAGGGGAGGTTAACAAGACTTTTTAAAAGTCTATTTTCTCCCCTCTTTTGCTCATCAGCTCAGCAGATTACAATAAGAAAGATCTTATTAAAACCATGTCTGCTCTGCTTTATGAGACGCTGTGTATTAAAATGCCATTGCACTTTAGTTAGGTCTGTCCACTTGTGGTTTTTTTTTATAATTTATGAGATTCTTCCCTTTTGAAGACAAATTACTTTACAGACTGGGATTCAGAGACAGCCATTACTTGTGCGTGGGTCTTGCTGGCTGTCGTTAACTAGAGAGGCCACGCATAGCAAGTCTTAAACCTATGTGACAACAGGAAAGCACCTACTCTTGCATACTGAAAGTTCCAGGAGGGAATTAAGAGGAGGTGGAGGAAACAAAAGGGGATAGAAAGACAACTTATATCCTAAATATGGAAAGAAGTGAGTTTACAGTGTGTGCCTTAGCTCTGAAAAAGGCAACCATCCAGCAAGTTTGGACTTGAGCGCCTGAGCTATATCATAGTCACTTCATCTTATTTTACTTTTAGGCACTCTCCTGTGTGCAGGGTATGAAGCCAAATTGCTAATATGTTAGTCACAGCTTTTATAAGGTCATTTTAGGGGAACTTTTTTTCTCTCTCCCTCACTCCTTACCCTCTCACCCCACCCCCACCCCCGCCATTAAAATAGTTGATTGTCTCTGATTTGTCAGGTGCAAAAGAAAGGAGTTGCATTGCTCCTGGAGATGAAAGTCACTCAGTTGTTTGATGTAGGGCTCTGGGAGGGGTACCCCACTGTCTGCATGAGGTGCAAATACAGAACACTGTTCCCAAGACAGGTTTAATATCCATTTTGTGCCCTGCGTGCAGCAAATGACAGTTTTTTAGACTCCTGCTTGTAACGTGGTGATGTAAGAGAGCATATGTGCACTGCAAAAATCCTCTTATATAAGTATGTAACCACAGGGATATCAAATAATTCCCTCTTTGTCCATAGACTGCCTTTTTCAGCTATCCCAGATGAGTCTGCTAGACCTGGCTTTGGGATACTTGTTAAAGAGTACAGAGTAAGCAGGGAGAAAAGATTAAAGGAAGAATACAATCTGTGTGAAACAGTGGCCCTGACTCTAAAGAAGCAGATGATCTAAGGGAAGGAAGAGCCTTCCCTTTAAACAAGAGACTCCGCATGCAATGCAAATGATCCCATATGCAGCTGCCACTGGCAGGCAGCCACCCGCCTACAGAAGAATAAAGTCAAAGCAACAATTCCCCTGAACCCTGAAGCTCAGTGACTTCAAACAAGAGAAAAAGAAAAAAGTGACATTATTTTTTCCAGTGAACTCTTTCCATCTCTAAACTGTATTGATGACCTCATCAGCTACAGCTGTCAACTTGAAGCTTAGCTTCTTTCTGTCCAATGGGCAACATCTGGTACTATCTGTGTATTTGTACCTAGGATGGGAAACATGTGAAGCACACTGCCTCAAAAATATGTAATGAGGGCCTTAAAAATGAACCTCAGCTTTTGCTCACATCAGCAAACACATGCAAATCCATTAACTTAGTGGGAACTACATACAGTGGGGGACATCGACATAGATAATTCAGGAACTATTGGCTCATTAGGCAAATTTTACTGACAACTAGCTGTGACCATCTCAGCTTTAAGCGCTTGTATGATCCCTACATATAGCCGCAGTGATAAGGAGTCTCTCAATTAGCAAGGTAAGCTTGCCATCTCTACTGTTCTCATCTATCCTCTCAAGAAGGCTGAAGGATTTTGGTAGTGCATCTAGATATTTTCATGCCACTACTATCTTGTGCACCTTGGAAGCATGACCCTTGCCTTCCTTTGGAGGCAAATTTTCAAATCCAACGATGTACTCCAGTTTGCTATGTTTCTTACTCCCCAGACAGGAAGATGCAGATGCTTGGAATGAGCTGGGACTATAGTACCTCTGGTGCTGGGAACATGGTAGGCTTCAAGGGGCCTTCTCTCTACCATATACCAGTCTATATTCAAATGTGTCATGTTAGCCTTTATGACTCCCCAGTGAATCTCTTCAATGTATAAAGACATCATTGGGTTTCCACTTAGTTCCATGTGGCTGCCAAACTATGAAAGTTGGCAGCTGCTGCCACTTTGATTGCTGTTCACTCAGTAGCACCTTAAAGTGTCCGTACAGGCTTAAGTCTTGGTGCTAAGTACTGTGCAAATGCATGGGAAGAGTGGTGCCTCCTCAGAAAACTTACAGTGCAAGGCCCTAATTCAGCAAAACACATGTTTTGCTGTGCACTCACACACATGTGTGTCCATGGTGGGGTGGAGGCCACTTGAGTGAGGATTAAAACCACAGTTTAAAGTCAACTGCAAGCTTCAGTGCTTTGCTGAATCAAAGCTTACTGGGAGATGAGGAAAAGGAGCAAGAGAGGGAAAGTGAGAAGCTATGTTGTGAATTTAAAAGGTGTTTGTGTGTGCTTTCTTGCTAACATGCAGCTAGGAAGCACAATTCATGACAGCTACCTGAGAGGTGCTTAGTTTTTATAGTATATGAAAATGGATTTAGTGGCAGGATTTGAGGAATAGAGAGTTGTGGAGATGTGGACAGCTCAGGAAAATGCTCCCTGTGGGAGCAGCTGACAAGCTCACAGCTGTGACTGCTGCAAAGTGGAGGAGTAGAAATTAACTCCTGAAAATACAGAAGTGAATGAAAAAGGCGCACAGAGAGCTGTGGAAGAAGCTTAGGAATGAAAAAACACTTCTGGTTTTCTCTCTCCATCTATTTTGGGAAATGTACTGCCATCTTCCAGAGAAGTTCAGCCTCTGGAAGACTCTTTGCAAATGAGCTTTTAAACATTCTTACATTAGTTAGTGTATTTAGCTCTGAATGCCACCCTATTTCCTGCTCTTGTCTTTTCAAAGGTCTTTCAAAGGATTTCATGCATTTCAGATGAATGAAGAATTAGCACTAAAAATAGGTGAGATAAACAATAGTGCAAAGTGAAGGGAGGACACCTGATAACTTTGTGGCTCCTTAATCTCAAAAATCTGCCAATTTAAGTGGAGAAAGGGTCTTTCAATTTGTGAGGATGGGATTTGTTTGAAATGTTGAAAGCAGAATGGCTGAAAATGGTCACATCAAGTTTTGCTCACAGAAGAAATTCTTCTCTATCATTTGTCCTGTATTGTGGACCACCTGTTATACCGCTGAAAAAAGCAGAAACAGGAATAGATACAACTACAACCCCAAATCTCTAATAGCTATCCATACTTACAAAGAATGAAACTGAAATGTGAGCACAGATCATTTCGGAGCTTCTGGGTTGCAATTTTGCTGACAGCCCTGCATTTGGACATCAACAGATTTCAGTGGGTATAGTTGAAGGGCTTTCTATTGTCTATGAGACTATTTCACTACGCTCCACAAATAGATCCAATGCATTGAGGTTGGGGGGTGAAGGGAATTCATGAATGCAGCTGAAGGCAGAATTTGGCCCAAAGGCCAAAAATTTAAGTCTGGAATAAATTTCTCTTAATCTAGCCCATTTTTAGATATTACAACTACAAGAAGAAATGTAGGTGCCTCATATAAAGAAAAATTCAATGCCAAAAGCACCATTATCTGTTTGTGCACTATTTATAAATTATGTATCTGGTCTTAAATTTTGTAAGATGTTAGTCTAGATGACAAATAGCTATGGTATAATGTTCCAGTTGAATTCAGCAGAACACAACTGACCCTAGAAGTGTCTAAATTGTAAGAATTTCTGTAGAAAATTTTCCTAATTTGTCTTAGATTTCTAGGATTTTCTAGACATACTAGAAGCAGAGGTAAGGTCACAGTTGCTACTCACACTAATAAGCAACATGCTAAGTATGTGTTCTGTGCCATAGCTAAAACACTCCACTGATCTTTTTTTCAGCAATGTAAGAACTACTTAGCTTTGAAGTTGTTCAGTACATGTATATGTTCTTGCTATTCTATGTAAATCCTGCCTGGCTAAATTAAATCTAAATAAGGTGTCTGTATATGTTTGCAGTGTCAGAAATTCATACACAAACACACATAATCAGTGAGTATGATCTGCTTTTTATATACAAATGCAAATTCCGTGCTTTTACTGTTATGTATATGGTACACCTTGGGAAAGTGTGCCATGACATTGTGAAATTTAGACTAATGACACTTAACATTTGCTCTCACAGCTTTGCCAAAAAACTCTCATAGCTTTGTCAAAGAGGAAATTTTAATTTTTCTATTAAATCTAGGGCCAAGAACTCAGCTTAAGTCTTTTTCAGGTGAAAATTACTAGCTTCTACTAGAATTGTGTGCTTATCATAGAGAATTGTGTTTAAAACATACAAACAGACATGTTAATATGTTTATCAAGAATGATGGGAATTGCTTTTGTCCAAATCTTCATACTTGCCTACAGTGCCTCAGTTGAAATGTCATTCTGCCCTTGCTATCCCTTTCTACTCATCGCATTGCCACAAAGAACCTGCTTTCTGGTGTGTTTGTAGATTTCCAGCAACGAATTTAGGTTCAGTATTGGAAACATATACCATAGGAGCTGTGTTTTCTAGGAGGAACAAATGAGATTCAAAGACCATCTGCAGATGTGTGCCTCATCACAAACTGAGACAGCTGTGAGCAAGTTATGATCTGAGGTGAGAGGGGAAATGTGAAACCCAGATCTTTTTTTTTTCCTTAGATGGGAAAGGACATAGAGTTTGTTTTATCTTCTAAGAATGAACAGAAAGTTCAGATGTGAACAACAGCATTTCTTCCTTACTGAATTTTTTACTGGAATGTCTGGGAAATTTGGCTATATGTTATCCCATACAGTGGGAGAAAATACAGTGTTAGTCAACTATATGGGAAATGTCCCTCAATGCCACCCCTGCCAAGAAGAAAGCGTTCTGCAAAGAGGAGCTAGAAATACATATATGTAACTGCATATTACCAGGTAGTGATATAGCATAGTCTAGTTTCAGGCTTTCGAATTTCAAGAATGCTTTAGGAAGAAAGGGAACTATTCATTGAAATGTGAAAATAATTTTGATGTTGCTGATTTGGTCAAAAGACTGAAGTACTACTCTTTCCACAAGGTGTGTCATGCCTCAGTGCTGTCTTGATATAGACAATATCTTGACACAAAAGTTCTATAAATATTATTTTCTGTCATGTGAATTTACAAGCCAAGTCCACAGCTTCAGGGCTGACTTGTGCACTAGATTGTGCTATAGTCTTCCTTGAAATGTATTTCTGGTTCACAGCAAAACAAACTGAGAGTCTAGTAGGCAATGTAATGGAGTGTAATCTCATACAAATTCCCTAAATCACAAGACAGCAAATAGATTTTTCTTTCTGAAAACGTCTTTGGGTTCCTGCCTGGATATTATTTATTGCCATATTTATTTGTTTTTATTTATTCTTCCGTTTATCAGGAAACATCAATTCAGTTTTTCTTCATCCTTCCACAAGTTTATTGGTTGTTTTCTGCTACCAGTTAATTGTGTTTCTTCCTTCAGTAGAGATGCTCAGCAGATTGGGAGACAGAGGATGGCAGCACACTGCATTTGGACACTGCAGTCCACACTGCCCCTCTGGACCAGCAATGTCAAGTACATACACTGCTGGAAGACTCTTTATATGATCATTTTTCTGGAGCAGTAGAAGTATATTTCAACCTTTCTCTCTCTAGCTGTACGACCTAGTCATAACAATTGTAGAATTTGCAAGGCACACAAGTTCAATCTGGGTACATATTTAAGTGCTATAACCAAGTTACAAAAACAAAGGTGAGGTAAACTATTTATGAGCACCACGTGGTGAGCGAAGCTCTTCCTGCTTTCACACACCACATTCAGAGGTCTGTGACCTCTGAATGGTATCATCAGGATGATGAAAGTTGTTGTCCAGTGTCATGCACCAAAGGAGAAAGGAATGGATTTTCCATAAGTCTTTCCAGACTAAATGCCTACTATCCCGCACTGTGGCAGTCACTCTGTGATTCAAGAGAGGTTGATTTAGGAGTTCTTCCTAGTCTTGCTTCTCCTGCATGTTATCATGTTCATGTGTGTGAATGAGACTGACTCTGAGAAAGGTGGGGTCTGATTCTGATCTCCCCTAGTGTAAAGTGGAGTAATCACACTCAAAAAAATTGGAGTTAAAGCAGTGTAAGATGATCTGCCCACAGTGATAACTAGTGACACATAAGTTAATTTCATTCCCTGCGTGAGATGTGGTGCTGGATATACTGTGGTTTAGCACAGCTGTGAGCCATCAGAAGATCTCACGGGAAGTTGCGTGGCTGTGAAATGAATTAACCTGTATCACTGCTGCACAGAGGGGCCTGTGATTAAGCTATAATTCCTCCCAGATAGTTTCATAGTTCTCCTTCTGCAACCATCACTAATTCTAAACCGTAGCTCTTCTGACCTTAACCTTCTCCAGACCCACAGAGACTCCACTGGGTAGGACTGCCCATTTTGACAGTATTTTAAAGAACCCAACACTTTCTCCTTTTCCTGGTCAATCAGTTCTTCTTGGGGCACAAATTTAGGGGAAAACTGAGTTTTAGGAGCACAGGACTTGCATCGAAAACTGAAGAGGAGTTTTTAGGAGTACGTCACTTTTATCAAAAGCTGAATTCTGCAGCAGCTTTACTTGGGAAGATAAAAGAGGTTTCGGTTTTGGGTGCTAAGCAGACTATGTAGTATTCAAACTCTTTAGGACAAGCTCATTGTTAGCTATCCAAAGGAAGTACCATGCTATGCTAAATGTAAAGCCTTTAAAAGCTTTCCTTTTGATGAGATCTTTCAAAATGGATAGCTCAAACAATCCATAAGATTCATAATGTCAGATGAATTTCATGGTAGAGAGAGATCTAACATTGCTTTTTAAGGCTTCCCCATAAACCAACACTAATGAAAAGTTCTGAAGTTCTCATGGGAGGGCACTGACTTTTGTATTTTTATCTTTTTTTCATTGAAAGCTCTATTTTTTCAAACATATTTGCCCTAGGATTTTTTTTTTCCCCTGGATTGCTATGACTGATTAGCCTTGTTGCCAAGATCCAGAAGCCTGAAACTGTTGATTTACTTCATCACAATAGATGACGTCTTCATTGTTGGTATGGGAGTTTTGGCCTTCACAGAATAACCAGGGTCTGAGAGTACAAAGATTGTATTTAAAAGCATAAGCAAGTCCCAAATATCAATATATTTTAAAAAAGAAATTAACCTTAAAATTCAGAATAAGTGGGCTATGCATTGCAAAATCTTCTAGTTTAAGAACTTTAAGGATTAAATACTCAGGTTTTCCTGTCTCATCATACCTCTCAAGTATTCTTGAATCTTTAAAGGTTGATCAATAGGCATCATTTATTGTAATCCATACACTTTCTTTCCTACTGTCTCTGAGTCTTCCTTCTCATTTATTTAGGTAACTAAATGTCAGAAATTTCAGATAAGGGCAAAAGAAATGAGCCTGATATGCAAGACGGAGGTACTTGTCTTCTAAAACTATCCCCACAGTGTAATTACTGACAACTTGAAAAACGTGGCTGAGCAGAACTTTTCTTCTTTTTAATGATTTTGGTTTTGAATTTTTGTCCAGCAAATCCATATGAAACTGTACGTCATGATATCACCTCAGTGCTAGGCTGCTCAAAATTCTGAATGTCAGTGGACACATCAAAATTACTGCAGGTTCCAGTGATGACTCTGAATTTCCTCTTAAAAAATGTAGTGGCAAACACCTCTATTCGCTGCTTTCAATAACATAATAGATCTCTGAAACCTTTTCTACTTCTCTGTCTGTGCAGTAGAAATTTTTCTGAGCACTCAAAGGTTTGGTTCATGTCCTGCAATATTCAGATTGAAAGGGTAAAATGTGTAAGGGAGTAGGAAGGCTGCAGTGCCAACAGTGTCAGTGTGCCAAGCCTACATTCAGCTGAATGCTGGCTGGTTTGACAAATAGCTTGCGATGGGACATCTCTGCTCTGAGCAGATCTCTGCTGTGCGCAAGCACAGTTACATCACTGTTATCACCAGGAAAGCTCCCTTTTTTCTTCATGAGGAGGTCAAATGCTCATTAGGGTCTGATTATTTATGTTGATTGTCATCTAGGAGATCACTGAGTAGCTGCACACATTTGAACAGGTAGCAATTTATGCTCCTGTTTTCTGTTGGTAAAGTAGCCATATGAAGGAGTGCAAGTGTTAGTGCTCTCTGTAACAGGTCTGAAGACAGCAGTATGTTTTATGAAGTGGTGGATTACCAATATTTCCACAGCCTGGCTCACTGTAAAATGATGCCTAAATTCGGACACCTGCTGCTAACAAGCTGCTGGTTTTCACTGCAATAATCCAGATTACAGGATTAAATCCAGACTCGGTGACAGGTTGTTTGTCACATAGCTCCCAAAAGAGAAGAACAGTTGCCTTAGTAAGGTAGGCACAGCATTTTTCAGTGGCATGAGTCTTGAGATCTATATGTTCTTGAAACACTTTCTGATTTTACCTTCAAGTATCACTTAGCAAATCAACTGTTGTTCAGGCACAGTGAAAGAGATGGTTTATTGCTTTACTAGTAATGAGAGGTCTTCCTTCAATGCCATGAGTCTTGAGACTTTCATAGGACTGTGGGCTGTTTAACTAACTGTCAGAAAGAAAGACAATCCTGCCCAGGGCAAGCCACACAGATAAATTTGCACTGGCAAATCTGTGAGACTAAGTACTAAAAAGTTGCATGGAGGTTAAAACTTGTAATTGTTTGTCTGTTTAAACTCTTCCCAGGTGCTGGGAGTCGAACAGTCACAAGTGATGCTGGGAGAACTGTGATGAGCTCACTGGAAAGAGAACGTGGTTAACTCTGATCTCTCCCCATCACCTAGAAAATCATGCTGTTCAAAGTAAGGTGAAGCCTGCCCAGCTTCACTAAATCACTGGATCCCAAGGACACAGGAATGGACAAATGAGGAAAGAGGAGAATTTATGTTGTACAAACAATAATTAGGTAGGCTAAGCAGAGAAGTTTCTCCACAGTAAATACTGTTCATGTCTCACCTCTGTGTTCACTGGTTACCAAGCTGTCCTCAAAAATTTGCTGAAATTTTTGCCCGGGTAGTTGCAATAAGAAAAATCTTTTCAATGATACAAACACACGTGGATTATTTAAAAGTATTTGACATATTTTCAAGTTTTCAGTGAAGTGGAAAATTTCAGCTGGATATAAAAAAGTTTTAAAGTTTTGACTATTTTAGRGTCCAAACGAAACATTCGGACAGTGGGCAGAAGAGAAAAAAGGCATTCTTATGCCTTTCTGGCAATAAGAAGCATAAGTCTGCAGATGTCTCAGTGCAGTGGAGAGACTAGAGGAAAACAGAAAGAGCTTTGGTACTCAGGGATCGCAGGAAGCAGCTGAGAGATCAGAGAGGTGTACAGAAACCCAGTCCATGAAAACACCTGATGATGATAGGAGCTGAAAAAAATTAGTTACTTTTATAAAAATTACTGAAAGAGTACAGGGATACCTATATTTTATTAAAACACTATCCTGAAGTGTTACTCTGTAGTCCTATTCTAGATGCAATGCTGGAGAGAAAGGCAGTAGGATTCTTCCCTCTACAAAAAACAAACAGGAAAAAAACAACTTTTCTTTCCGTGAGATGGAAGATTATACAGAGACAAAGATTTCCAGGTTGTCAGCTAAACCAATTTTATCCTGTGAATGAAATTCCTGTAAAGAGAATAGTGTCATCTCACAACTTACCTCTTGCACACTGGGTCTACCACATGTAAATCCAGCAGGGAGCATGTGTTGAGGATCTCTTTGTGGGGATTAAATATGTCAATGGTCACTGGCCAGGACCTCAAATTCAAAGTAAATTTTCTGCAGGGTGCTTTGAGTTGTTCCAGAACCTGTTTTCAGAAGGCATTTYGGCTAAATTCTCTGGCCCCTTTATCTGTGTATATAGAATGACAATGATTATGTAGTCTCAGCTTTATCAAGCAGTATCAATAACACTTACCTATTGCTTTTCTTCCAATGGCTTTTCAGTCTCAAATGGAAGAATTGACTTCCCCAAAGAATAATTTGTCTCTTCAAGACAGGATGCTTTTTAGGTGCATGTGCTTGGACTTGTGTAAACACTAAAATCTGACTTCTGCTACCTGCCTGGGGTCTTCATGTGGAGGCAGCAAGACCAGTTCACACTGAACTTCCTCAGACATTTCTACGGGCATAAATCAAGTGTGGTAACTGAAGGATCGGGTCAGTAGACAAGGAGGGGAAGGCAATGAAAAGGTGAGGGAGAAATCTTTTGTTAAATTTGCCATGAAAAGAAATGAACCTGAAACAGTGAATATAGGATGTGAGGAATCCTAATCCTACGCTCCATGCTTTTGATTGAATAGTTTATCTGTTGAGCTCTTTCCCTTCTTTGTATAACATGAGAACCAAACACTACTATATGAGAGGAAAAAAACAGTAAGAACTTCATCTCTTCAGTCAGTTTTCTCGAAAGTAGTTATGCCATAATCTTAAATATCTCATATAGGAACTCGGAATAACTGGACATATTTTATGATTTGATCTGTGCCAGAGGTACTGCTTTTCACTGTCTTACACACTGATGTCACATTATAGCTGGTGTCAGCAATGTGGGGACAGAGTCTTTTAACTTGCTAATAACTTACTAATGATCTCGTATTTTCCAGAATTTTTATCTTTTGTATTTCCTCTTGCAAATACAGCTTTTTCAGTCTACATCTTTCCTACTGTGTTATTTCAGGACTGAATAGTCCTTGTATTAGCTAAGTGTAGCTAGTCTCACTTGGTGTTGGCCCTGAAAAACAACAGAAACATGAAAGAACATTCAGATAATGAAACTAATAGGAGACTAATAAGGAGTGAACATGATAGCATACTTTGTGCTTTTGTTCTTTTTTTTGACAACCACAGCAATCTGAGTATTCTTTTAGTTTTCATGACATAAACTGTCAAAAGGTGTTTTTAATGCAACTAATGAACCTACTTTTACCATGTCCATTTGTACTCGGCTAGCAGCAGAGATTGTGGGGATTTCCTTTTTTTGCAAACTACAAATGAATAATGTTTTCATATTTCTCTTTTCTTTGCATCAACTTTGTGGTGTTTTCATCAAACTATTATTCACTGACTATAACAATAAAAATATTATTGAAACGTTTCCTGAAACGTGCAGCCATGTCTTCAGCCTAATAAAAATTTCATTTTCAATATGAAAATGTTTGATAACATTCTTTAGAAGTGGAAAGTTTTCTATGTTCTGAAAGTAGAATCCAGAAAATGTAAGGGAATTGTTTTTCTATCCCTTTAGATAATTTTTTGTTCTCCAGATTTCTTATTTGTCAGATTCTGTATGCAGTTGACACATTTGCTGAAGTTTCTAACAATCACTAAAACTTACGTAGCCCTGGCGAGGGATGGGATGTATTCGTAAGATGTGTTAGGCTAGACAGAACAACAGTGGACATTGTTGTTTTAATTCATGGTCATTTAAACCTGCTGAGTTCTAGTTTTTGTAATAAATGCTCTTCCTGAGCATAACTGCAAATTACAGAAGTCTGGTTTTTTTCTGTTTCCCACTTTTTGCATTTAGTGTAGTTGGCTGGTGAATGAAAAGTCTGTACTTCATGTTCTAGAGGTCCAGCAGAAATAGTCTTCTGTGACCCTTCTCTAATTGTTTTGTGTTTCTTTTACAGACAGATTTTAGAAACTGGATTGTTATATTTTTTGTGTGTGTGCTGGAAAGCTGCCAAAGCAAATAGGTGCAGGTGCAGTGTGACTGCATCACCAGGCCCCAGATGTCTATGTACCTGATTTGAAGGTGGAGTCAGACAATTAAATCACCATGTTACCTTAACTGTGTCCAGATATATCAGCCCTTGCTGGGTCAGGGGAGGGAATACCCATTACAGAGAATGGTTCTGTCATGGTTTAACCCCAACTGGCAGCTGAGCTCCATGCAGCCGCTTGCTCACTCCCCCCCAGTGGGATGGGGAGACAATCAGGAGGGTAAAAGTGAGAAAACTCATGGGTTGAGATAAAGACAGTTTAATAGGTAAAGCAAAAGCCGTGTACGCAAGGAAAGCAAAATAAGGTACTTCCAATTGGCAAGCAGGTATTTGGCCATCTCCAGGAGAGCAAAAAGCAACAAACCAAATGAAATGATTCCTGGTGCAAACACAAAAGTAGATTTATTTCTTGTCTGCACTATTAGTTTTGTTGGGGATTTGTAAGATACATCAGATGGGTATTTCAGAGCAACCATTCTCATAATGTGAAACCATAACAAATACCCCAAATTATTACATGTGGGGAATAAATGGCATTGCGTTTCTCACAAACACCCACTAAAGCAACAGTAATTTACTGTTCAGGCAGACATACTGAATCTTATTAGATGCAGCTAACTTAGCTCTTTGTTGGTGTGCTGTCTGTCATTATTATGAATTGGTTTTTCTGGCTAATGTGTGATTTTTTTGCTTTTATAGGTGTGTGCATATATACGTGTGTTTACTAGAGAGGTCCGTGGAAATACTCCATTACTAAAATGGAAAATGTTAAAAGTCTGATTTGAATGACTCTTGTACAGCCTGTGTCGTATCAGCAAAACCCTTGCATATTAGGGCTTTCAGTCTAAATACCATAGCACTGTGAGGAAAGCTACCATATCCTTTTTGGGAAACCAGCATGACTGGGTGCCTGTCAGAAGTGCCCATACACTAACGTCTGCAGCCTGGGGGACGCACAGGTGGAATTAGAGGTCTGTCTGCATCTGCAGGTTTATGGTCTCACTAGGATCATGGAGATTTGGTGGGATAGTCCACATAACATGAGCACTGCTGTGGGTGAATACAGGCTTTCTTTAGCCAGGAAGGTGAGGAGGAGGAGTTTATGTGAGCCCTTTCTGTGAAAAAGCAGTGGGAATGGATGGAGCTCTGCCTTGGGGTGGGTGCTGAGCCAGCTGAGAGCTTGTGGGTCAGGATTAGCAAGCACACCAACATATGAGCTACGTTGTAGTGGGTGTCAGCTGCAGATCGCCTGACCAGGGAGTGTAAGTAAGTATATGAGGCCTTCTCAGACACCTGCAAGAAGCCTTACATTTGCAGGTCCTGGTCCTCACAGAGGACTTCAGCCACCCTGATAATTGCTGGAGGGACAACCCAACAGGGCACAAGCAATCCAGGGAATCTCTGGAGTGCATTGATGATAACCTCCTGACAGGTGACCAAGGAGTGATGACGGGAGATCCTTTGCCTGGCAGCTGACCTTCTCCCTGTGTGCCCTTCCACCTCAACAACACATTTGTTATCATTGCCATTCTACTTGGTGTACTGGCCCTTGCTAGGGACATCAGTGTCCAAGTATTGGATTTTACCTGAGAACACATTTCTCGGTGTGGTGCCACAGCTACAACATGCACAAAATAATTTCCTTACAGTCTTTCCTTTGCAGCCACTCATATTTTCTTCCTGTCCCACACCCTTTTACCCAGAGCAGATGGTAGTTTGTCACTTAAGGGGCCATCTTATGATATTGGCTTTCTAGGTAGCTGGAGTTCTCAGCTGCCCATGATGAGGTCCCTGCTGAGGTGATGGCTGGTGTCATCTCAGGTTTGTCAGGAGAGGAGTAAGATCTCACTTCTATTCTTCCAGAAGGTAGCAGGAAAGAGAAGTAGCTGTGCAATAAGCCATTGCAATTTCTCTTCATCAGGCTTCATTAAGCCTCCTCTGTAGTAACACAGATTCAAAAATGCTTTAGTCAAAAGCCGAGAAGCATCCTTTTTCAATTCAAATCCATTTCTTGTAACCATGTGTATATTTTCCAATTACCTGTGCACTTAAATTCACATCTTTTAATTTCTGTGTAGTAGCTGCCACAGATGTTACTAGAAATTGGTTTTTACTGGATTCAGTAATAGCTTACAAAGACTCTCCAATTGGAGTGTCTGCATGGAAAGTAGATTTCTGTCTTACATTGCTTGTATAAACAAAGCTACAATTGATTATTCTCATTTCCTTTATAATGCTCTGCTGTGTATTATATGAAACAGATACAATATATGCAGAAACACTGTTTATTTTTCTTTATTAAAAATTCTAGATTTCCAGCTGAGCGGTGTATTTACACGCTGTTCTCCAGCCAGTCTCTACTGCTTAGCTGAGTTTAAAGGCTGAGTGTGTATCTCGTATTGTAAGCTGAATAATACGTCAGGTTTGCAAAATAAGGATTCTCCCCTGTGTCTCATTAAAATGAGGATACTGAATTAAAATGCTCAGTAAAGACATTGCCTGGCTTTGCTAGTATGCTTCATATAATTCCTGTTGGGCCCTGTGACTGGAAGTGGAAACTACACTCTCTAAGGTCTCCAACCTGCCAACACACACTGCTGTTTGTGGCACCATCCTGCTATATTATCTACATTATCCTTGGAGAAAGAATTCTGCCTATTGTATTTAAAAAGGAAAACAAAAAACCCATCAAAATTGAAACTTAGGAAGGTTTTTAAGTAGGCCAGGTAAACACTGTGAGAGGAAAGATGTGCAGAGGAACAAGGTTTCAGGCTATGCTGTCACCCTTAGTTAAACTCGTGATGTGCATGGCACAGGAGGCTCTGTTCTGCCTGTCCATGCTTGAGCAAACAGATTGCCTTATTTGTCTTGTTTCGACACTTGGTTATTTAGGATTTCTGTTCTGCATAATGTAAGACGTAAAAATATTACTGAAAGTTTTAATTCCCTAGGGAGCTGGATGTGTTCATTCTATGAAGCTCTTTGGAGGAAGGAGCTTTGGCCCCGTGTCTGTTGTGTTCAGTGTTTGATGAAAGGTGTCTTTAGAAGACAAAAAAAMCCACCCCTCATCCCTTCTGTTTGGGCTCTGTCCTATGGTGAGGTGGACTGACACAGATGGCTGTACTGAAGCATCATCCAGGCTTGGAAAAGGCCCACGGAGGGTCTTCATTATTCCAGCATGTTTTACGGAAAGATGGATTCAGGTCACTTGTGACATAAGTCAGCACCACATGCAAAGCTTTGAGAAGCTGCTGGCTAGCTACCTGGAGGGCTTTGCCCAGGGATCTCAGCTGTTCGGAGGGAGTTAATAATCTCCCTCATCTCCCTTCAGCACAGGCAAAAGTAGTAATAATGAAACTGGAGTACAGTAATAAAGAGGATTTCTTTCCTCAGCACTTTCCAAATGCCGGCATTTCACTTGGTAGATAATGGTGTGGGACTGGCTGTGATTTCCAAGCCTGTGTCCAGGCATCATTTTAAACTTGCTTTTCTTTTTGATACCATGATTAGTTTTGGCCAATGTACACTAGACTGGGGACAACAATAAAATTAATTGATTTAATAATTCTCAAATTAATCTTGTGACATTTCTCTTGCTCGGAGGAAAAGCACCTTGGAGTCCCCAGGGTGGTCACACTTCAAGCCTCCTGAACATCAGAGGGGTTTTAACGGCAAGGCCAGTCCCTTCTTGTCTCCCTCAGCTGCAGTTCTGCATGAGATCCTGCAAGCCATCTCCTGAGATGTGCAGCACGGCCCCCAGGAGCTAGCCTCAAGCGTGTATGAGACTCCACCTCGGGGACTCCCAGTCTCCAGAGGGCAAAAGACCAAAACAGCAGCAGGCAAAATTGCCTCTTCTGGGCCTGGATTTTTATTGCACTCTCTGAGGGGTACTGGTATGTAACTTTCAGTCAAATGCAACCAGCTGAAAGAACAGTTCTTTCTGGAAATCTCAAGYTAATAGCTTTTCCCTAAAAAAACCCCAGTCTGAAATAAACCAAGCTGCATTCAAGAGAGTCTAATGGTGAGAGCTGAGTCCCTGGACTGGCAGTCCTGAGCATGTTGTGGGAAGGCTGTCGCAGGACAAAGCACCTGGGCGCTGCCTGCTCCTGCTCACATGGATGGACAGCCGAGTGGGAAGCGGTCACTCCCCAGCAGCACGATGGGCCCAGCAGGCATGGTGATGCATGGCGTGGTACTGCCTGCCCTCTGCATGTCCCGGCCTCCCCTGAAGGGACTGAGCACAGGGAGCCAGTGTGTTCTGGTGGGTTCCCAGCCTGTGCCCCGGGAGGTCTGAGTGGCAGGGAGGAGTGCACGGACACAGGGAATAGCATTTTTCTTCAGAAGACCTTAGGATCCTATTTGTCACTTGCATGCCTGGATATATAGTGTTCTGTCACCGGGGTGGGGAAGGATCTCACTGGTTCCAGAAACAGAAAATTTTCCATTCACTGAAATGCTACACTTGTATTATTGCTTGGTTTTGCTTCATTTATTTGCTTTGGAACATTTTTCAGCTGGGACAGTTAATGAATATGAAAGAGATTGTATCTGTGTTGATTCAACTGGTCTCTTTTATAAAGTGCTCAAGTCAGCTTTAGTAGCTGAAAATGCAGCTGTTTCTCTTCAAATACAGATGGTATCATAGCTGATAAGTCAAATTAAGCCTGAACAAGCAACCCTAGACTACATCTCAGCTAGTTTAAGAATCAATTTTAGAGATTTATAATACCACAGTGGGTACTGTTCTGTATTATCTTGATGTGCAATGATTTACACATTTACCAACTACTTACCATTAATAACATAGACACAGAAAATCCCAGTCAGTGAAACACAGAGTATGCTACTGAACAGAGTTCCCAGCAGTGCCATGGGGCCTCCGTGCAGAAAGGAAAGAAACTCTGAATAAATTGGTTTTCCATGTCTATAACTCTGTGTACTGGCATTCATCCAGTGTGGTTGCTTTGACATTTTTTCTTTCTTTTAAAAATTTTTTTGAATATAATATGTTTCTGGTATGGAGTCATTAGCATGATGGAGGACAAGCACAGATAAACAGAATTTGCCTGTGTTTAATATAGGCAACTTCTCAGTTACTTCCATTCTACTGTTCACAGCAGGAACATTACCATGTGAGCTTACCTGCTTTTCTACTCTTGGCAGACTATTTTGTTGCTTATGAGCACAAGAAAACTGTATGTTTGATGTATTGATAAGCTGAAATTTAACCTTTATTCGTGATAAGTAGATGACTATACAGAGACACGTTTCTACAGGTAGTGTAGTCAAGCTGCAAAACCGTATGTTGCCTCAAGAAAGTCAAGGACTCTCCACAGATCTAAACCTGTCATTCTTTTTTTCCCCTGCCACTTTTGGTATGTTTTGCTGTCTGCCACATGTCTGTCCCTCACCACTGAAGTGTTTGTGAACATCATACACCTTAACTGGTCTGGAGCTGCCGGCTTCACCCCCAGCCCACACTTCTTCAGAGAAGTCAGTCTTCTGTCTCAACACCCGCCCTTGAACAGTGGCATTAGGGAGAGGGAGTGAATGCTCTCAGACTATGTTTCTATGTTTTCATGCTCATGAGAGGAAATACCTAACTTGGATAGGTCACAGAACACCTAAAAAGAGGTGGTGCGGTTTGTGGTTTGTGTGCTGATAGCAGTCAGATGCTTTGGCTTCCAAAAAGCTGGCAGCACGCAGCCTTGATCTGCTTTGGTTTGAGTTGGAGGCTTGCGGCTGTGYTGGGGAGGCAGAGGTGGTGACTGGGGTCAGGGCTCAGTGCCTGGAGGCCTGCCTTCACCTTCCAGCTCTGCCCCAGACCTTGGCCCCCCACTTCCCCTTCACAAAACAACAATAAATACTCTCTGTCCATCAGCCTCTATTTACCTGGATTGTGGGTCCTTTGGGGACTCGTTATGTGTGAGCAGTACCTATTTCGGTCAATCCAAGGCCAGCAACTAACTTGAGCAGTGACAACCCAGAAGAAGCAGAGCAAAACCTGAATATGACAGAAATTTTACAGGAGTCCATTCACTGCCCCAGCTGCTGCTGTAGCAGAAGCAGCTGCTCCTATGCACTGCTGTCAGAGGACTGGCTTACCGGGAGAGCTGCCTCAGGAGGACCATCAGACACGCACAAACTCTCCATCACAGGGGAAACCCRTCTGGGAATTTTGGAGCTCAATTCTTTGCATGACAAAGAGTTTGAAGAAAGAAAATAAATTCTATTCCCCTTGTTCTCTCCTTTCCTACCACAAGTGAGCCTCAACATTTTTTGAAACTATTTAAAGAATTATTACCCTTGAATGAGGGGGAGGGGGAAGGGCTTTATTTTTTATTGGTCACATTAATTGCATATTTTCATCTATTACTTGGTAGACTGGATAGCTATAACTTTCAAATTAGGTTTTTAGTACAAATGCATCCTTTCCTTTTCATAGTTTGCTTTCCAAATACTTTCTACAACTAGAAAAAATTGCATCTACTACATAAATGTGTTCCCTATTATGCCATTATGCAGTTATTTACTGTAATCCTGTGAGACACAATCCACCAAAGATTTTAAGGGTTCTAAACTCAATTCCACAGGGACAAAAAAGGAGAAAGCCCCCCTACCCCTCCACCACCCCAACAGCTTACAACAGACAGGTGAGATGGAGAATGTCCACAGAGGACTTCTATGTACCCCACAGTGGAGCAGAGCATAGCAGGGCTCGAAGGGAGCTGGTGCAGCCACGTGCTGCGGACGTGCTTGCCTGGGTCCTAACAGCATGAAAACTGAATTAATGTGGGGTTTTGCCGGGGCTCGTTAGGCCTACCACTGTTTAGCTCAGGTGCAGCAGCACCTTGGTAAGTTTATATGCATTCTGTTTCTGGGGCTGGACAGTGTCTGTTCAACACCACGTATTAGTACATGGAAAGTCATTGCTGAAGGCAGGTATAGGCACAAGTAAAGATTTCTCATTTTTTGCCTGAGAAAGGAGCCACACCGAAGTAAAATCTGGTTATTATACCAGAGGCAGAAAAGATAGACTGAGCTGTTAAACCTGCCTTTTATGAGACTTTTTAGCATACAGTTCCCTCAGTAGGTTGCACAAATACCTGAGAAAAAAGTTGTAAGGTTTTTCACCAGTGCTGTTCAGTACTTTTAAATCTATTGACTTGTTTCACCAGTGCTGTTCAGTACTTTTAAATTTATTGATTTGTATTAGTCTTACATTGTCTCTTCTTCCACCAGCACTATCTCTGCCAAAAGGTGTCATGACAGTTGCTTTGCAGATTCCTCTCTGACSCCAAGAATGCCCCTTGTGCAGACAGGTTTTCAGCAGCTGGTGAAGTCCCCTGAATATGGAAGGAGTTGCAGGACACAGTGTGTAAGCCTAGCCATTAGCTAGGGTACCTTTCTTTCTCTCCAGCCGTCTGTTTGTGCTGTAGTCTTTCCCCTGGAAAATTTATGGTAATGTTACTTAACCACAGACCTAGTGGCCTGGGAATACTTAATAGGAGAGGTGGGAGCTGAATAGCAGTAATGCAACTCTTGGGCATGATCAGTTGCTTCTCCTTTAATGAGGAGTCCAGAGAAACAAAATACTTAATTAATATGCAGAGATAGGCCAATTTTATGAAGGAGGTGTTCAACAAAGGCTGAATGCTAATATAAATAGCCCCAACCAGGGTCTCTTCTGGAACAAAATTGACCCTGCCCTACACGTTGTCATAAAGGGCTGGCTTTTTCAGGCCCCTTCTTCCTCATATCGGTATTTTAGCTATGGACATAGCTCCAGAGAATACTCTTTTTGTGATAATCTATTTCTAAACATAACACTCTTTCACCCTGCAAACAACTGTAAAAACTAACAGCATGCTGTTCACAAACCAAACAACTGCATTAATTTACATAAAGGAATAAGGAATAAATCACACTCCAGGGGCATGCAAATACCTTATGTGATGCAAGACAGTCCACTGAGGGATTTCAACCCAGCATGGCGCAGATATGGCAATTGTACCTAGCTTGTCCCTTTGCATTTTAATTCTTCTCTTATTTCTTCATCAATTGTAATGAGGAAAATAAAATGAAAGAAGTTGGCGGCTTGATCTAGAGACAAAAGTATACTTGTCACACTAAGCTGTAACTAATTGCCCATTAGTCTGGTCATGGTTATGAAACTGCTGTAGGCTTCTTTACAGCAGGTTCTTGACATTATGCCTTATGCTAACTTAATGGCCTGCAAAGATCCGTAGTATCCATTCCTAAATGGTTCCAAACCATTATAAGCCATTGCTCAATGGTTTGCTAAATCTACTGAAATTCAGTTTGAGTTTCTTTCCGCTGTTGTTTAACCCAAGCCCACAATGTTCCCCCTCTCATCCTATACTTTTAACAACACTTCAGAAAACAACTGATCATTGCCTTGATGCATTTATTTTATTATATACATGTGATTTCAGAATAACTTTTTAAATTGCCCATCAACAGAAATAGGCCTGCAGTGTTCCTTTGTCCTAGAGCAAGCTTGGGCTGTTCACTACCACTGAACATTAATGATCTAACATATATGTTTTTTTTAAACTGTCAAGTCATAGAGAAATAAGTGAGTTGGGCTGTTCCTTTACAAGCTGCTGTTCAGCAATGCATGTGAGGCTTCTAGAGATCCTGTACTGCAAGTTTTAATATGTGTGCTCTTTGTTCTAGCTTCTTTGTTCAACCTTTGTTCAGGTTGAAAACCTGATTAACTTACAATGAAAGGTGCTCAAGTACAGAGCAGAGCAGTTGTTGTTAAAAAATATTAAGTAACACGTGAGTGATTACAACAGCCTCTTTATCCTCTCACATCGACAGTCCTGAACTTCCCATCATGTGTTCCTTCCTCTGTAAATCTACAGTCCACATACCTCTCTGATTGCCAGGATGAGAGCAATGAAGAGGAAGGCCTCCTGGCATGTGAGATCAAGTAGATACCAAAGTGATGAGAGGAATTTTTATTAATTTTATATAGCAGGGAAGATGGAACAAAACCAGTTTTATTTTCAGACCTGGTGCCTGATTTTAAAAACAAATCCTCTTACTCAGAGGTATGTTAATGTAACCTAGCTCTGTCTTAAAAACCCTGGTTTTTGTAGATCATTCAAGTATTTTCCTTTTTCTTTTTCATACTTGCTGTTAGTTGTGAAAGGTGAATATATTGATGAGATTAAACTCCTCTTTTTTTCTTAGTAAACAGAAAGCTACAGAAAACCAAGTTTTTTCTTTTCTATAGAATTAACTAAATATTTCCTAACAATCACACAAAGCCACATCAGAACAAACATAAGTATGCACGCCGAAAATCCTTTCCAAACCTTTCTTCACTCAATTAAATTTGTAAACATTATTTTCCATTAGTCATACTCAAGCTCTGAATCAAGCTTCTGAGCACTGAAGAAGGAAGAAAATGCTCCTTTTCATAGCAGTGTGCAAGGAAGTGATGGAGGTGGGGAATAAGATGGGGAAGCTATAGCGGGAATATGAAATTAGAGACCTGAGAAAAGAAGAAATCGTATGAAAGACAATCTGCTCTTAATTTGTGTCAATTGGCAAGTAACAACCATGAAAGCTATTTTGGGGATGGATATTCCCTCTATAACTAAAGTAACTGGAATCAATCCAGCACGCTTTTCCTTATCCTAAATTCTAAAAACATGTTGTACCTTGCAGGCAGAAGCACCAAGAAAGATTATTTTTCTCCCTTTGCTTTTTTCTCCTTCATTAAGGCCAAATTTAATTAGAAGAAGGACAGCTTAAAAAAGTGAAATCTGCCTCATAGCTGTCCTGAAAAGCCACTTGTGAATGGGAGACAAATGTGGTTGGTGGGACACAAAACAATTCCAAAACATTGGGTCTGATTCTGCTGGTGTGGCATGAACAGACGAAATCAGTGTCCTGACTATAATCATGAGGGTCGGTAGCCGTACTACTATGACTGGCCTTTCCTGCATAAACCCAATCTGTTTCATAAATAAAAACAGACCTAGGCATTAGCCTAGATCAGTCAAAGTTTATTCTTACCCACTGAATGACACTGGGACAATTTTATCCTTTAAATACAAGGGAAAATTGTGTGTTACTCTTTCAACTTAATGAAACTTTTCAACTGAATTATCAAAAAAAAAAATCCTTAATATGAAAATGCTATATCATATTATCAGGTAAATCTTTAAGTTCAGTTGTGAAATGGAAAGTAATCCTTAATGAAAATAATGTAGAGTTGGTTATCATTTTGATGTGTGTTTTGATGCAGAAAAACCCAGCTTTGCTTGACGTCATTTCACCGAAAAGAAACAGTACAAGCAGCACCTTACATATCTACCTGCCACAATATTAAAATGTAAATAACATCAAATTTGAAATAAAATGAAAATGATAAATATAACTGGATTACATGTCACTATTTTCTGGCTATCAAAACAAAACCAAGATTAAAGTGATACGAATACTTTATGGCACCCTTGAATCCAGACAGTTTTAATAGTGTAATTAAATTTCACAAACATTACTGAACTAGCTAAAAATCACTTTTACAAAATCTCACCTCTCAGTTTCTTCCTTTGCCCAACTAACGAAGTCAGATCCTTTTCACATATTGGCAAGCAATAATAAATTTTTTGTTAATTTCAGGTTGCTGAATGAGCAGTTGTCACTTTATGTGTTAGTGACTGGCAACATCAGACCTTAAAACAGTTGTGACATTAGCAAAATGTCATGCTAACTGCATGTCATCCACGGCAAACTGTGCTTTGCTTAGTTGTAACAGCATCAGACAGGGCTGCCTAGCCATCATAAAAGCCTGGCAGCCTGGGATCCTTTCTAGAGATGGGCACCTTGATACAGACTATTGCCTGTGTTTCATGGTTTTCGCAATGTATATGGCTGTTACAGACTGATGCTGGAGGCAATAATGACCCCTCCAACTTAAAAAACAAACCCACAGGGCTGAAGAAGTAATGTCTGAGTAAAGGACAGTTGGCATCAAGTTCCTCAGCCAGAGTATGTCAATTGCCGTCCACTACAGGTTCRGAGTTACTGGGGCTCTCCTGACTGTGCCAAATGTGGGAAAAATATCTTAGTCCTCATTCCTGTGCCTCTTCTAGACCATCTCTTGGAAATACTTCAGATTCTCTGTATTGACATAGCACTCAGCAAAAATAGCAGAGTCTGTCTACCAAGAAGCAGTCATTTCAAAGGGGTAGGTGCTTGTACTAACAGTGTGTTTACAGTTTCTTGTGAGAGCGCAATTGCCTCTCTTTTATTACATGCAATTTGGGTGGGAAAAAACCCACTTCACTACTTGTGAGAAAGTGCAATGCCAGTTTTTTTTTGGCGGGGGCGGAAAGTCTAACACTTGTAAAGTGCATTTCAGTAACTATGAAAAATGAAAAATGAAACTTCTCTGCCAAAAGCCTTATGTCAGGACTCATTTCATCTGATACCTGAAGAATAGCATAATGCAATATTAATATTGTATTACAAAGCACAGACAAACTAATATTTACTTGAGGGAAAATGTAAATTTCCTTTTTTAGGTAAACTTACTCAGAATTTTACAAGAGAGCAGACCCCCTCCCCTTGCCAAATGCACATTTTTATCTTGTGTACACATGGTGACTATTTGTCTGACCAGCTAAGTCGGGCTCTATCAAACCTTGGTTGACATCAAAGCAGCTGAATCTATTACTTGTCAGCAGGCATGTGTGTCAGAGTTGTTAGGTCATCTCTTGCCTTACCCCAGTATCTTCAAACAGCAGTACTGGTGGTCTGCGTCAGAACTGCTGGTCACTGCACAGAAGGAAATTGACAAGCTCCAGGCTTGCATTAACATCAGTATCTTCTGTGTGTTTAAAGGTTCAGAATAATTTTAATGCCATAAGCACTGGGGACCTTAGCTGAAGGCAGTGCTTTTGCAACAACAGTTTAGTAACATGAGCTTCCTTAAACTTGCAAGCAATTGTTTTAATGAGCGTGGGTCGAGAAATACCTGGTCTTTTCTCCTGGGTAAAGGGCAAGGGAGAGTAACTTCCGTAGTGCAGCTGGTAACTCAGTGTTATGAACTTGATTATCAAAGTTAGTGAAATGTGCTGTGTGCATCTGTTCATGTTCACCAATGCATTTAGTTCTTTAGAAAGCTGTTGTTTCCTTTTCTGCTGCCTATTAGCCAGTGTGAGCCCCTGTGAAGGTAAACAGCACATTGTGGCACCAAGCAGGCATCTTCCACTGTGCACACACATATGCATGTGTCAGATATACACATACACACACACACAACACACTGGCAACTGCAGTAGCAGTGCTTCCTTTGTGCTTTTGACAAAAATGGCTTGCAAAGTCAGACCAATTTCCATCATGAATTTCAGAGGACAATTCACGACACTGCAGTTATGAGTGAATTCCTTTGGCACATATGGCTGTGCTTTTTGCTCAGTGTTGCTCTGGGCTGCAAGTGGAATGAGGAAGAACCTGTGCCTTACAGTGACTGTTGCTTCATGGCTGAAATTAACAATAATGCTACTAGCAACATKATTTTTGCTATAGCAACAGCAGACTATTTTGCAAAGCACTTTGAGAGCTGACAGTGGCTATCTGGAATTGCCATGAGAAAAAATCAGTGCAGAAAGATGGCCTACAGCTGTCCTCTCTACTGCTTCAACTCAGCCATTTCTTTCTAATCTAGGAAAGTTTGTGATATACAATTTCACAGGCATAAACATGAGCCCATGTGAATCGGTGATAATCAGCAAGTGCTGCTGGGCCAAGGAAGACAAGCAAGGCTTAAAAATGAAGTCTCCAACTGACTCTGATCTGCCAGGGCTGCCGCTGTCTTGCAACCAGAGCCTCTGATGCCTTTGAAGCCTTGAGCTGAGGCTGAGGGAATCCCAACTCCAGTATCCCTGCCTGAGCCCTGCTTGATCTGGGTTTTCAGATTCCCAAACCAGTAAAGACCAGTAAAGAACAGCAGTTGTTCTGTTATTTCAATCCAAAACCTAACCCTTCTGTTACAGCACTTCTGTTGTTTTGTGCCACTTTCTCATGAGAGAAACTCACAGCAGCCTGGTTCAAACATGGTTCCTCATCTTTCCGTATGTCTTGTCCTCATCTCCAACAAAGATCAAATTTTACTGGTTTGCCCACTTTTCAAACTTTGACTGTCTGCTGATCCTGAACTAAGAATCTCAACTTTATTCATTGCCAAGGCTTGGCAAAATATTTTTCTCTTTTGCTTTGATTTTTGCAGTTCTCTCTGCTTTTAGAGTCGTTTAATTTTTCTGCTTTTAATCAGGTTTGTGTGATCAAAATTATGTTCTGCCTGATGGCCTGGATTTCTTTCCTAGGTCTGGTCTTCTGCAGAGCTGACAGGAGATAAAAAAGCTTAAATGATGTGTTGTTCATGGAAATTAAAGAAAATAGCATCAGGTTTTCCTGCATACAAAAAGCAGTTGTCTACTTTTTTTTCCCCTGAATGGTCTTTTAAAGGCTATTTCTTTGTTTTCCTTTAATCTAAAATAAGTTCCCATGAACCAGTTTAGTATCTTTTTTTGTAGCTGACTGCATTAACCCAGTTTCACAAAATGGCAGCAGTCCCAACTGCTGAACAGATTCTTTAGTACACAGAAACATAAAAGCCACATGTGTTTCAAACAGGTAAATATTTTGGAGGAGATGCCAACATAAGGGGCAATTTAAAACACTCTCCCCTTCCTCTAATTAATTCAGATATAAACCATTAATGATTTTGTAAACCCGGGCCAAACTCCATAAGCTTTGTTCAGTAAAAACAAACGTGATTTCAGTGGGAGATGTGACTGAGTTTGAACTGCAGGATTTGGGGTGGAAGAGGACTTCCATAAGTTACGAAGAATAGTTGTGGACTGCTCTCATGGTGGGCTGGCCAGGGAAAGCACAGTGGATGGGACTGTTACAGTGAATTATATGTCTTTTCACAAACCCTCACTGGATAGACTTATATGCAGGTAAGTTACAAGACAGAGAAAGAGTAGACGTAGTTAGATCTCTTACGTCTAGGAGGCAATTAAAATTTATGTAATATAGTTAGCCTAAAGCTGTCAAAATCAGACTTACCTCTTAATGAGTTGACCAAATACATGGTTAAGATGGAAAACAGAGCTTCCAGTAGTATCAGGGACTGATGTGCTGCCAATATTTCAACAGTATTGGCTCTAATCGGTGCTGACAGGATTTAACACGTTTCCTGTGGACAAGTGGGGAATCTCTTTACTTGTTTGCCCTTTGAAACAAAGCTGGTCTCTTAGGGCCAAGGAAGGAGGCTTTGCCACTTAGCAAGCAAACTTCTAGGAAGGAAGTTCGATTAGTAATGTTCGTCCTTTGCTCTTGAAAACCAGTGGTGGCTAGACCTGCATGGCTTGAAATGGGTAAGGGAGAGTGACCGTGGCCGGGGAGCAGAGAGGAGGGGACTAGCACTGAGAATTTGGGACTTCTCTTGCAGTTTGGGAAGTTCTGTCAATCAACAAATCCTCGGTTTGAGTGTGCGTTTCCGTGAGTCACTGGGCCAGACTCCATTCAGTGAGCTGGCAATGGCAGGTGCAGTGCTGTGGGTATGACCTGGGGTGCTGGGATTGCCACAGCTATTGCGTCCTGTGGAGAAGAGGCCTTTCTGCCCACAGATGGCTGCTTCACCTCTCCACCTCTTAACAGTGCAGGCTCAGCTGTAAGGGCTGCTGTTTCGCAAGCCTATTGCCCTCGCCCAGGTGTCGACAGGCAGGGATATCGTAGTGCAGCCCCACACAGGACTGAGGTGCAGCCCTTAACTGAAGGCGCGCCTTCTGCACCCTGACCCTTCTACTGGGTGAAGTCCACCATGTTCATGTGAGACAGAAGAAAATTGTTTGTTACTCCGGGTTAGTTGGCTGAAAAAGTTCCTGCTCATTCTTCTTAGAAAAATCTTACTAGATTTTGCCTCAAGAGCCAGGAAGATGATGAGTTAAAGATATCTGTATCTGGGACAGTTTGTACTTCTCATCCTAACAAGTCAGCATACTTTAAAATCAGTCTGTCTCAGCAAGGTATCTGTCATTAGACAACCTGGTAAGGAGACATTCATGTTTCAAGTTTCCCATATATTACCACTGCTGAGGTCAAGTTCTACGTTTATGTCCTTGTACCCTCAAGAAATATATATGGTGAAATCTTTCCTCATACTCACAGAGGCATTTTGATGGTGCACATTTTTGGTGCTGACCCTCTTGTTAGCAATAAATTCTCTTGTGGAGCATAAATAATACATTTCTTAAAGAGATATCTGAAACAATTTAACAGCAAGTGATAATTCTTATATTAGTTGGCAGCTTTTGAGAAAAATGATGTGTACTTCCAGCACCTTCATCAGTTTTGGGGATAGTGGGAAGATGTTTGTTCTTGTAACTGAAACACTGTATTGTTTGGAGATTTGGGTTCAAAAGATTTTCTCTGTGATCTTGAGCAGCCATTTGCCTTCTCTGTTCCTCGCTTCCATTCTGTAAATGGATTGCAGACTGTATTCTCGACAATGTATTAATGTTTTTCTAAAAAGCTAACTTTTTTAAAGCACAAACATTTACATCCATCATTTACGATGGATCCATCATGTTCAAAAGAAAGAGTTTTGAGGTGCTGGTCTTATTGGTTTTTTCTGATGAGAGAAAAAGAAGCAGAGGGACTTTAATCAAACACTTGGTATTTTCTGTCCGAAAATGCAGCTTTCTTTACCATTGTATTTCACAAAAGCTTTTGAAAGGTTTTACTTTCGTGCCAATTAAGAAAAACAGCTTTTGAAACTTGGCAACTTGCACAGAACAAAATTGTCATTCTCTAAACCATTCTTAATATGGTATTTTTTCCCACTTAGTCTGTCTTGATAATCTGGAGTGGGAGCTCTTCTCCATAAAATAGTCCCTGTCTTTTGCCGTAGTCCAGATTCTGACAGTCAGCATGACCATTTCCACATCTCTTCCAGTAATCCCATTTCCTCAACTTTCTCCTTACTTTTGGAGTCAGATTGTTTAACATGGCTGAAAATGTTTGGAAACACACTTCTGCTGTGCGTATGGAGCATGTCAGTCCAAGCATAATATTATAATAAAACTCATAAAATTTTAACAGTGTTTGAACAAAATTTGGTTTTAAACCTCATTGCTTTTCTTTGAAGCTGTAACTATATTTTTATACTGGTTTTAAAATTACTTTTATTTGTGTTCCAGCCTGCATTGYTATTTGCCAAAACGTCTTCCTCTCTCTGTGTATGTTTACGAAACACACAGTCATTATGTTAGGTCATCTTTAATGCTTCCCTTTAAACTCCAGGAAAAATGAGATAAAAATTAAAAACACATTTCTGAAAAAAAAATCAAAACAGTGACTATTTTGAGAGGAACATTTCTAGAGATGCACCATCTGTAAAGAATGCAAAGGAAAAGGAAGCAATAGAAGCCACATATGGTTTATGTTTAGAATTTGAAGAAGAGATGGTGTTGTGAGATAGATAGTGCCCTTTCCTTCTGATTTTTTATTAGAATGCTATAAGAGAAAAACTGCTAGGAGTTTTCAGCTAAGAGGCTCTGCAGGGTAGATGGGCGTTCTCTACATGCTCTTTGCTTGAAGTGGTACAGGTGGATGTCTACATGAGGATGCAGAAACAATGTAAGTGAAATAGTTCCTTTCTTTTATAGCCTCTTCACTTAGATGAAAAGGACTCTGAAATATAGGGGAAGCTATGAGTTGCAAAACCTGATTTCAGTAGTAAGGACTTTTTTCTCAGAAGTTTCTTGGGAGGAAAAAAAATTTGAAGAATTTGTCCACCTTGACCATCCATATTGGAATGTATTTTCAGAACTACATGTTTMATTTTGTTTTTAGAAACTGTTTTCCAAAGGTGGCTACTGAAATAATGTCTCTGAAATTCATCCACATCTCTGTTCTGCAGATAAACAATAAAAGGGCACATACACAGAGATTTGTTTTAGGAAGAGATCTGTGGTGTTCCTGTTTCTCTGATGACTGGTGAAGTAATTTCTCTGAAGGGTCCTACTTGCCTGTGTTTCTGGAATATCCAGTGCAGGTTCTGCGCGTGCCATGGTGCTTTTAGATCACACAAAAATCCTTTCTTTTTCTTCTTAATGGTAACATTTTCAGCTCACTGAATGACAATGCTTACACCATGTGTATGAAAACACTACTACCAGTTTATATTCAGGGATGCTGAAGGCCTGAAACATTTAAACTGCCTAAAAACAAAGCCAGGGCTGAAAATGGACAAGCAGCTCCTCTGGATGATGGACTTGTCCTGTGCTTGAAAAAGGGCATGCAAAAATGCAAGCAGGGCTTGAGATCCACCTAAAAACATACATAATTACAGCAAAATCTCTTGAGATATCAGGGTGGGCTCTCAACTGGTATAAAGCTTATGTGCTAGCTCACAATCTGGCCAACTGCATTTTTATGTTTGTGTGTGGTCAGGATGCACTTTGAAATTATATATGCCACTAATTGACTGCAGTTGGAGGTGCTTTGCTCAGCACCTTTAAAAGTTAGATCACTTTTTTTCATGCCTAAATATAACCTGAATGGCTGAGGCACCTTGTTTTCACAAACTTTCTCAACTGTTTAAAATCATAAATAGAGCTCAGATCGTGTATATACTTCTGCCAGTGAAGATGGTGCTTTATACAACATAGCTCCTACCAAGAACCCTCATGGTCTGATTTTGTTGAACACACAATACGGATGACAATATTAGTGATGCATTCCTGACCAAATTGTCCTATTAACACGTAAGTGTATTCTCTGTGATCAGTTTCAGTGGGAAAGTGATTGCATTTCCAGTCTCAATTTTTGGACAAAAATTAATGTATAATGTTACTTGGTCAGAACCATACTTCAAATCTAGTTTATTGCACTGTTGATGGGTATTTGAATTATGGCGCTCTCCACTTGTGAAATTCTTGCACAGCACAGTCTAGACATGTGAAATTCCTATCCTTTGTAATGTAGGCTTAGGAGAGCAGCTTTGCTGTTGGAGTGGAGCTTAAGGAAGTGTCAGGCTTTTCTGCTGAGGCCTTTTACTAATAACAGATTATAATAATGTAATTAAATCCATTTGCGTAGAAATAGAAAGATGATTCTCATTTGCCAGTGAGGCAGCCTGCACTGGGAAGTGCTACCACTGTATTCACAGTTCCATATGAAGGGAGGGACCTTAAAAGTAATAACACAAAGATGAGCTACTGTTTGGAACAAACTCAGCTCTGTTACCAGGGGTATTGGGAGAGAGGGGTTTGTTCTCCATGTGCCTCACCCACTCTATCTGTGGCCTATGCACCAGAAGAAACCTTGTTCAAAAAACTCATGACATACAGTGCAGAAGACGTGCTTGGAGAAGTGAGGCTGGAAACTCCCCAAGGGTGTTTGCTGGCTTTCAATCTGGGAGCCAGCTGGCAGCTATAAAATTTCAGTGGAAATGAATAATAAATAAATACAAACAAAATAAAAATAAACATAGATAAATAGGATAGTAAGTCCATGCTCTCCCTCAGCCTACTTGCATAGGCTGTTCATGATGTTGTGTAGTGAGCAACACATTTCAAACATGGTGGGCAGGCTGTAAGTGCCCCARGGAGCTTGCAATCAAAGGAGAGATGTGAAGACAGAGGTGGGGAAGACAAATGCTAGCAGTAACAGGCAGCCATGACACATACTTGTGAGCTCAGCTGACTTCCAGTCTGTGTGGGCAGATGATTTTGATGGCAAATCTTGGGGATGAGAGGGAAAGACCTGCTTTCCGTCTCAGGAGCAGCATATCAAACTTAGAGGCTGGGTTGAGATAGACAGGAAAGTGGTGTGTGTGAGAAGGTGACGGAGAAGCAGGGAGTGCTGAGCACCATGTCCCATGCCAGGGACTGGCACAAGCCTGCCTCAGCTGAATGCRGCTCTGAGGCTTACACAGCCTCCTCCCCTGCTCTTGCCCTTCCCCTCTCTTGAGGATGTAGGGGTGAAAAGAAGGCCTGATGGCCAGAGCGCTGCTTCCGGGCAGAAATTGCTTTTCCTCCCCATTCCCCCAAAAGATCATGACATCAGAGGTTCAGAGAAAACCTCCATTGAAAGAGTAGCAAACACAGCACATCTCCTCCTTAACCAAAGAGAGCCATGTGGATGAAGCTCTCGCTTAAAGATCTCAGGCATCTGGGCATAAGCGCCAGCCTCGTAAGTGCTCAGTGTGCATCCCCAGCACATCTGCTGGCAGTGTCTGGGGAATGCCAACAACTGCCAAAACCTGGTCTCACGTCCTCTCCGCTGGCTGGTGAACAGAACAAAACCACACTGTAAAAATCCTCTGTGGTGCAATGGGGAATTGCTATGGTCGAACCTGAGGTCCTTCAGCGTGGGACTTGGCAGTGCCATTTATACAAACAGATTTGGGAGCCAGTACACCATGGGAGTTGCTTTTATATAACCCTGACATTTTAATAAAGCTGAGGTTTTGCTTCACATTGTAACACCATTTCTGCCAGAGGCGTGATTGGATGTGTTTGCTCATTATCAAGAAAATCAGACCGGAGATTCATTGTAACAGGGTTAACAGGTAATTGAGAAAGAAAGGAAATTACTTCTGCATCACAGCAAACATTTGAATAGCGTCACTCTACTTAAGCAATACAACCACCCATTACCATGTGTGAACAAAAACCTTCCCAATCAAAGGGAACATAATGATAGTCTGAGCTACTCAATGTTCAGTTCCCAATAGAGTCCAAATTAGTGAGCACCAATTTATTTGATGACTTAGTGCACATCAGGATGCTCCTGAATGAATAATTGCTAAAGGAACAATCACAAGCATCATCTTTTGCAGATTACTCTTCTTTCTTCACAAGTCTCTGCAAATACGAGTTTAATAATAATTTGAATGGGTAGCATGCTATCATAAAGCCATCAACAAATTCCCAAATTATACTTAAAATGATTCCTAGAAATTGGGAGACTTGAATGAATTACAATTTTGCTGTTAATGCATCTATAATCCTACATTAGAGAGGGAATAATACAAAAAGCAGCCTAGAGCAAAGTCTTCTGGTAAGAAACAGTAAGATTTCACTCTGTTCTTCCAGCTGTCATTTCCCAGAAGGGTCATGATTTATGMTCTATGTCTCCCGACAGAAATTCTTATCTGTAAGTAAAGTGACAGTAACTATTTGGTGGCAGCCTCTGGCTTACTCCCTCTATAGAGTTCTCTTTTGCTTATGAGTCATTAGCTACAGTTCTGAATGGTCATACCGTGTTTTCTGGGCCTGCCTAGGTTGTTGTTGAGGTTGCTACATGAAGGAATTGGTAGGTATAGTGTTAATGATGCCATTGATTGAAAGCTGTGAAATCAGGAAGAAACTGCTTTTTAGGACATTTTTCCCATGTACGCAAATCACTTAGCCAAAGTTTCACTAACATTAGCAAGCCTGATCTTACTCCAGAGTTTCCTTTAGACTCTACATACTAATGGTGACTCCCACCCTTTACACTGCCAGAACAGATAAAAATGTGCAAGATGACCAGGGGGGTAAAATGAAAAGAGATTTGATCTCAGCCTCCTTCTGCCATCACCAAAACCCTTCTTCCTTTCTTTCTTCTTTCCTTCCCCATCTCTACATACCAGGAACACTTGAGAAGTGACAGAGGTCAAACATTTGTATTCCAATTAGGAGCTACACGTGGAGTCTCTGGAGGAAAGACTCTAAATCACCTGAACATCTAACAAATTCTTTGGCATGCCAGCAGTTAGTTCAAAGGGAAAGCCATCCAGCTCTGAGTAGCCATCCATTAAAGGGTTTGATGTTGTAGATGGATGAATATGGGAAAGGAAAATATCTCCAACACCCATCCCCTTTCTTGGATTATGCTTCCTGATGAAGAGTGAAGTGCAAGGCAACAGAAGGATATGCACCGAAACCTGAATTATGTTGTCAGTGGTGCTTTCAATGCTGACATAAAGAAGCCTGCAGCCTCTCACCTGGAATGTGTTCCTGGCTCCAGCACTCAGCTGCAGCTCCAGAGAAACCTCGCTGAGAAAATGCATGGTGTAAATGCAAATGAACACTGGCAGAGAGGTGAGCAAGCCCAGTGCATTCAGTTCTGGTCAGTCTGACTCCTCCCTCCTCGCAACTACTGAGTGTGACTTTCTTTCCTGCCCAGGGCTTTCTTCATACAGGAATTTCCTGGCTGATGGTCCTTCCAAGCAGTTGTGTCCTTTACAACTGTTTTTACATGCAGTGCTACCAAGAGAAATTGCAAAGCAATTGGCGCATTCTCAGCCCATATGAGAGACAGTTGTTCACTGCGTGGATTTGCCATAAAGTCCCTCTGATACTAAACAACAGYCGTTCACAGCTCACCCATAATGAACTAGTTAGTTGCTGTAATGCTGATTAGGATGTGACAGGAACAGTGTACTTGAAAAACCAACAGTGCTTGAAGAAGCTACTTTATGGATTCATTCTTCTTCCTGTGAGAGGTGGATGGAAAATAAGTATTAGTCTTGGGGGAGAGCTTGGCTCAAGCTCTGTTTGTAAGGTACACATCAAACATGTAGGAGTGGACTGCAGCTATGTATAACTGCAGTCAGAAGGATAATTTCAGTCCTTACAGGCCTAGCTTTTCTTGTTTTTCTATAAGCAGCATAGCTTGTACAGCACAAGAGACATCAGTGCAAGCTAGCAATATAAATAACCACTCACAGTCTATAGTTGACTTGCATTGCCTTTGCTAAAGTTCATGCTGGTGTTCCTAGACCTCTTTACCAGATTAAAGTGAATCTGTGTTTCTATTCCTGTTGCAATCATACCTTTGATTGCAAAGCAGCCTTAATGACATGTCTCTAGGGACTTAGAGAGCCAGCCAGGAGAATACAGATTTTGTTTTCAGCTCTGTCATGGGTTTATGTTGTGACTTGGGGCGTATTACAGAATCTCTTTGTCTTTACTTCTGTGATTAGGGGAATACTAGAACTACTTTCCTGATTCTTTGGAGTGCTGTAAGGTAAATGCTTGTGAGATGCTCAGAAAAAAGTTTGAGGGTGCATATAAATAAAATACAAATTTTGTGCCAGTACAATAGTATGGAAATGAGGATTCCAAACAAAATTCTCTTTGAGGGTAAGTACCAAAGCAACAATGATGCGTTGATGTAGTCAGTCCAAGCACTATTGAGGGAAGTTGATAGCTGAATAAAAGTGACACTGGTTATGACTGCGTTCAGAATCATTTTCCTAAGTGGAAGGATCATGTTGTGTCTGATTTATTGAGATAGGCACCCTGAGCAATCTCTATGTGCCAAAGAACTTCTCTGTAGTTGGTATTCTTCCTCAGCTATATTGGTCAGTCCAATAAAAGATGCTACTTTTTGCGTGTAAACCATGCCTTCCTATGGCGGAGTATGTTATTTTAGCAGAAAGTCAAAAGGGACTCCAGTGATCTTTGTGGTGTTAGAGTGCTTGGAAGAATCAAGGGAGTTTCATAAGCAAGAATATTGCACAGAACCTTTTTACAAGACAAACTTTGTGGGTGGTGGGGATGTATTTTATTAGAATGAATAATGTCCATGGTTATTAGACAAAAAAATAGGCAGCTTTAGAGCCACAATCTGAAGGAAGATTTTGAGGCCCACAAGCTGGAGAAGGACTTTTTTTCAGTGATACCACTTAGTCTAACAAAATACTTACCTAAAAGCCTTGTTTTCCATGTTTCTTTAGATCATTAAGGCTACAGCACAACTATCACTGAGGTTTATTCTCATTACTGATTAAACCATAGGGACTGAGTTCGTCAGTGTTTATTGCCACAACCCTCTTGGTTTTGTGTGCTGTAGTGAGCAATTGCGGTAGGGGCAACAGGTAACCACCTACTGTAAGAAGGAGGCTTGTTAATAATGCTATAGCGCTCTGCATTCAATAGCATTTTGCAGCCTTCTGTAAGAAAATACTGAACTGGAATATCCCACCTGCCCTGACCTGGACTGCTGGATGTACTACTTAAAGCATGAGTCACTTGAAACATAATGCAGCAGACTGCCGAGGGAGCAGCAATCCGTCCGTGGGATGGATTCTTTCAGGACAAAGTAACTGGGACAGAACCTAAATGGCTGCACACTCTTTTGAACACAAGCCTGTTCTTTCAGGGTGGAAAGTACRTCCCATTGCAGAGGCCAGCTTAAACAAAAGAGAGTGACTTACACATCCAGCCCATCATCCAAGCTGACTTCAATTAAGTCCTTAACACCATATTGCTGAATGTATTGCAAAGCTGGCAAGTCAAAGGTCACAAAAACCAAGCACAGGAGGTTGTAAACCGATTTCAGCTCAGGCATGATCACCTCAAGTGCTGTCATTATCTGACACCAGAAGAAGATTCTTTTATGAAAGTAGTAATAAGATGTACATTTTTTTTTTCCATTGAAAGAGTAGGGTAAAACATAAAGTCTCCACATGAAAGATCGTACAATATAATAATTAAATTATATGCCTGTGTGTGTTTCTGTGATGTTTTATGGCACTTCTGTGATTTCTTATCTGCCTATCTCCTTAACACTTTGTCTAAGTTAACATTCCCACTTAGCTATTAATTTTATATTGCAGTTTTTAAGTAGCTGACACCAGTTCCCCTGGAAGAAAGCAAGACAGGTGTAGGAGTTGGACACTGTGCCAGTCTGCCTATGGGTACAGATAAATAAAAACATATATTGTTTGGCAGGATGATGTATGCTTTTTCATTTATATAAAACTTTTCTGAGGGTGGTGAGAAGCCTCTGGGTTTAGAGCTTTCTGAAGAGGTTATTTCTACTAGCAGCTGTGGAGCAGAGAAAGCACGCTTTGGCACATTTTGAGTGTTTTTCTAGAATATTATCAAGAAGAATGTTAGGTCTTAGTACAGCATCAGCATGCAACTGTGCTTGTGAGGTACAGCATGTACATACTGAAATGTTGCTGTCATCTGATCTCCAAAATACGTAATTACATTTGAGTGATGTCTTTGTCTGTCAAATCTGTTTTATCTGGATATCGCTACTGTGCTGAATATTTCCAYGTTGCTATCCACGTGCCTATGAAATCATGTAATTCTAGCTGAGGTGAATAAACAGAAAGGTTTGTATTGGGCTCCACACAGAAATTTTCTCCTTCCCCACTAAAACTTTTAGCTCCTTTTTCACTGTTCTATCCATCTGGAGCTTTTATGCAATTATATCGGTCTCTTTCAGTATTGTTATGTGGGATGCTGAGCCAAAGTTAATTCCATTAGATCATTTCAAAAATACTCAAAATGTATTTTGTGAGATTGCTTAGTTAGGGAYTGGTTGCCAAAAGAAAAGAAGCAAAATCATTCTACAATTTCTGGCATGTAAATATGATCTCCTTATTTGTAGTATACTCAGATGAACCAAGACAAGGCAGCTCAAAATTGCATCAGTGTAACCTTATATTCCTCAAGAGAAAGGACAAAATTTGCATCCTATTTGTCCCTTTGTTCTCATATACTGTGTTTGGATCCAGAAAACCCTTCTGCTCTATTTCTCCAAGAAACTTGCTCGGCAAAGAAGAAAATCAAATGCCTACTCTACAGATGCAGGCATAGAAGTGATTTATGGTTCTTAAATTTCTGAAGTGATTTAGGAGGGAAAACTCTGTTGAAACCTACCATAGAGCTACTCTGTCGAACCAGTTTAACTTAGAAATCCTTCAGCTTAGCAGTATCCATACAGGTAAACCAGAATGAACTGCTAACACTTCTGTGGCCTGAAAGTCTGCCTCTTGGGGAATGTCATCAGCAATTGTCCCATTCAGATAACAATCTTCTCCCTTCCAGTGTTCTATGTACTTGCCARGTATCTTAATATGCCTTTGTAGTTACATTACATACTGATATTACATACTTGTCACTCTTCATCCTGTTTTTGTTCAGGTCATATGTTCCTTAATGTCCTTCATGTCATTCTTAAACTCACATCTGGACATTGTGAGTTCTTAGTCTGATTATTGTCAATGTCTTTTAACCCTGTTGAAGTTATGGGACACGTTATTAGAATCTTGTCTTGCAAGTGGTTATTTGCTTGGACAGATATAAAAAAGGGCATGTGATGCAAAACTTGGAATGCCAGATTCATCAGCTGGCTAAGGAAAAACAGTATCTCTCCCTACAAACCTTGCCTCCCTTATGTTATGAGGCATCATGTGAGCACCCCTGTTGACTTCAGAAGTACACCATTAGTGAACATAAGCTACCCACATGAATGGTGTGGACCTGGGTCTTCAATATGGGGATGGCATTTGTAAATAATTTCTGCAAGTCTCCCAATGCTATCCTGAATTAATTACTGTGATGATTTTTTGAAGAAAGTACAGTCTTTGTGGCCAGTGCTGTTCTTCTTTCTTAAATATTGATTTGGTGGAATATCCTTTCTTCGGGGTCAAATCCAGGTCTGAAGTATGTAGAAAAATGTTTGTGCCCCTTCAGTTACTATGCCTCTAAGATTTGTGTTGCTCCTCTGCTGCATCCCGTATCACTCAGGTATAGGCTGATATCCTGCATTCTGACATCTTACACTAACCAGAGATGTACTTCCCTGAAACTTAGGTTGTGTTGTTATACTAGACTCAGCTTTGTTGGAATAAATCCAACAGGCTTTCTTGTTCTATAGTTAAGGTTTATTTCTGAATTGGATACAACCCTCCTTTTTCCTTTTGCTTTTCTGTCCTGTGGTATGTGTTTCTGTAAGGGGKGTGTGTGTGTTCTTGACAGAGCACAAAGACTTTTATGAATTTTATTTAACCTCCCTTTGTGGAGGCACTCTTAAAAATATTTGTTCAAAAGCCAAGAGCTAACTGTTTTTGAAACGATACCTCTTTCTCTGAGAAGAAAGGAAAATATACATAGGTTGACAGAATTCCCTCAAACTGTGGTTTTCTAAAGTATAGGATTGTAGAGTGAAGAATAATTGGAAGGTCAAGTGTCACAGCAAGTCTGTCAGCTGTTTAGCAGTTGAATACTTCAGAAGAAATATGCATGCACTTTAAACAAACATCTTGATTTGCTTTTTTCCTCCTTTTATGTACTCTTTCCTTTGTGTCTTGCAAAACTCCTTATTCACTCCCTAGAAAAAGCCTTTCTTACAAAGACACACTGGAAAGCAGGTAGTCTTTCTTAGAGCTGTCAGCACATGCACCTCTGAAACCAGAGTTGAGAGATTCAAGGGAAATAGCAATGGAAACTACTGGAACCTGAAAACAATTTAATCTTAAATTACCTTGTTTCTTTAAAACTTGGTTGGGCAAAGTTGAAAACATCTTTTTTTTTCCTCTTCTTTTTTTTTTTTTNTTTTTTTTTTTTTTTTTCTTTTTTTCCTCAGGACAACACAGTATTTCCAACTGTGATTCATGCTTCATTTCTCACTGTACACAGGTTTCTTTATTTCCCTTTTATTCAAGGATACATGCCCCATGTTTCTTCCTCCCTTACCTTCACCTGCAGTTCCACCCAGCTGGGAACAGCAGCCTGAGAGACGCTGCAGCCTCCCTTACCTGCTCACTTGCTAGCACCATCAACGAGAGTCTYAAAAGGCAAAGCAGTCACTGTTGTCAAGACTCCCTGTGCTAAGGCATTGTTTTTCCTTCTCCTCCTGGTCTTCTGGGGGTAATGTGTTAATTTGCAGAAGGATTTCTGCCCTGTGTATATTTATCAACCAACTTACAGCAGATAGCCGAGATGACCTGTCACACACGTGTTGTGTTTCTGTGATGTGAGGGAGGAGGGGGCTGGATGTCACAGTGTGCAGGCTGGTCCCTGCTCCCTACTTCCACTGTCTCTGTCCCTGCCTCTCCAAGATATTGAGGAGGTACTCCAATGTGTCATAAATATCACACAGGTCAGGTGAGCGCAGAATGCTGCACACAGGCAGAATTTTACGTAAATTTATGGTTTGGTTGGATGAATCCATCCCAAATCTGGTTAGAGCTTTAGATTTTTGGTCATGGCTCTCCTGGTACCTTTGAAGTGCACTGCCGTGTGATCTTACAGTGATGAGAGCTCACTGTGGCTTTTACTTAGAGGCTGAGCTACGCAGGACTGGTGGGCTTCCTGTGGCCTTTAAGGCAATGAAAAAAGGTGTTTCCATCATTTCTTTGGAAAGACGTACCTGATGTCCTCAATGGTTTTGCAGTATGGGGGTATTTTATGTATTGCTCTCTTTGCAGGAAGAATCTTCTTAGGGAAGGATCCCCAAGGAGTTCTGAAGCTGGATGAACTCAGGGACAAACTGGCCTCAAAATATGTCATAGGTAAAATGTCATATAGGTGCTGAGACACACCCTTATGGAAAAGTAAATCACTGAGACATATTATTCAGGGATTTAGTTGCATTTGCATTGGTTTTCTAGTCTTCAGTATGCATTGACACATGAAAYGTATGCAACAGGGCAGAAAGCAAAGGTGTCCAAACTGACTGTGGAACTACAACTTGTCATACAGCCTGTTTTAACAGATTTTTTTTWCTACAGTGCTCCTATGTATGAAGCCAGTGGTGTTTTAAGAGTGCAAACTGTTACCTGTGAAAGTTTTCCATAACCATTTCCTTGGAAGGGTCACAGTCCATTTTAGGAAATTGTGTTCAATGGGATACACRTTATATTAGGGACAAGAAGTATCCTAGTGAAGTCTGTGTGAGTGCACATTTACATACATGTGAGCTCATACCATCACACATGCACAAACCATTCTGGGCATATCCATACCACACATGTTGGGACACCCTGCATATGCTTTCAAGACCTGACAGGAGTGTATTTGTTAGAACACCACAAAAACATCCTGCTATAGCACACAGGATGCCAGTTGCCCAAGTACTCATGCTGACATGGTACTATGCTAGGCATGGGTCTTCTCTGCAAGTTCAGAGAATATCAGCTTCAGAGGCAGCTCTTCCAAGACCACAGCAATGTATTGTCTGTGTTGAGAAGAGCTTGTAATTAGGACTTCTCTCAGTGTGTTCAATAGTATGCACTGGTTCTTCCATGTGTGGTATTTCCCCCCTATTTAAAGTAAGCCCAGGGACACAAGTATGTATTTAATATTGATACTGAGAAGACATGCATGGCTAGGAACACTTGAATTTTAAGCTAACCTTCCCTGTGGCAAGACTAGGCTATCTATCTCACATATTTTTAAAAGGTCTGTTTTTTTCACAGCTAGACAGAAAAAACACTCTTTCAGCCTCTTGTTATCTTACTGGTAAAACAGCTGAAACTCTCTGCATGTGATTGTTCTCTTGCTGACTTTGGAGGATGCCAGGAATAACAGTGCTGAAGTCAGAAAAGCTACAACTACAGTGCAAAATCAAGTTGTTTTTCTCTTGGTTTCTGTAACACCTGCCACAGTACTGTTTCAGCCTTGGCACACTGTAATTAGGTATAGTTATTACTAAATATGAAAAGTACCAAGAACAGCACTTCACATCTCCCAGACTCATGCATTTAATTAGATTTATAAAAGAAAGAAAATGCAGCTCCTTAAGCTCTTGCTATGTTGCTTGCCTTCCTTTACTAGGCCAGATATATTGTTGAAACAACAAAGCGGAAATCTTAAGTTTCAACATTTTGATAGAACTTGGTAGAACCCCATTGCAGGAAAGAAATAATGTACTATTATGCTTGGTTGTTAGGTCAAAAGAAAAAAATTAAATGTTGATAGGCTTTAAAACTGTAGTCCAGTTCTGACTTTGTGACTCTTTTCCTTTCACTTTGGCTGTGTGGATATATGATGGATTATACACCATCGTMTGGCTCCTGTGGGTCTGCTTTATGGCTTCTAGGACAGTAATTGATTGCTAACTTTTCCATTTGGAGGAAAATGGGGGAAGGTTTGCAGGCTACTTTACAGCTTTAAACAGAAATCGAGAATTCACTGACAACCTTCAAAATTGTCTCCAAATATGCACTGCCTGCTTGCTACATGCCTAAGTGATGACGGTAAAAGGAAGAGGAGGGGAGGAACATTTATTCATTCTTTGGAACTGTATCATTCCTTTTTTTAAAATTCAGCTTTTCATAATAATGGTGAGTGAGGGGCTAAGGACAGCACACAGAGCAACAGCTTTTATTTTTTGCATGTCTGGACCCAATGTCTGAAATACAGAAATGGGCTCAAAGAGATTGGAAGAAGGCTATGATGTACAACTGTGAATGTTGTTTTTCGGTTCAATTGCTGTGCTATTCTCAGCCAATGYACACTGGATGGAAAATGCCCACATCTGTGCACGCCAAATTGATCTCCAAGTGTAGTTGTTGAGGTTTGCACTGCACAGCCTATATATGCTCAGAAACTGCTTAAAACTGAGTACAGATTTCAGGTGCAGTTATTTTACAGAGCGGTTTAACTTCAGTTACTTCAGCACTAATGCCTGTTTTTTACAGGTATATAGGAAAACAGAGCTGGTGCTCTCTTCTCTAACTCTTCATCTGTCTTCTCCTGTGTAGGGGGAGAAAAACACCCTTAGTAATCTCAAATGGATGTTTAAGGCACAACTCTTGCACCTTGCTCCAGGATATTCTCCAAAGATGTGATCAAGTGCTCTTTAAAATTAACACTAATGTCCTTATCATGTGAGAACCAAGCAGGAGAAAGACAGCAAGAGTAGGAAGGACTAATTTTCTGGTGTCCAGCCACAGACAAGATGAGTGCAGGAAGAACTCTCCTTTTGGTTTTTAGCTGAGAAATCTTTTGTTTTCATTTTCTAACAAAGTTTATTAGAAACTTTTGTTTTCATTTTTCATGTAAAGTATAGGAGAACTTCTTGCAGAGGTGCATGCAAGCATATTACAACTAGCCCAATCCACCATTTTGTATGAAAAAATCAGTCCATTAAAGGATGCTGAATGTGAGGAGATTAAAAGAAAAAAAAAAGTGATGGTTTTTCAGGAAAACCAATCACTCAAAAAGCAATTTAATCACTCAAAACCACCATTTAAGTTTGCTCTCTTGCCTTCACTCATGGTGTTTGTACATTGTGTATCTTGGAAACAACAGAGCCTGTGCCTACCTGCAAAACAACTGTGAGGAGGTCCACCTCGGCTTAGGTTTGGGTGAGCTGCAGCCTCATGGCCATGCAGGAAGGCCAGTTCCAACCTCTTGGAACCGTGTTGGCAAACCTGGGGGTAAATGGGCTCATCTTCTTCCTCTACCAGTCTCTCCTAATCAGCAAACCATTTATCTTTTGGTTTTCCCTTAAGCATTCCCCACTCTTCCAAAGAGCAATTTAGTAAATTCTGCTCTTCATTTTTGTTTTCGGTTTTGGGGTTTTTTTTGAGCTAATGCTTGGGCTGAAAATTTGCAGTAACATGGGTTGAGAAATCACAGAATCATAGAATCATAGAATAGTTTGGATTGAAGGGACCTTTAAAGGTCATCTCGTCCAAACCCCTGCCATGGGCAGGGACATCTTCAACTAGAGCAGGTTGCTCAGAGCCCAGTCCAACCTGACCTKGAATGTTTCCAGGGATGGGGCATCTACCACCTCTCTGGGCAACCTCTTCCAGTGTTTCACCACCCTCAGCATACAAAATTTCTTCCTTATATCTAGTCTAAATCTACCCTCTTTTAGCTTAAAACCATTACCCCTTGTCCTGTTGCAACAGRCCCTGCTAAAAAGTTTGTCCCCATCTTTCTTACAAGCCCCCTTTAAGTACTGATAGGCTGCAATAAGGTCTCCCTGAAGCCTTCTCTTCTCCAGGCTGAACAACCCCAACTCTCTCAGCCTTTCTTCATAGCAGAGGTGTTCCATYCCYCTCATCATTTTCGTGGCCCTCCTCTGGACCCGCTCCAACAGGTCCGTGTCTTTCCTGTGCTTAGGACTCCAGAGCTGGACGCAGTACTGCAGGTGGGGTCTCACCAGAGCAGAGTAGAGGGGCAGAATCACCTCCCTCGACCTGCTGGCCACGCTTCTTTTGATGCAGCCCAGGATACGGTTGGCCTTCTGGGCTGYGAGCRCACATTGYYGGCTCATGTCCAGCTTTTCATCCACCAGTACCCCCAAGTCCTTCTCAGCAGGGCTGCTCTCAATCCCATCATCCCCCAGCCTGTATKGATACCGGGGGTTGCCCTGACCCAGGTGCAGGACCTTGCGCTTGGCCTTGTTGAACCTCATGATGTTCACACGGGCCCACTTCTCGAGCTTGTCCAGGTCCCTCTGGGTGGCATCCCGTCCCTCAGGCATGTCAACCACACCACTCAGCTTGGTGTTGTCTGCAAGCTTGCTGAGGGTGCACTCGATGCCACCGTCTATGTCATAGATGAAGATATTAAACAGTACTGGTCCCAATATGGACCCCTGCAGGACGCCACTTGTCACTGATCTCCATCTGGACATTGAGCCATTGACCACTACCCTCTGGATGCAAATTGCAAAGGGAACTCTGTAAAGCTAAACAGCTATTTTACTCTCAGTTTTTCATTAAACAAACACTTCTGTCAATATTCAGCAACTGGATATCACTTCTATAGGTGTTAAAATAGGAAGAAAAATTCTGGTTTGCTTTATCTTCTCTCACACACGATTCTTCTAGATTTCGGTGTTTTTAATTGTTTATTTAAGACATAGATTTTTTCCTCCTGAAACTGAAACTGGGGTTTATTTCCTACTTATCCTGGAGGAAAGAAGGAAGGATTGCTTACATGTTCATTTGCTTCATTCAATACACAAATCAGGTTTCATTTCAGAGATGCAAGTTCACTGCAGTCAAAAAAGGTATACGTCTCTTTCTAGTCTTGCTGTTTAAGAGGTGAGAAAATAATGGCAAACTTTCTCCCACAATAAGAAATGAAAAACAATCCATGTCTTTAAACTTCTGTCCAGTGTCCAGCAGTTAATGCAATCCAAAGGCTACAATTATTCACAGAATTTTAATTGAGCCTCATTGTTCTCACATCAAGTTTGTCTGTTTCTATTTACCTTCTTTTATGTAAAGCCAGGTTTTCTATTGTGTTCTGCCAGTCAAGCAGTGCAAAGTATCTGGGAAACAGCCAGTCATCATCTGGGGATCTTTTATCCTAATCCCACTACCTGTACTTGGCCCCAGTGCAGGAGCAAGTTGTGGTAGCATAGCCAGAGTCAGCAACCTCCTCTTAGCACACAGGGGCAATTAGCAGTTGTGTGCTGCCATGCCATGTGCCAGGTAATGGAAAATGGCACGCAGGTGGCACAGGGGCTAGAATTTCCCAGCTGAATCACAGAGTAAAATGCGGTAAAACTGTGTTTAACGAAGCATGTGCTTTGCAGGTAGAGAGATGGCTCTTAACATGTGACAGAAAATCAGGTTATGCAGGGAAGCTTTCAAGGAATGAGGAAATATTTGCATTTTCCTGACCTTGTTCATTCCTTCTTTTAATTGGTATTCTGAGTTGGTTGGGTGAAAATTCAGATAGGTGAATCTTTCCCAGGTAGAGGATATTCTTAAAGAAAACCCTTTCCCCTTCAGAAGAGCCACATTGGGATTACTTGTTGATTTGCTATTCCAACTTTCCTGGGGTCCCCAGCAACCTACAGAGGTAATCAGAAAACTAGAGCCTGCAACCCCAGTTTTCTTTCTTGCAGGGTGCTTGAATTCAGTAATATCAGAAGTCCTACCAACCTCTCCTCAGATGCAGCCCACCAGGTGGGCTGCTGAGGGCCTGGGAGCGTAGAAAACTGTGCTCTTAAAAGAAGACTGACAACTTGATTTCTAGCACCAGACAATGGACAAATAGCTACAATGGAAATAGCTAGAAGATTTTCATACAGATTCTTGTCTATTTCCACATATCTTTGATAATGGCAGTGCTATCTTTTCCTGGGAGTGAAACACAATACGCTAAGAGCTTTGTTCAGACTTGAGACCATAGACTTCCTTTGTGTCTCTAGAACAGCTGTTTCAAAGTGTTTAAAATCATTGGGCTGCTGCCAGACCTCAGTGTTTTTCTAGTTTCCAATACACTTTTTTCAAATTTTTAATAGAAAACTGTTTAATATACTTCTGTGAACAGCTCACTGTGACCTTAGACCAGTGTTTTACTGGAAATGTTGAGCAGGAAAGGATGTACTCTATAGATCTCTGCACTGAAATGCTTTTGGTAAATAAAATACATACCACAGAAACAAATTATTTGCATCACTGTCCCACTTATCCTTTGTAGGAGGAACTTGTTCTGTGTAACTGTGACAGTGGCAGCTGATTAACTTAGTAAAATTAGTATGAATATTGCTGATTTACATGGGTGTAAAAATATCACTGATCAATACACTATGTGTTCCATGAGTTGCTCTAAAGTCTGTCACCAGGGTATCCAGGACAATGATGAGAATTGAATGCGATGATGTGTTTTAACAAACACTTTTTTAATGACTTTGTCCAAGAAAGGCAAGTGTCTAGCTCCTGGGTGACCAGCATATTGCAGGAAGGCAGTGTCTTTAGAGACTGTCCGCACTACTTCACGCTTTTTAAGAATATAGAAGAGTTTAGACTTGGTGGTTGTTCTCCTCCTGCAGGTAGTTAAAATCAAGAGCTAAATATAAGTCTTTCTTTGCAGATGCCTGAATTCATTAGAGAAGAGTGAAATACAAGAAGGTGTGGCATTTCAACTCTTAGTGTTAACAGGGTCTGTGTTCCCAAGTCATTAGAAGTGAATCCTATTGGCACATGCCCTGAACTGCTGAAAGAAAAGTGTCTACCTTATGTGTTGGAGCAGTCTCAGATGTATTTTAGTTGGGAATGTTCAAAAACTGGCAGTAAAAGCAAGCAGTGCTAATTGCGCAGTGAGGTTTGCCAAGGTTACAGGGAAACTCCCAGTGCGTGTTACAGCAAATACCATCGAGACAATTAATCAATGACTGGATCACAAGCACAAATGGGGTAACATTGTGTTATGTAAGTAATGCCATTTGCTGGAACTAAAGCGGCCTGTCCATTTGCTGCTCTTTGTCTTGTGTAGAACATCTACGCTGATTGTGGGAAACAGGAGGCAAACTTACACCATAAAGAAACAGAGCGTTCACCACTGGTATGTTTGTGTGCGATCCCTGCCATTCTTTCTTCGCTTTTTCAGCTTCTGCCTCTGTGCTTTCTGCTCCCCTTCCACTGTCTCCAGTGACTTAGAGAAATATACATAGCCTTTGTCCTCCATGCAGCTCTGTATGAAGTGCAAGTATGACATCTAACTGCTTTTCTGATAAGAAGAACAGTGTGAAAGCAGTTTAGGGAGGTAAATCAAAAAACCTGAAACAATCTCCATCCCTGAGGKCTCTCTCAGAAGGTGTGAGTTCAGCTTGCCATCATTGGCAGGGATTGCAGCCTTGTGTAGAACAAAGTTCCTGAATTCTTTGCCCAGCAGAGTATGGGCAAGTCACTTGATTTACCTTAGCCTGAGTTTCTTTCTCTGTAAAACTAACTCGCAGTGGATGGGCAACACAATGAATCCTTTGGTCACTATGACTGAGGGACAGTAGCTTCAAGTAATGAATCATTCCTCCAGTGTTTACCTTAATCACTATGATAAATCAATGCACATAGAAGCAGAAAAGCAATAAAAATATTTTAATTTAAAAAAATTAAAACCAAGCAGATGTGCAATATCAAATAACCCGTGGTAATCCTGTCACTTGAATTATATTACCTTCAGGTCTTCTTCAATCTGTCATACTAGTTCTCCATTGATGTCTTCTCTATACCTCATTTGAATCTAACTGTAAAATGCGTCTGCCTCTCTTTTTATTCTTGTACCATCATCTGGGGTGCTTCATGAAGATTAGTGTTGTTCAGCACTGTTTGTAGTTAAATTATTTCCAGTGATTAATGTTTTACTTTGCTTGCAGATTAAACTAACTGTTTTGTCTTGGTGTTTCTGATTTTGGAAGTAATCCCAAATGTAATCCCTCTAATGATTTTAAATAAAGTGAACCAGAATAGCCTTGTTCTGTCCTTTCCTAAGTGACAGACAAAATGACTGAAGAGTAACCAGGTAATTATTATTTGAAATAACAAAAGCTGCTAATTTTTATCCTTTGTAATTATTATTACTTACCACCAGCCCATCTCACTCTCAATGTACCCCTTCTGTTCCCATAGAGACATCCTCTAGAGAGGTAATAGAATTCCAAGAAAGGGAAACGGGGGGAAAAAGTAAAACCAGACAAAATTATGCTTAATGCCTTTATCTGTGCTATCCAGTGCTGCTGTATTTGACTTTTTTTTTCTGTAGCACCACCAAAGTTATCAAATTGATTGATTTCTGAGCCCCTAATTCTGCCTTACATTGGTGTGGCTTCCTTCTCAGAGTTTGAGAATCAAGTACACTGTGGCATTTGGACTTGCATCAAGTATAAATGCCAGTCATTTGCTCCATCTGATGGATATTTCCCCTGCTTAAGAGTKTAACATGAGTGTTCTCTCTTCAGTGAGAAGCTGCTTTCATCCAATTTTTGCTGTGGTTGCTGTTGTAACGTCTCCTATAATACTGTTTTCTCTTAGTGTTTTCTATAAAGAACCTCCTTACTTGCAACCTATGATAGCTCAAACAAGCATTGAACTCAATCCTGGTTTTGATGTAATCAAGAGGGAGCATAGTTAGAACATCTATTGACATCACCAGAGCTGTCATTGTACTGGAGCTGTTTACCACTGACTTCACTCAGAGGAAGACCTTGCCAAGGATCTCCAGCATACACTTTGCAGGTGTTTCTCGGGATGCCTAGAATTTCTATTAAGTTGTTCTTGGCAGAAATTAAGGTGACTGGGAAGCCAGCTTTTCAAGAAGAAAATTAAACTGAGTGTTTTTAAAAATAAATTGACAAATTGTGTCAGTCCCCAAAGTAAWAGCTTGTATTGACCTCTTAGGAGGCTACTAGACAAGATCTGGAGCTGTGTCTGAGCAATACAAAGCATGGCTCAGCAATAGACCTCCCAGGGCAGCTCCCCCAGTTTCTGACCACAGGATTGCTTGTTCATGGACACCTTCATGCCCCCTGTAATCGTATTGTTGGGCTACCTCTGCCATTGCAATACCCGAGTGCCAGACAGAAGGCTGTACTCATACAGACTTCTCACTCACTTTCATTGCTTCTGAAACAACAGCTGTTGGCAGCTCAGATTTTCTCCTTCCTCTTTCTTCCTTTTAAAKCATGGCCTTTAGGTAGAGGTATAGTTCTGCAAAAATGTGGAAACAGCCATATTCTCTGTACACGGTCTGTTTTGGCTCAGTTTTATTCACTTCTATTTATCATTCTGGAGTTCAGAGGCTCCAGCTGGGAGTGGCTTATCTCTGACTCCTGTGAGCTTTACTCGGTCTGTGGAGCTATACATGACTAATGTCATCAGGATTAAACCTTTGAAGGAGAAACCCCTTTGCCTCAGATGGCATAAACAAGACAAGATAAGCAGGCCAAAAGCATGCTTAGAGATTTTTATTTCCTCTTGTCAAGCATGGGACATAAAGGTATCCTGGCACCAGCCTTGGAACATCAGGCCTGTACCATGGAGATGTCTGCCAGTGTAACAGGATCGACAAAGAGGTCTGTTAGGGACAGCTACATGCTGATAGATCCTCTGCTCGTCAAGGTGGGACAAAGCTTTGCTCCTATTTTAAAAAGTCTCAGGAAAGCATCTTGTAAGTGATCTCTATCAGCCAGGATAAAGTTTCTGCAGGAATTCATGCTCACCCTTTCTTAGTTTGAAGCTTTTTTGGAGCAGACATGGGTCAGTCAATATTACTGCTGGTTTAACACTGCGCGTAGGATGCAATGACAGCTAAGAACCTTCCTCTTAGGAGGAATTGCCCAGACATACAAATCTATTTAGACCACATCCTTCTCATATACAACTACCAGTTGATTTAGCCTTTTGTAGCTTGCTGCCAGTAAAATGAAATATGTAGTTTACCCTGACTTTTCTTCTCTGAAGTATTTATTATAAAGCATTAGACACTGTGGGTTACTCCCTATATATCAAATCATTACTATACAGCTCCCAGAGCTAACGTAATTCTCTGGGCTGCCCTAAAAAGACATACCAATTGCCTAAGAATGTAATTACTACTGAGTTCTCTTGCCTGTGTTTTTAATATGATTTTTTTATAAAATCATCCCTAACAAGACCACAGACAACCGGTCAACAGATCAAGATCSATCATGGCATTTCACATGAAAATCACAAACTGATATGGGCTGATTTTCAGGTTACAGATACCCCCATGTTAGAATGTTTCCTAAAAGCTCTGGGTCTGTAGTGATCAGTGATATGTACCTAAGGGTGGCTGAACATCTAAAGATGGTGAGGGTGGCTTGATTTGGGACAAGGGGTGGGGTATTTTTGTTCTTATTTCTTTTTTTATTGTTATTTATTTCTCTTTTTATCTTCAGCTGTTGTGAAGGACTACCTCTAACCACACTGGGCTCCCTGTTGCAGTTAATTGAATCCCTCTGTTGCTGGTGGTARGTTACATGGCTGGCTGTACGTTATGAATGTAATTTCTGAGGTCTTGGAAGAGCGGTGCCATTACTGTTAAACAAAAATGGTAGTCAATCACTATTTAAAAGCAAATGTTTTCAGCCTGCCACCAACAAAGATCAAGAACATGAAATATGAATTCACAGTCAGAAAGTAACTGAAAAAGATTTGGGGGGCTTGGGGAGCTTTTCCTTCTGCCTGAAAATCAAGAGTGGAAATGAGGAAATAAGTGTAAATTATCTTTTAAATAAAGCACAAATATTTTTAATCCTCTGTTTATAATATAGGATGTATAATGTGATTTATAACAACTGGTCTTGCATGATATATTTTGCTATGTCATTTTCAAGACACCAGCAAAGATGGTGCATGATTAGGTAGTTTAAAAAGAACCTAATCTGTGCCAGTTTTGGGCTACCAGCTAAGCAGATCAGTGGAATATTGTCCCCGCAAGGCCCCGTCTAGGTAGAGTATCACGTACTGTGAACATCGACCCAAAAGCTGGACGGAGATGGAATGTAAAAATGTCATGTGTTAGCCTGCACCCATTGAGGCTGATGGGATTTTTGCCCGAAGTTCAAGGGAAACAGAAACTGCTGCTCAGTATAAGATTAACATCTATCTCTTCRGTGCCTTTGAGAGTTAAGACGAGCACTGAGAGCAATTAGAAAACATCATTTCATTTTACATTTGTATCAGCTTCCCCTAATGATTATCTGCTGCCTTGGAAACCAGCTGTGTATTTCACAGCTGCATGGAAGTGTAGGCCTTTGCTAAATGTTGTTTCAATGGGAAATTTGGGATGCAGATGTTTAAACTTAGACCAGAAAACCAAGGCAACTTGACTGATTGGAAAACTATTTCTGGTTCCAGCAGCTTTACTGACATTAACTGTTTCCACATGGCTTTTCTCAGGTGCAAGGCTGTCAGTAGCTGTAACCTGAGGTGGCGAACAGAGGTGACGTCCCAGCTAACTGTATACTCTGAGTTCCCTAGGAGCAGAGAAGGATGGTCAAGTGACTAGGGCAGTGGTGAGGACTCTACACCTGCTTTCTGCTTGGTCAAAACCTTACATGCAGAAAATGTCACCAGAGCCCAGCTCTGGATTTCAGTGGGACTCACAGGCCCAATCCCTCAGATCTGAGCTCTAGTCTCTCCAGTTCCCTTGCATAACACAGGCTGGTGTGGAGTTTTGCTGTGACTCTACTTAAGCAATTTACTTCAAGAGAGACTTCTGGACATTAAGATGAGGTACCAATGGCTGAATTCAGAGAACTCTGGCAAAAGTGCTTAAGTCCTAGTAGCAGAGAATATGGTCTCTTACCTTCAAATATACCAGTGATTATTTTGCTTCAGTACAGGCACAGCTGCAAAGTACTAATAGGAGAAAATGCTTCTGCTGTGTTTTATAATTTAGCCCAAGCAGTGTCTTAGCTCCTTTTCCTTCAAAATACAAGAAATTTCAGTCTTTATTAAAATACCCAAATTTCATCTTTGAATGAGCCTGTGGGTAACTAAATGCCTTGATTTGCTCAGCCAAGTGCCTATTTAACTGTCTTTGGATGTCTCAGTAAAATGTGAATACATTTGGCCAGAAAATCACACAACAAGATAGGTTATTTCATTCCCATTTCCCCCATGTTTTACCACAGATCCTTATTGGCATTAAAAAGATTATCCTAAGTCCTGCAAAAAGTTGTTCTCAGGAACGTTCAATACTACCATTACACCCTTTAAACCACTCTTTTCCCCATCCCAGCTACCAGTCTTGAGTAAAATGTCACCCACACCCAGCTCCATGCCTGGTATAATCTGGAGTTTGGAGCGCAGGGAAGCTGGGATTTTAATTTTTGCCTGCAATGACAATATCAGAGCTTTCTGAAAATGAGGATTAGGAAAGATGGTCGAAGTTTTGAAACCTTGCCAGAGTTCAGGGGGTGAAGGGTCACTCTAGGAATTCAGCTTGGGCTCTTCTTTAGAGAAAACTCAAGGCCTTTTAAGTATCATCAAAGCCTTCTTCAGTCCTTTCCCTTACTCCTCATTCACTCAATGAGCAATTAAAAGCCCATTATCAATTGCTGCGGGGGACTGAACAAGAACTGAAGGGGAACTTAAAATTCAAATGAAAACAAACTGTCATTGGATTGTGGAGAAAGCAGCAAGAGCTCAACATGGCCAAGAGTTATGGGGAGAAAGAGAGGTGCTCCAGCTCCACCATGGAGCCTGCTGAGGAGGGGTATTGGGTTTTTTGTGCTGCTAATTGACTCTCCTCTGCAATTGCTGCAGCAAAGTTTTCAAGTTTGTGCAGGCTGGCCCCTCCGTCACAAAACAGAAGCACTTTACTAGCAGTTGCCTCTGCTTCTGCTGCAGTCAGGCAGAGGCCTTTTCTCTGGTCCTACTTATGCAGGGTTTGTAGAAGGCAGTTATCGTGTTTGAGTGCTTGTTTCCACTATGCAGCTTAAAGGTCTGAAAATTTTTTTATAACTTTTCAGTTGAGATCACTGAATTTGGAAGAGGCATGTTTGATATCTGAGGAGGAAGAAGCTGAAATAGGGTTGACTGATATGTACGTACAGTTTACATGTACGCGTGATATGTGCCTAACATCTGCTGTGCGCAGAAGCTGGTGGAGCGGTTGTGGTCCCATTCAAACAGGGAGACATACTAAAGAAAAAGCAGACATGCTTGGATTTCAAGGGAGTTTGCCAGACCAGAAAAACTGCCGAATGCCTTTGTTAAGGACCACAGTAAATCACATTGAGGCATAGTAACTTTTTGTGGTATATATTAGAACAACAGATATCTCACTGACTGCAGGAAATTCCTTAAGGCTTTTCTGCATATAAAGCAACACTATCTGACTGTCACCCTCCGTGTACTAACATCATGTTAGCAATAGAAAAGAACCTAGACCGGTATAGTGTACCTGAAAAAGGAAAAGGCTTAATTGTTGCACTGTAAGTCATCATTTTTCTACTATAACTAAATTCTCCATAGGGATTGTCTGGGCACAACTATGCTAATCAAAGCAACTTGTTCTGTAAATGTTAGAATTAATGAACGCTGATTTTCAGTGGATTGATATCCCACCCCCCTACATCACGCTCGCCACAGTAAGTTTAGTTCCTTTGCAGGCTTCCTTTGACTTCACAGGTCCTGATTCTCCCACAATGGCCAGTTCCTTTGCCTGAGTTCTCTGCGTTGAATGCTAAGTAAGTGCACTGACAGGCTGGGCCAGTGCAACAGCACTGCAGCCTTTCCCCCCCCAGCGGAGACATTTACTGGATTCTTCCTCATTTTACCAGCTGCTGATCTTCATGGTATTTGTAAATACTTCATATTCCTCAGCCTAGTATCCCTCTATCGTGTTGGCCAATGAACTTGTAAGAAGGAGAAAGCATAACTCTACATGCCTCATTTTCTAAGGAAATCTGGTTGAAAAACCATACTTCACAGCAACAAAATGTTGAATTGTAGACCAAGCCTTCGGAATATTTCTTGGTACTATACCCTAATTTCTCATCAAATACTTTTGGTGCATCCCATTTTTCCTAAACACTCACCATTATGTCTCCTGTTTTAATTTGGAACAGGGTGCTGTAAAAATGCTCCATTCCTGAAACAAAGGAATACATGTTGCCCTTTTTGTTTTTCACCACTTTGATTTGTGATTTTTCCCCGCCTCCCTGCAGTAGAGAAAATAAATACTGACAGATAGCTAATGAGAAGAAATTATTGTTTGGCACTACATATACAGTGAAAATCTCCTGCTTGTAATTAAAATCTCCTTTTAAGCATGAAACTTTTCAGTATGATACTAGAAAAAATAATCCTATCTCTACTTGTGTAGTATCATTTCAGATTCCTGTAATTGCAGCCCTCAGGTGCAGTTATTTAGTAATTCTCTTCCATAAGTGATCAAAGAATTTCACATAGTACACAATATTTTCCTTTTGTTCAGTGGTGGGAAGAAGTCACTAGAAGTTTTGGAAAATTAACTACAGTTTCAGAACTAACAACACTTCAGTTTTGATATTGCTGCAAAATATCTGGTTTTGAGCTTGATTCTCCCTTCCTTTCACTTTTCTCAACTTCAAGAGCGTAAATTAAATGCAGATACCTATTTGTTTATGTAATACTAAAGTTATCAAGTCAGAATGAGTGACAAAATAATGCAGGTGGACTTCCTACTGCTGTATATCTTGTTTTAAAAGAAACATCCGTAAGACAGAGTTGTACACAGTCAAGCAAGTTAGTACTTCACAGTATACAGTACCTGTATTTCCTCTGTGGCAAGTTTATACCAAAACGTTTCTTTTGTTTCCATATTTTGCGCGAGGGCAGAAAGGAGTAGTGAATTTTGCTGTTATTGGCATGGACTAAAATATCCAAGGCGGCTTTCATCACTTTTCTCTTTCTCAGACCTTGTCTTGAGCATGTCAGCTTTCTTTCTTCATCTCTTCTCATATCACTTCCTATTCACATGTGATCCTCCTTCCCTTGTCTAGTTCTCAGTCAAGCATAACATGGCCAGCTGGTTTTATCCGTGCTGCAAACAATGACACCGGGCTCTGCTAAATAATATTCTGCCAATGCCAGCCATGGTTCCCTGTGTCCTTAGTTGGTTTCAAGTTGTGGTCCACCTTTCTTCCCATATTTAAATACTGTGTTTTTTGGGGATTAAAATCTGTGAATGAGTGTGGCTGGGGGTGGTGGGAGGAGGAGGTCATACTGGGTCCAAAGGGAATCAACATTGTCTCTTTGAAAACGTCGGTGTCTGCTTCCCAGGCTGACCATCTGGGACACTGTGTGGCACTAAATCAACTACAAAGACAAAAAGGGAAACAGGGAAAAGTAATTAAATAAGAAAAAGGAAAACTTTTCCAGGAGCTGCTGTCCAATGAACCTCATCAAAGAGAGAAATTGGTGTGTATAGGTTTCAGGATAGTGAAAAAGGAGAACACTAACAGAACTCCACTCCCATCAGTAAACAAATATGCCTTTAATGGTGAATGCACCTCTTCTTTCCTTTCTAATTACTGCTCTATTTTAAAGCACTTCCCAATGGCCATGATGTCAAGAAGAAGAAATAYGCCTACAAACACAGGAAGTAGTGGAAATACACCAGGTTCAATATCTCTTCCTGAACTCCTGGCAAACCTTAACACTTGGGATGTGTTGGGTAGTCATTTAAGAACATCAGGATTTTCTGATCTGGTGTTTATCATGGCTGTGAGTGTAATGGTAGACTCACAGGATGGGTTGGCTGAGACACTCAGGTTTCAATCCATGTGGAATTCTGGGTTCTGCATTTGGAAACCAGCTGGATRATGTATTTGCTTCTTCAAGTGACAATAAAATCCTTCAATTTCCAGCACTAATCCAAGAGGATATTCAACAGAAACTTCTGAAGTTAAACACTTTATGTCTGCAGGAACTAACTGGTTTACTCCCATGAGTTTCAAAGGAATGTTGCTGAGGAGCTGTCTAATCCACTGAAGATGCAATGTAATACATCTTCAGTCATTATGGAAGATTCAGAGAGTATGGGGGAAAAAAGCCAATGTTGCACCAGTATGTAAAATAGGTTTTAGAGTCTTGCATAAAACGATGAAAAACCTCAGACAGGACTCTGTCAGGAATTTATTTCCATTTTGTGCAATTACTGAGGGCAATAAAATGATTTTGTGGAAAGTAGGTATTGTCTGGAAAACTTGAAAGTTTGGATGAGAATGCATTCTTGGTTGCAAAAATAAGCTTGCTGTAATGCATACACAAGATTATGTCATCTTACATGAGATTTATCAAAATAGAACAACTATGCCAAATGAATGTAGTATATTACATAGATTTAAAAAAAATCTACTGATAAATTTCAAAAATTAAATGCAAATGTTTTGTCATTTGTCATTCTTCTCATGGAAGAAAATGCAAAAAGCGTCACTTTTTAATTTTGAAGTTCACAGCAACGTGAAGTTTGCTATCATTAAGCCAATTCCCTGCAAGTGCTGTTTCTTACTCCTTTCTTTTGCATAAATTTATCAAGCTTCAGATGTAGATTAGTTAGGCTTTTGGTCTCCACAGCTCTAATGGGAAGGCTGTTCCCAGAGGCTTGTTACTCTGATTATTAGGACTATTGTAATTCCCAGACGACATGTGGGAAATGACTGGCTCATAGCATTTTTTTTCCCTGAGCTAAAGTTATTCTCTAGAAATAACTCTTCTGCTCTTCTTCAGATTATGTATAGACCAGCTACATCCCTCTCAGTCTTGCTCTGATATTCTTGCCTAGCTCTGTTAGAGCCCTCTTCTCTGAACCTTTTCCAGTGAGAGTTCCCCTCAGCAAACCCAGATTGCGTACAAAATTCTAGATAAGGTTTTATCAATGCTTACCACTGAACTATGTCTGATGAACAACATATGCTGCAACAGAGCAAACATACCAAGGAGCAAGGTATTTTGTTATAGAAGTAGGGAGTGAATGCTGGAGGACTAAGGGTTTGTTGGCATGCGATGAAGCAATGCAGTGTGGAGGCTCAGAGTGTAGACAGAGCCTCTGAATGCAGGAGCAGGAGGAGAGGCTAGTCTGGTGAGGGCAGGAGATGGCAGCAGCTGGTGTAGCTCTTTTTTGGAATACTTCAAGGGTACACTTACCTTGACTAAAACAGGTGTGGCCTCAGGGGCTGCAAATTGTCAATTTCCTTGTAGATATTTGAGTTTGCTTAGGACTACAGTGGTCATCTTAGATATAAGTAAGCTTGTAAAGCATGCTCTATAGTAGAAGCCTTTGCATTCCCCTTCTTTGCCCCAACCTTTTCCCTCCCACTCTCTTCAACTGAGTTTTGTATCAACAGACGTGATGTCTGCCTCATGGCAGGGAGGCATATTGGTGGTAGTAGTAAAAACAATACTGCTTAGGTCTGGGTTTCATCCACTCAGTATTGATGGAAAATCCCTCCCTGGCTATACCATCTATGCTTAACTTCAAAATCTGCCCCTCTCTCCATCTCTCTTCCAGCTTTCACAGTACCCTTCTGTATTTTTCACTCTGTCTGCTCTGTTTCATCCTAACTTTTCTTTCCTCTCTCTATCCCTTTTTACTGCAATTCATCCCAAGCAGAACTCAGAAACATTTGAACCTAAGTCTGTCTTTCAAATGCCTGATTTGTAAGAAGCTTTTCAAAATTAGACAAAGCAAACTCATCTATCCTCAAGTACAATTACCAGCTGGAATAATCAGACCAATTTTCATAAACTGCTGGCATCAGCAATGTGCCTGCAGGGTTTGAAAGAAAAGTGTTCTCCACACAAATTATTAGGTAAAYAGCAAACCAAGCTCACAGGCTTTTTGTGTCAGGTTGAGAGTACAGATGTRTTGCAGACCATGGAGGGGAGAAGAAATGGCCTGGGGGGGAAGAGAGCCATCTCCGAGTAGAGGAACCGATCTGATTAGAAAGCTCAGTCAGAGAAGCGACAGCTTGCTTCCTCCCCAGCCCCATCAATGCATATCTCACCAGCACTTCTCAGGTGTGGAGGGCAGGCCAGATCACATCAGGTAAGCYGGCTGGCTGGTAAGCTGCCCCACAGACAAATACTTTACCTGCACACCTGGATATCAGGAAAGTGCTGACCTGTAGCAAACTAAAATTATTATGAGTTTGTGCATTAAGGGATAGACTATACAATTTTTGAGGCTCTTGTTCCACTTTCAGCGTCCTTTTTTGTGACATTACTGTCAAGTCAATATGCTGACCAATGCCCCTCGCTAGATTTTGTCAGAAAGGTAATATTGGTAAAAACACAAAGAATCTTAGAATTTTGGCTCCTGTAGCTAACATTTCTAATGTCTGATTATATGGGAAAATTCAGACTTGAATGTCTCATTGAGTGAAAAACTTTCCCTACAGACAAATGATAGATATATCTGTCCTTGCTGTTTTAAAAGTTTTGTTTCAGGTTGTGCTAATTTTGATTTCTCAAACGACTTTTCATCATTTTAGCATGTTGCCCCTACTGACTTCTTCCAATCGAGGACAGGAAACTTCATCCTCACTCCTTGAAAATGCTGAAAATAACTTGAATTGTTACATCCTTTTTTTTAAAAATCTAAACGTCATCTGCTTGCTGATGGCAACATTCCTCAGAAATTTCATTTTGAACAAGAATCTTTGCTGACAAAGAAGAAATGATGCAATATACTTCAAAACCAAATACAACTTTGGCCAGTGTTTTTCCTTTTGGTAACATTATTAAGGAAACTAAAAAGCACTTAAGACTATAGTACAAGGATAGGCGTTCTCCTTATGAGCATGCAACTTTCCTGAATAGAACATGAATATAAATGCCTTGCTGAATCAGGCTAGAGAAGCTCAATGCTCATTTATTTCTGAGTGGAATGGAATAAGGATAGCCCTTGCCTGTTTATCTTGCCTTTTGAATATCTACATGAATGCTGGACTTGTCCTGTTATGAAATGGCAGATGGAGGAACCTGATATGAGAGAGCCCTGGAACAGAAAAGGTCCAGTTAACAAAAGCTATTGGATTTTTAAGAAAAACAAAATGAACTTACTAAAGGGCATCTTTGTTCCTCAAGTTTAACAGCAAAAGACACTGCTACTTACTGGGCTTGGAAGCATTTTAGAAGTGTAAAACATACAGGTTCATGAGTTTTGTTTTTCATGAAGTAGTCAAACATCCCAGTTAATGCCAGATGGTCCAGGCTCATTGAAACACAGCTATAACCAAAATGGCAAGACTTTAAAAGGATTGTAAATATGATGGATATTTCTAGATTTGCCTTAGGTAATGTTCATCCCTCAGGACAGGACAGTAATAGGGATGCTGTCCATAGCAAGAAACTGATGCACAGCTGTCTCTGCCTTACAGGGTTAGGCTTCCCCCAAGCACCAGGACAGCCATCCCAGCCTCCAAAGCTCTTMGCTCTCTCCTGCTCCTTTCCCCTATGCTTACCTTTCCTTTCCCATGGCAGGAATGCCCCAGCCTTTCTTTCCAGGACCAACAAATTTCAGTATTTCCTATACTGCTAAGAAGCCTGGAGTGGCCTGATTTCTTAAGTGGCCTGATTTTATACTACCCAAAGGTAGTACTTCTGTTAGTTTTAAAGAGGAGATGGTATCTTTGGTTTTTTTAATCAACCATATAAACATCCCCTTCACCTTCTAGCTGGCCTCTTAGTCAAGCTGAACAGCTCGCACTGTACCTCCCTCAGCAGTGCTAACTTGAACTCAAGTAGGAAAACTTTGTGTTTCACAAATACAGCTCAGTTATCACAGACAGCTCAGTCAGCGATGGAGTGTTTCTTTTTTTAATCTACAAATTTATTTGAAAACTCCCAGTGTGAGAAATATTGAAGTCTCTCCATCCCAATTTCGAACAATAGTGACTGGTGAGGTGCTACATCTCTCATTATATCACTGTCTGTGAGGCACTTCAGTTCTGTGGAGTGTGTGAGGATCTGGACTTTTACTTGTTCTTGCCGCCACCCTTCAGTTTTCCTGAGTTTTCGGTATGATTGTTCATCCTTAGAATCTATCCATGGCTGTTTTAATTTGTTTTTATTACAGAGAAGGGAGCAATTCTAACATGTGCTTTTACGGTGAGGGTATTAGACACCTCATAGAAAGGATTCTGCTAATACTCGGCCACCAAACCATCTGTAATGACATAGAGTTTTAGGAAGAAACTGGTGACTGCCTAACTTAATATTATTTAAACTGTACTCATTAAAATAGTTCCCATGTTTAATAATTGCAATGCTAGTTGTCAAATCTCACACATTTTACAGCTCTGTTTTTTGGCAATTATATTATAAAAATAAAAACCCCACAACAAATTGTGATGGGGTATTGTGATGAACTGTGTTTTAGAAGGAAATTGCAAGCTAAGGAGATTGGCAATAGTGCCATGCATCTTTTTATTTCTAGGTTTGAATCCACTCCAGAAAAGTTGCTGTGTTTTGATGCCTGTAAAATTCCCTACACGAAAGCTGTTTGATCTCAGTCCCATTCCCAGCGGAAAAATATGTTTATCACAAAAAACCACTACCAGTCTCACTAATTGACACCTTTGCTGCTAGTTTCAGAAGACTGAACAGACCCTGAATAGAATAAGATGTTCTCCCCAGACCAGCACTGAAGTCAATTAAAACTGTGGAAACAAAGCCATTATTTCTGTTTGTATTTGATGCATAGGTAAAGTGAAACTCTGGCCTATAAATTCAGTAGCTTTTATAAACACACTGAAAGTACATACAAATGGGAAGAAAATGTGATTTTCATTTTATGCTATTGCAGAGGCCCAATCTGCATTCTTTATTCAGAAATAAGTCTTAGTACCATCGATAGGAGTAATGTAGAAAGAAAGAATTCCAAGTAGCTCTGAGTTTGTAAAATTATTTTAACTGCATCTATCTCAGTAGCTTTCCTTGCACATGATTTGTAATATGTTCCCATACTATATCATTCGGCTTGATTGTCTAAGGCAACTTGTATGTATCAGGCAATTACTAAAGAAAGGTTTGGATAGCTCAGTGGTTAAGCCTCTGGGCTGGAACTCAAGAAACCTCAGGCTGACTATTTGCAGCATGACAAACTTCCTGTGAGATGCTGGACAAGGCAGTTATGGTAGCATTAATGCCGCCTATTTTATGTGTTTGAAAGTGAAATGTCTGGTCTGAGTGAGCTCTGTTGGCTTAATTTTCAATGGAGAGAGAGTGAGAAGCAGCTTCAGAGGGGAATTACTTCTACAGTATAAATGCTTCCTATCATTAGGATGAATTGCCACCTGAAAATGCTGGTGTCACTTTCACTGAAGTAGGACAACCCTAATTTTTGAACAGCTGATGTGAGGTGAATCCTACCTTTAGTTTTGCCTGAGTTGGCTCCCAGGTGAGAATAAGAGTATATTGGTCACACATGTATGCTAAGAAGCATATCAAATACATAAATATGAGGCATATAGCTATGGCAGGCTGAGAATGATCATATGAGTGCAAAACAACTGGACAAAGTGATTTATGCATGCACAATATAAAACACTGCCCAATAACTATTCATGGGATGTAATTGGTCCTATTGCTGTTGAGATCCCAGCTCCCATGGTAGTGCATGCAAATGCTTCCTCAGAACTGGACCCTAAACCACAGACTTCATGGTCCATGCCACCACTCTTCTGCAGAGAGAGAGATCAGCCTCCATACTGCTTAGTAACCCTTCATAAACTAAATTCACAAAGGAAAACCTTCCATGGAATAAATAGAACCCTCTAAAAATAAAGAAAGTAACTAAGTGAGTAAGTAAGTTATGGGCCAATCCATGTGTCACCATACATGATCCTATGGTTGCAGTGTGGGAGTTTGGGATGCTCTTAGGTATTGAGGTGATGGGCAGTCCAGCAGCTGTCTGACATCCACATGGTATGTGACTGAATGCAGCAGAAGTGATACGAGATAATCTTGCTGCATTTCCTTCTCCCGAACCTCTAGAAAGCAGAGCAAGTATCACTGGTTTGCAAGGGAAACCTTAGCGATTGCCACGGCAGCGGGTCTCATTTAAGCAGATCAGGTACCGTCCTCTGCTGGTAAAAGGAGGCAGTTATTTCCTTGGCTTTTTACACAACACAATGCGATGAAGAGCCTGGAAACAGTGGAAACTTTGTTTCCCGCATTTCTGATTCTACATATACATAATCTCATGCTGAGGTCACTGAAAAGAGTAGCTTTGCATAGATAGTTTTAGAAAGAAAATGCAAACCACAATGGATTGGGGGACAAAAAAGAAGTCCAAATGCAAGGATACAGGAGAATGTAATGATTTCCACAGTTTTAATTCACTTCAGTGCTGGTCTGGGGAGAACATCCAAGTCCATTCGGGGTCTGTTCAGTCTCCAGAAACTAGCAAAAAAGGCACCAATTAGCGAGAATTGTAGTGGGTTTTTTTTTGTGACAAAAATATTTGTCCACTGGGAATGGGACTGAGTTCAGTGATACAGTTATCTCTGTGCAGCATGCCATCGCTAGTTTGTTTTGCATGTGTGCTTGCATTGTTTAAAGTCAGAGTGCTACATAGGTTTTTGAGATATCTAACACCTACTCTCTTGATACAGAAGGGCTTGTACTAGACTTTGCTTTGTTACCATGCCACACCAAGCCAAACCATTGTGGAAATCAGCTGGGCAAGTGGGGATCTGGAATTTAGCCCTGCTCGTGCATCCTGGTGCACAGCTGGGCGAGGTACTGCTTTTTGCTGTTTTCTGTCCAAAATCATGAATCAGTCTCTCAGCCCCCCTTGCTTTGTTTATATTTGCTCAACTGTTAAGTCACCCTGGTTGGAGTTTCTAATCTGTTAAAAATACAGCGAGAGACAAGTATTTGCTTGGGCTTATTTTGGCAGAAAATATCCTGACCGTGTTAGACTTTATATGTTTATCAACAAAGTAGGTGTCACATGTAAGTGCATGGTTGTATGGTGTGCATACAGTCATCATAGTGAAGTATTTGGAAGTGTAGCCTCATGGGCTTTTTCTACCGGAGACCACAAAATAGTTTGTCAAAAGTATAAAGCTATGGCTTTGCTTAATATAATTTTTAATAACCATGCTTGCAGTATTCAGAGCCAGCACTATTATATGAAAGCAATTTCAGCCCCCAACTTCAGGAGATAATTTATCAGAGATGGATGATGGAGCAGATCTTGTGATGCGGCATGAGGTGCCTGAACAAGCATTGTACACATCAGTTCAGGGCCATGTAGAGCTGTGGGATTTTTATGGTGTCCCTTAGGTTTGCAGCCACGAATTCTGATGTTGGTATTGTTCAGGCTGAAAAAAATCCATCACTGATGCCATCTTACAACATATGAAGCTTCACTAGTTGTGGAAAAATGCCCATGCTTTTTAGAGGTCTTGGGCCACAGTCACAGGTAGATACAGACAGACTTTGACACTGTTGACTGCCTTTCACCTTGCTTCCAGGCTTGCATTGGAAATTATACTTAGCTGTTTCTATCCCTGAATTTGAAACACTGATATGAAATTAATGTTATGCTGAGTTATAGGGAAACAAACAGACAAAAAAGGAATGTGGGACACCTTAAATACGTGTATGCTACAGTAGATCAATAAACTGCATTCTGTCTGGTTACACACCTTACTGTCATGTTTCCCAGAGAGTGGATGAACTGTTCACTTCTTGATGATTTTTCTAGTGCTCAAATGTTATTTCCTAAAAAGGTGTCCCAAATACCAAGCCTCAAGTCTTGACATAATTGTGCTGTGTTCTGGAAAACTGCATTTTTCAGTTTGTTATGCAGCAACATTGGAAAGATGCATGCTGAAGCAAAAAACCCTTTTTACATTTAATTATTCAATGTCCAGATTATTCGTAGTAGCTTCAGAAATAATTTAGAGTTGAGGTGTGACAAAAAGTTTTTTTACAGGTTGGCTGGATGGATCACCAGAAGTTGTTAGTGGGGTTAATTTAGATTAATTCTAGAATTTTGATTAACTTTAGAATTTACATTTATTTTAGATTAGCAAATAGATTCTATGTAAGGGATGGCACAAGCTAAAATGACTCACCAACACTGCAGATTCTCCTAAAATAAACTCCTACTCCCTTTACAGAGGCATAATCCTTTAGATGAGAAATTTCATAAACAGGTGATAAGATCCTGGAAGAACTTAACATTCATGAAGGTTGGACATTACAAATTTTCCAGTCACGCTATGGTAGCAAACCTGTTCTAAAATTACTTAAGGCCACCTTGGCACTGTAAAAAGGTCCAAGACGGGAGAGAACAAATTTCATTCCATAGAGCTTATCCATCTTGTCCAGCCTTGGATATCTGCTTTCTAGTATGTCACCCCATACTCACTTCATAGACTTGAGAGAAACAGATGCCATTAAGGCATCATTTATCACCTATCAGAATTGTTAATGCACTATAATAAATAATAAAATAATACATTGTCTGCAAGAGTGCTTCTTTCCATCTACCTTTCTGCCTGCTTTTTCAAATCAGGCAGCCTGAACTGTTTTGAGTGGAGATGTGTGCCATGCATGTTTGGTTGGGTTAATCCCACCTAGGGAAACGAGGTTACTATTACCTACAAGTTGAAGGGAACAGAAGAAAAGTGTAAGCTTCTTGAAGACAGAGAACTAAGAATCCTCCCAGAACACAATCCCTTTAATTGAAATTCATACAGATATTTCAGCTCTTCCAAGAGCAATATGAATGGATCATTCTTCTTAACTTCTGACAACTCACTGTCACAGAAATACTGCTGTGCTTCGCTCTCTGTATTTTTATTTTTGAAGAAAAAGTTTCCTTTGTTCTTTCCTTTTACAAAAGGAAAAATATTGGCACCTATTCAGAGAAATTGGAAGCAAAGTTGTTCTGACCTTGCTTTGCAATTTACTGTCCCTCCTGCTTGTTTCTGACAAATGCATACTTTACTGAACAAAATGTTTCCCTGGTGGTGTTCTGATTCTTTAAGTCAAAGAAAAGTAGCTGGGGGAAAGGGCATTCAGCTGTATGTCTCCCTTTCTCCAAAATGTGGTTCTTTTTTACATCTTAAATATTGATCTCAAATTCACATCTGTAAATGATATTGCAAAAGCTGAGGGGAAACTGAACCAAGATATGCTGTGTCATTCTGTCTGTATTTTCTCTATGATATGTGTATTTGTGTCTAGGACATTTATCATTCTAAAATAGTTTATTTAGATGTAACAAATGTGAAGATCCATATGTCTATTGCTTACACCACTGTTCCCTCCAACCCTGATTCTCTACTCCTTGTTTTTCCTCTTGGTTCTAACCCTCTGCTGTCATCCCAAACATGTAATGGTCTGCCAACAGAAAGTGATCCTCTGGGTTATCTACTATAGCTAGATGTATATGTAGTATGTACATCAACCATTATTCCCCCAGGTGGGAAAAAGAGGCCTTCTCTTGGTCTGCATCCCTACTTTTCTCTCCATTTAAAATGAGATAGTTTGATAAGATAGCAAGTACTTTCAGTTTTGATATAGCTTCCTTCCATCAGTGCTCCAAAAGTAGGCTCAAAGTTGTACTGGGAGCCAGTGGTATCCAAATACTCTTACCCTGTGCCCTATGCACAGCCACAGAGCCAGGGAAAAAAAAAAACCCAACATCGACCACCTCCAAATAGTCCTCATTTTTCCCAACAAAAAGTCTGCGAGAACTGTCTTAACCTACAGCAGATGAGTACCATGTGCATACACACTTCCCTTTTGCTTGGAAACTCCTCAGCTGTGTCTCCCAGTAAGGTCCTGGAAACTATGGATTTTTTAAAGCGTGTCCCAAATTTTCCATCTGTCATTCTGTGGTTTGCCCTTTCTCACTCATCATTCCCTCATTCTTGCTGCATCTCTGCAGCCCATGCTCTACCTTGTCAGAGAGCAATCCCAAACCTTATAAAATGTTATGCGGCTGATCAGGAAGCAACAAGCATTGGTCCTTGTATGTGTTGAGAAATAAACAAAAGAAGCAAAGAAAAAATGACAAGTCAATAGATTTAGCAAATATAAAATGGCTTGGACGCTCCCTTGAAGGAACATGTTCCTGTTATTGCTGAAGATGATGGAAACTTTATGCTTAGCAGCTCCCTAAAAAACGACAGAAAACAGAGATCAATGCAGTGCATTTTCTTGTAATGCTAAGGCTGGATCCTAGAAAACATTCTGAGCAGCTCCCAAGATTTGTTGGATGCTTCTTTGACTGCTATTGATTATGAAGGGGCTTTTCCATAAGATTGAAGGACTGGCTTACGAGCTGGTACTGACTTATATGTTTTTTAAGGAGATCACAGGTATCACAGGAAAATAAAAATTATCAAAATATGGGGCAATGTCCAGTGGGATTAAATTGTTTGGGAATCTGAAAACCTGAGTTCAATTTCCTATTCTGTGTATTGCTTAAGTCAGTTTTTGCAACATCTCATAATTCTCTCTCGGACTCAGTTTCACTGTGAAAAATGGCAACGAAACTACTCCAGCGGCGAGTACTTCAGGATATATGGATGAAAATTGGATTGGGCATGCTCCAAAGCACAGTAAGTAAAAAAGAGGCTCTCCATCTCCTTGCATGCAAAACATTTCTGTTTTCATTGCACTTCTTCAACACATATATTATTACATATAAACATACAAATTGATTTTAAATATCCAGTATTATTCCATATATAGGAAAAAGAGTGGGATATTTTATTCCTTGTATATCCAGCTTAGTTAGTCAAGATGTTTCATGGCCTGCCTTACTGTATTGCTATAGAAGAGAGTCCCAAAGCGTTTTCTGACAGGAATAGTTTTTATGAAACATAGGGAATAACCTAAGCTGGATTCATAGCTCATAAAATAGTACTTCTGTTCCTAAGCAGAGTGAGAATATGAGTGTTTCTTTGGGCCTGTGCCAACTGTGATTTGGAAGCAGAAAGCAAGAAACATCTGGAAAGGAGGGATGGTGGGAGTTTTCATCACTGTGTCAGTGACAAACTGCCTCTTCTGAAGGTGTTGCATCAAAATAGGTGGTGACAAAAGAGGAATGGGGGCAGAAGAGGAGGCTGAAAGAAAGCTTTAGCTTTTGCCTTGCTGCATCAGTTGTGTTCTAAGCATTAATTTCAAGTGCCCTTTTATGTGTCCCTGTAGTAAAATAAAACCTGGGTGGGCAAAATTCTTCCCCCATTGAGGAGACTGTATAGCCTCTTAAGGTTTTTATGGGACTTAATATTCTGTTCCCCGTTACAGAGTGGCATTTTATCTTTCCTCCTGCACAGGCAGAACACATCGAGTCTCTAAATCTTCCTCCCTCACCTTTGAAAATTTATAGGGGCTTTCAGGCAGGCTTGCCTGAATGCCATTGACCTCTGTGGCCTATGTTACTGACCAGAACACAGAATCTTCTGCCCCATAATATATGCCTCTTTATATCCCTGAAAGAGAAGGAAATGACTCAGAATGACCAGGACCAAATAAAACCTGGAGCTAGTTTCCCAGTTTCCCTTGCATTGCTGGGCTTTGCAAGAAGATAACATAAGGGATCAACATGCTTATAAAGGAGTGCTCTGAACTCCCTGATTAGACGGTTGTTACTTTCCTGATGATCTGCTTAAGTAACAACACTACTGGCAGTGTAGGCTACTTGCCTATTACAACAGTGAACAGTGCTCTTGAAAAATAAGCCATATCATAAAACATTGTAGGCAGTAGTAATGTGCAGATCACCAAAAAACTCCTTTGCAAGGTAAGATCTGCTGTGGAGATTTTCTAAAACAAGTTTGAAATAGATGGAGTCCTACATGTGCTAGTACCTTTTCAGAACCACCAGCTAAAATGTTACCTGGCAGCTTCCATCTTCCCTTTCCCAAGGATTCACATACATTCTTCAGAGCTGTCATCACCTGGTGTCTTCAAGAAGGAGCAGCTCTTAGTCAGTTTCAGCTTTCGTTCAGGAAATTAGTACTGCTGAGAACAAAAGACAACGTAGATAGGCGTAGTGAAATACATGTTGGGTGTTCTAAGCAATTGGCATGAAAGGATGGAGACAAATTAGCCATGAACAGACTATTCATAAGTTATTTTGGAAAAAATGTCTTTTAAGAATTTATTGGCTAACATAACAGAAAGCTGGTTAGATCATGAGTGCCTTGATGCAAAGCAAAATTTGGAAGAGTGAGAATAATCATTAAAAAGTATATAAAAGCAAAAAAAGAATATTGTACCACTGAAATTGTGCAAAGGTTTGTACTGTCATATCAAATTACAGAGGATGAAGGCAAGAACAGTTTAGACTGGAGCTGCTGAATCATTATTATCATGGCAATAGTTTCCAAGCAATGTGATATATACATTTTTTAATATCTTATTAACACATAGTATGTATTTGTGGGCAGAGATACGTGTACATGTATTTCTGTATCTGTGTGTATGTATATAAATGTCTATGTTCATTTTCATTTAAATCCAAAATCTCTCTTAAATCYCTGGTTTTAGAACATCTTAAAACTGGTGGGAGAAAGTTAGATCCTGACTTTCAGTATCTTCAGCGATATCTATGTTTAAGTATAGATAGAGGGAGCTTAATTATCTCTCTTTCTTTATGTGTAAAACATAGGCATGCACAGAATGAAAACTGATACATGAGAAAGTGGTGAAATCACCATTTTAAAAACCCTACTTTTATTTTAAAACCATGAATTTTCAACTACTGCCAAAATCCAGTTGATAGCAAAATGGGACATTTCAAAGAAAATGTAGCAGATTTTTGTTCTTTTTTAAAATTTCCAAATTGAAAGTATTATTAGTAATCATATCAGCAATAAAGAAAATCCGGTGTTTTGGTCCCAGTTGCATGAACAGTGAGATATTCAGGAACTGACAGTGGTAGGCACAATGACTGCAATATGTTGTATCTCCTTTTGTTACTTCCATGGAAGAAACAAACTCTTAGTTTCGGGTTCATGGCTGTAATTGCCTCAAGGGATTGTGTGGCTGCCTGCAACTTTTCTCCTGTCCTTTTCCTCTTCCCTGGAGAAGCCATTGCTCATTAGAGATTTTAACAGCCCTCTCTCCAGCCACCCTGACCGCTCCTGCTGCTGGATCACACATCTCCTGTGAAAGCCTATTTTATGTATGTTTGTTTTAGCCTTGACACTTTCCCTGCAGACATCTGAAGAGAGTTATCTGAAGGTGCTCTGGCAGACGGGGTCTGGTGGCCTTATGACACTTGGATGGCTCACAACGGGAAGATATTCACAAGTGCTCGTAAGGTAACAGGAGCTTTTTACCCTTCCTCTGGCAGAGATAAGGGGAGAGCCACACACTGACTAGCATGTGATTCAAGTCAAGCACAGCCTTAAGTGAATAACAAGTGTGGTCCTTAACTCGATTACAGCTGCTCTAATCAGCAAAACTGTTAACCTTTGCACTTTAGTCTAGCCTGGTCTGCATACCTCTGGGCAGTGCAGACCTGCTTTATGAGGCTTTCCAAAAGCGGCACGTTGTAATCAGTGTGCCTACATCCCCCAGGCTGCGTGGGGGGAGATAGCACAGCTGCGTTAACGGCAGCTCCAGGTCTCGGCACCCAGCTATTCTGGTGACAGGCGTGTTTGAGGCAGATACCTCTGCCTTGCTCAGTTCTCACGCAGCAAACGCAGCACTGAAGCGTCTTAGCTGGCATTAACAGCTCAGCTTCTTATCCTGCCTTCTCCTTTCGTCCAGAATAGCCTGCTCTGGTGTCGACTGTCTTGCAGAGCCAGTAACAGCAATATGGGACTCCTGTATCACTTCTTATGTCTCTGCTGTGCTACACGGTGCTTCCTGGTAGGGTGCGCTGAGAAACATGAATAACACACATAACATGCCTTTTTAATACGCTTCTTCTGTGCTATCAAGATCAAGTTCAATAGACATCTTGCACTGGGACAGGAACTCAGTAAAAATCTGCATAATCCCAGAGCAGCCAGTGGTACTGAGCAACCAGGGTTCACCTGCCCTATGTGTGCTATGTGTTAGCTTCAGTCTCGGTGAAACAACAGCATTAACAAATCTGTAGGGGTGAGTCCTTAGTTTACAGTGGAGTTCATTTCTTAACCCCCAGCTAGCAACTCTGAAAGTTCAGCCTGCCATTCACAGACCCCTGGAGATTTTGTTTGTGTCTTAGACAAGCAGAATCACATTTCAGGAGCCCCTTGAAGACAAAGATGAGGATATTTATTATACAAAAAGTCCTAGAGGAAGACAGCACGGAGAAGGAAGGAGAGTTTTTAAATGCTCATAATGAACTTTCTTTAATGTCTTATTCTGGGTTATCTTTTGCCAGGTGCTGAGTGAAAAGCTCCAAACTAAATTACCTTTTAAATCAGTCAGGATGTACATTTGTTTGGCTGTAGACTCTCAGACAACATAAATTCTCCTTCCCCCTCTTTCCTCCTCCCCCCTCAAATGCTCTGAGTCTTCTCTAAACACTGGATGGAGCAGGAAAGTCACATAGCACAATTGCACTGATACCTGGGCTCGTTTTGACATTCCTTTTATCCAGAGCTTGAGAAATAAGTCTCTTAACACCATTCATTATGAATCAAAAAAAGCAAAGTATATGCCTCGCCTGTACTGATAGTACCTTTACACAGAGTGGTCCATTTCAGTATATGATGTTACATTCTTTGAAAATCACTGTTCAACACAGACAGTTACTGAGTTAAGCATGCAAGTGATATTACCCTAAATACATTTAACTTACTTATCAATTGGATTGAATACATTTACATAGGTAATGGAATGAGGGCCAGAATTCTCACACCTGGCAGGCTTGACTACCTATGTGTATTTTATTGTTGTATAAGCATTACATCGTTTTTACTTTATTAATTCTCCCACCTTTCCATGTGACTAAGACAAATGCATTTTGGAGTTAGGAAGTCTGATCCTGGACATAAGAGATTAACTTATAGTTTCAGAAGAGATCAGTTCCAACTCCCTAATTTTTCCCTGCACCCACAGAGCTTGCAAAATAAATCTTTCCATTCCCAGGCCAGCAGCCGATCACAAATGTTACAAACACTGGCAGAAGTACCACCTTTGGTTCTTCTCACACAGTGTGTGCCTTCTGTTCTCTGCTTGTGCTCCCTTGGCCACACTAGAGCTCACAGCTCTTTGGCAGCATGATCTCCTTCAGATAAACTTATTTCATTCAAGGGAATTCAGTGAAAAGACTGTGAGCCGAAGATACAGAGGAATATCACTTTTCCATTCATATCTCTCTTCTTTTTGATACTATATTTGTTTGGCAAAGACAGACACCCTTCATCCCACTCCTCTACCCCTATTTTTTTTATTTTACATTACATCGACTTTTTTGCAATATGAGAATACCGAGAATTTATTATCCTCATTGTGAAATTGCTGATAGTTGAAATTATGACCCTGGATATTAGATGTGAGCTAGTCTTGACCTTGCACATGATATTAAGGTCATTTTATTGTCTAACTCCTCTCTCCAATCTACTTCTATGAAATGTTTTTTTCTGGAAGGTACCATGTTTCTTGTCTGATGCAGTTTTTATCTGTTGTCTAGTTTTTGTCTATTTTCCCAGTGATGTTAGGTGCCCATTTTCTTCCACACTGCCTCAAATCCCATAGTTAGGAGAGTCGTGTCTGCTCCTTCAAGCTTTTAATGCCTTACTTCAAATACATCTCCTTATTAACTCTCTGAGCTTAAATATTTCCTTTCTGAGTGGCAGCTCTTGGTGGAATGTTTTGCATAATCCTGCAGGGAATAGTTCAATAGGACTTAAGAGAGGAATCTAGCATTTTCTAGTATCAAATGTTTCTCAAGGGGGAGGAGAGGAGGCAGGTCTTGCTGTTTGGATGTTTTTATGTGCAAAGTCTCCAACTTTGCACATATGACTGTAGGAATGAGGTCCTTCCCTTGCAGCTGGCAACAGGGCAGGGATGGCACGTTGCTTCCAAAAGGCTCAATTATGTAGTACAGCACTTACGCATTGACAATATTAAGCAGGTTCCTGAAGCCAAAAGTAAGATGTACAAGGTGCCGCTCTTGAGTTACAGTCCAAGGGAATTACTTTTTTCCCTACATGGTAGAGGTCTACTTTTCCAGGACAGAGTATTATTGTTTTAGCTGATGTTTCTTTTATTAAATAAAAGGAAGCAAATGAGTAAATGTAAGTAAAACTACCCCAGTAGTTTCAATTTTCAAAGTCTGATCTTGCTAGGTGCCTTGGTACTTGCCAAGAAGACAAAGAACCATCTTTGGAAACAGCCAGCACTTACAGGGAAACGGTTTCAATCTGTGCACAGAAAAACTTATCTCAGAACCATGGTGTTCCATTTAAAGCCAGAAATATGCCATGACAAGAAAGAAGCTTTGGACTCAGCTGTATAACAAATAAGTAACTCCTGTGTGCTTCACTGTGTGTAATCATCTTCTGTCCAACGTGGCGGGCCTGAGTGTATAAAGTAGCTTTATATGTGTGCTAACCTGCTACGCCTGAAGTGGTGCCACAATGCAGGCTTGTTGAGACATAAAGATAGCATCCCAGAAAATAGTTTTCTTGTGTATTTTATCTTCATATTTCAGCATAGAAATAATTGTAAAAAGCCCACCTGTATTCTGTGTTTCTCTTACACTCACTTGTGAATTGAAGGCTTTAAGCCATTTTTGCACCTTCCACATTTTAACTTTCCTTAGGTTGTGGTTTAATATCTGGAGTATTGGATTGCCCCCCACATGCCTCTTTTTTTGCACTTAGCCCATCACACCCCTCCATAAAGGAATGGATTCCATTTGTTCCGTGCAGTTCATTCAGTCAGTCACAATCCTAATGAAATTTCTGGTGTGGTCTGCTCCCCCAGCTCAAAAAAGGGTACAGGAAAGCTAGGAAAAGTAAAACRAAGTGTAGCAAGGGTGATCCTAGGTATGATGGTTTCCACATGTGGAAGACTCTTTGCTTAGGTGCTTCACTCCATAAAGGGAAGGAAAAGCGGAGTATAAAAGAAATCTATAACATAATTTGTGGCTGGAGAAGGAGCTTGTTTAATGTATCTTCTAATAACGCAGCAGAGGGAGCATCAAATGAAAACAGGAACTAAGGGCTTCAAAGCGAACAGGGTACAGTCGAACTGGAACTCCTTGACTCAGACTGCAATGGACATTAAAAGTTTACTCATGGCAGGGAAGAGAAGCTAAAGTACAGAGGGCTACAAAATGCCAATGCACCCAATCAAGTTCAGAAATCAGTAAGCCCCAAATCTGTGGAGTATGAGTGAGCAATCCGGAAAAGTTAGCAGTACATGCTTGCTTTATTATAGTCTTCCTGAGGCATCTGCTATTGGTTACACTTGGAAACAGAATCACTAAACCGGATAGACCTTTGATCTGATGTGATATGACCATTCTTATTTTCCTTATGGTCCCCATATGCTGCTAGAATATCTGGCCAGTTGGATATCTGTTAGCTTCATCTTAAGAAGCCAGGAGAAATCTGGCTAATACATCGTTTTTATTACTGCGGCTACCAGACTTTACATACAGACCAGTGCAATGCCTTTGGTGCAGCCTACTGCAAGGCAATACATCTCTTGCTTTCAGAGTAGAGGTGTTGCCGTGAGGGGGCAGACTTAGTATTGTGGGAGCTGTGTGCAGGATGCCCCAAGCTCATCACTAATTTTCACTGTTAGTAGGGCAAATGAGCAACCACCTAGCTGTTGTGAGTGCCTTAATCATCAGAGAAAGATTGCAACCACCGAGAAAATATGGTCCTGTGTTTGCATTCAGTACACATGGCTTCCAGGTGGGACTGTTGAAGTGGCTTCCCATTTTTACAGCTTAGCTCAAGAGGAGGCTAGAGAATGAACAAATGTTAACAGAATTCAGTGCTGAACAACTGAAAATTTCAGAAATCTATCTCCAGGCCAATTCACCATACGAAGTTCCGAAGGCCAGTTATATTTTCTATGAATAAGTACATTTAAAAAAAAACAACAATCAAAACTGGCATCATCAGCTACTGCACACGTAAAAGATACATGGGAAACTCGCTTTTAAATATGAGCCCCATTGTTCTCTGAGCGCAAGTGTGTATGCCCAGTTAATATTAACGGGAGCTATGCRTGCCCCCGGCGGGGTGAACAAATCCCTGGGTCTGTGGGTCGGGGGTCTGGAGAGCTGCATCTCGCGGTCTCCAGTTCAGGGCTTTCCCCGTGCTCCCCACTGGGTGGAGGTAAAACGCTGTGGATGGCGCTGGGTCCCGCTGCCTGCGAGGCACAGGTGTCTCTGTACAGAAAGGAGAAAACCTTTTTCTGGCTTTTTTAAATCCTAAAGGGTCGGTACATCTTTCCAGCCTGCAGTAACACCCTTAATCTGCTTATCTCCCTGGTGACTGAAGGATCTTGATGTCTACAATAGCTGTTCACTCCGTACCCACTTTCTGGACACATCCACACTTGTTGCAACCTTCTTCAACAAAGTGAAGCTAGAAAATTGCCAGTACAGAAGGGATTTCCAGCTTGGCATGGCCGTCATCCCCATGATCTACCCCAAAGCAGACACGTGGTGGGTATGCTGGCCCTTCCTGTGGGAAGAAACGGCCCTTTGGTAGTGACAAGGGCTATACACGCTGCCGTTCTGATGTCAAAGGAGACAGACACATCCAGGCAGTCTGTACACATGCAGAAATGGTGCAGCATTTTAAATGCTGCCTGGCAGAGGAGTATAGTGTCTCCCATCTCTACAGCTAAAGGATTAGATGAAGTATATTGTGGGATACATAATAACATATTATTCAAATGCACAGTTTTAGCCTAACTCTTTATCGCCTTCAGGCCTAAAAATGGAGATATGAACAAAAGTCTCCATGAAGTTTGAGGTTAGATGGAGAATTATCTAGATCTAGCTCAGACCGTCCAAAGATGATTTAACCTGTACTTCTCTTGACACAATGGGAATTTCTCAACAATATTAACCAAAACCTTAAGCTTTAAAGATACTTTTACTTTCCCCTTCCTCACCTGTTTCCCAGATTTTCATCATCCTGGATTCTTCAGATCTCCCTGGGAATGTAAGCTTTCATACTATGCCAAGAAATGGGTTGTTCAGTAGGAACTGGAGTATGAATACCATGCTTGTAATAAATGCACACATCCCTGTGCAAATGCGCCAAGCCAAAAAAGCACACCAACAGCAAAACTGCCTTCCTCTCTACATGTTACCATTTGTCCAAAGAAACAATGTCAGAAGCATGCAACATGTAAATGTACAGACCCAGCAAGAAAGCCCAGTGAATGTGTGGTCAACATTTATGTTACAGCTGTATTTTCTTATGAGACACAAAGTACTTTTACTAAAGTTTCTGGGGAATGTACTATGGATTTTGTGCCTGAAATTTTACAGTTTTATCTGTAGACTTTCACAAGGCCCCAGTTTATTCCCTCTCCCAAGATGCAGGGTAGCTGAATGCTGATGGCAATTTTTTGCTAGCAGCCCGGTTTGTTTCCTGGCTTGTAGCTCATAATTTATTTGACAAAGAAGCACTTTTAAATGACCACATTTATAAGTTCATTTGAGCCCAGAGGCCAGATTCGTTCTGCCTTTACTGAAGGTAACTTAGTACGTAAGTTAAGTAAGGTGCATGTTTTTCTAACAGCTACATCGGTGCAAGACTGGCCATCACCTTGAGTGAGAATACAAGGTCAAGCTGAACCCTACAACAGCTAAGTATCAGTAGACTGAGGAAGACCATAAGAAGGAACAACATCTACATGTCAGGACACACTGCAGGTCCCTGTGAGCTGGACCAGATGTTAAGGATTAAGCTTGTAAAGAAGAAGCTGGTTTTAGACCAAGAGCACTCTCTTCCCCGTATGCTCAGATTGTTATTTATATCCCTGGGATAAAACGGCTTGTCCCAGTGAGGTAACTGACACTTCCAGATCAATAGCACAGACTGAATCATTGCCATCTGAAAGCAGTAGGGCCTGTGCTGTTGGAGAGGACAGGCCATGTCCTTGTTAACACCTCAGGAAGTGCAATCCCATCTGGCACCGTTTAGCTAAAGCTTTGCAGGAAAGAAACTGCCTTCTGGAGTTTGTCCTTTTGAAAGAAGACTGAGGAAATACTGAGGACAACTTTGTCTAGCATTCTCAATTTTATCCTCTCATTGGATAAGGAGAAACTTTCCTTCTGCTAGGCTGTTGAAGGACTAGGGAACATCCTGTGCTTCAGCCTGAAAAAGAGATGAGTGGGGACACTATGACAGAGCCCCCATCATTGTGGGTGATGTGAAAGGCTTCTACTTCTCTTCTGTCAAAAGAAGCCATGAAACAGGAGGCATAAAACTGAAACCTCACTTAGCAGTTTTGTCACCTGTCTCATGAATAATGCTCACAGCCACAGGATGTTTTTTAACGGGCTTAAGGGGAGACTGCACAAGCTTATGGAAAGTAAACCCAGTGAGGCCCTTAAATGGCAAGGAAAAAAAAGCACCGCTGGTTAATTCCTCAAGCACGAAAGTGTTGCAGTCTGGGAGAGCGTACTGCTGCTGTGAGCTGACTCTTCCTCGGGCAGCCCCCTTCAGCTGCTAGGCTCAATGAACCTCTGATCTTTCATGCTGCGGTGGTTGTTTTCTTCCTGTGTCATGAGAGAATTCACTTTGGACCATCTTTGGAGACTTCTCAGTTGCTTCTCTGGCAAATTTGTGTGATTATTAATCTTACTATATTCTATGAACAACTTTCTTGCATTTATTGCCATTGGTGAAATGCAGGAGTACTTTGTAAGGTTTCTGAAGCTTGAAAGAGTAGCACAAGACTGAGATAAAATAGAATGATGCTTCATCAGGCAAACCTAAGGTGCTGAATAAGATATAGGAGATGGATTCTCTGTAGCATTCATAATAGTTTAAAACTTAGATGCAGTGTGTGCCACCTGAAATCATGTTTTTGCAGTATTACTTATAAACAATGATCATAAAAAAGTAATTGGCAAAATTGAAAGCATCATGTTACCTACTAGTGGAAGAGAACTTCTGAGTTCAGCTGCTTAGCACTGCAAAATGCTTTTCCTGCCAGAACTCTAGTGGCAAACTTAGAAGCGGCACAGGCTGTAAACATCAACCTTCCACCTGCAAGTATTCTACCCACTTGCATTTCTACAAGGAGTTTGTGAGTCAATTGGGGAGAAAATATACTAAAAAGTCTCTGCGTTTTTCTGCATTTCTTTAACCTTAGGATTTTGTAGGCTCTTTGTGTATTTTGGATTGCTACCTTGAAACACAGTGGTCACATTGCCAAAGGTCATCCCCCTGCACTGCATCTGTTCTACCTATTTCCTGCATAGTGCAAGGCTGCCTGCCTTATAAAAATGTTGTATATGTATGTGCTGTTAGCTGTAGGGGCTTCAAGAGAGTTGAGCTGGTCTGACATTATTCTTTAGATGGCACTGACACAAGTTTGTTCTGCACCGAATATATAGGTCCTACAGGAGTCAGAACCTCAGTGTAATCTGTCATGGGTTCCAATGCCCTGCAATTTTGCTTTCTATAACTGACTCATCTACTGATTAAGTGTCCTCCTGCAACTTTGCATGGCTGCATCAGAGAGCAGAGCTTCATTTTCTCTTGTCCCGTTGTTCAGATGTGAGTGGCTGAAATGCCTTGTCAAGGAAGTAGGATGCTCTTTCACAAACAGGGTACACATCAGGCTAGACCCAGAGTCTTCTTGATCTTCATTGCCTTTTGCATCTTGCATCTTGCACCTTGTTTGTGCTGCTAGGGGTGTTTTGCTCTGTCATTTCTGCTAAGCCAGCCCATAGCAAGTTGGAGGGAAAGACTGGTGCCAAGGAGGCAAAAAATGATGTAAGTCATTTATTGGTTCCTCAGATGAGATGTGGAGTGTAAGTATTATCACTGGAGAACTGATCAGCTGGAAGCAGCCTCTTGTGACAATGTCTGTGCCATCTTCAGCCTGTACAGATGTGCTACACAAACCAGGCAAATCATAGAGCAGCCTCTGTTCCCTCAGAATAAAAATGAGCACGGTTTCAGCCCGGTTCACCTTCATGCACACTGAGTCAAAAGAGGATGTAGGGACAGGGCCATCATCAATTGATTAATTAGTTAGCTTTTTAATCCAGACCTGAGTAAACAGATGATGGTGTGTGCTGAAGGCTGAGCACTTTTGTCAGAAATGGTCCACACAAAGAACTGCCTGGCATGAAGGAGATGATAAGCTGCTGTGCTAACCACCTCTCAGGACTCATTGATGCACTTAACAGTCCCAACTTCCTCCATTACCTCAGCTGTGAGAATGCAAAATRCCACTTGAGTGAGAAAGAAAGCAGTTAAATATACAGCTGTGGCATGAAATAATTGCTTCTCCAATTCTCTTCTGCATATTCCCAGAGGGTATTCCAAGAAAGTGGATCAACCCCATTTTTAGCTCAGTTTTAAATTATTGAACATACTATATACCAGGCCATTAACCAACAGAAAAAGTGGTTAAGAAGAAGACTTGCACGTATAAAAGAACAGGATATTTTTTAGAAAAAGGAGGAAGTACTTTCTCTTTTTTTGTATGTGTGTAAGACAGGTGTATTGTTATCTTAAAAATAAAAGCTTTTTCATCTTATGAGGATCCAGTTCTGAGTATGGGAAGAATCATTAAGGGCATGGCAAATGCCATGAACGTAAATTTCCTTTTTATAAGCTCTCTCTCTTTATCTTAAGAGGCTCTTCTAGAATGTAATGTTAATTCATGCAGTGCATGGAAATGCTAACAACCCAAATGCCTCTCACACTAGAGGTACGTCTGCACTGCAGATCTAAGGTGTGACTGCTGTTCACAGAACTATCTGTCTCACTTGGAAAGCAGTAAAGCTACAGCAGAGCAAGATGCATTCAGTAAGTACCCAGGACCTGAAATGTGTGGTAGCATAACTCTGCTGCTAGTGGTCTGCAAAATATTTAGTAAATGTACATCTATATAAACTGCAAAAACATCTCTGCATACACTATCACTAGCAGTATTAGTGAACTAGTGATCTTAAGTCATATTGGGCTAAGAGAAGGGAAAACAGACCAAAACCTGTGCCTGGGAGTGTGCTAGCCACTCCATAGCACATCATGGCACAGCTGGCACAGATGTAGCCATGGTGCCATAGTAACTACAGCCTGGCATTTGCTCTGCCCTCCCTCCTGCCCACTCTGCCTGCTCCATGATTCCCTGAAGGGCCCCAGGAGCTCCAAGGAGAATGGCATGAAGKGGTGGGGCACAGGGAGAGGTACCTCCACTAGAGGGTAAACAGTAAAGATTGAAACACCAAGAATTAGGCTGCTTTAAAAGCCATCCGAACGCATGCAGTGGACATCTTTCCAAGTGGCTAACATTCAGCTAATGGCAGTAAAAAGAGCAATGAAATAGTGGAGTAGGACCTTAAAAAGCATAGCTACTTCACACCACTGCTCGCTGTGCTGATCTGATACTGGGTGAAGGTTGCTGGCAGCTCAAATTCCAGCCTGACCACCAGGACATTTAATCCACAGTAACTTTCACACCACTTGCAAAAATGCTGTGTCACGTCAGTGCTGAGCTATGCATATGAGAGGATGAATGAATTATACAGGGCTTTTTGAATGCATCTGTGCAATCAGTGAGGACGAGTTATATAAGGCTCCTATTCCTGACGAAGGGGAAAGTGTTTGTCTTTTTTCAGCACAGGTCACCCAGGGACAGGTTCCATGCAGGAGAGCACTGATGGGCTCCCTTGTAAAAGACACAGAAAATAAAGTGACAGTTTTCTCTGCAATTCTCACAAATTTCTCAGAAAGGCCAAATCCTAGATCCTGCATCAAGCTTGAGTAAAACAGCTTTTAGGCAAAGGATCTCAACAGGCACAGGAAAGCCTTCGAAAGCATTGTGGCTGCAGGTCTCCTGCAGGCTGTGCAGTCATTGCTCCCTTTCGCAAAGAAGAGAGGCTAAAAAATAGACATACATACTTCCAGATCCCCATTCCCATAGTTACATTCCCATTTCCACCCTGGCAGGTATCTTCTGACCCTCTCTGGCATGCAGGAGTGATGAGTCACAGCTCCTATGTTAAACACTCTTCAGGAGAACCATTTCTGTACTGCTGCACACAGAACTTCCTGCATTCACAAATGAAACAAAATCTGTCTGATGGCTTGCAGACACAGGAGGGTAAGCACACAAAAGCACCTCCAGTACAAGGAGCGTTTCAGTGACTACTTCTCATTGCACACTTCACAGAGCAGTTGCTGATACCTCACGGCTAGTAGTGGGGACAGACATTTTTTCCAGTTGCTTTAAGAAGCTATGAACAGATGGACAGAGAACTGGGAGTCCTCTCTTGAGTCTTCTGCTTAATATTTGGAGGAGAGGGGGAAGATGACATTCCCAGAGATGCCAGTGGGAACACGTTTATCTCCGAATAAAGGAGAGTAGCTAAAGAAATTCCTATTCACACACTGAACTGCAATAACTACATGCTGTTTATTAGCAGAAAACCCACAGTAAAGCATGCTAGCCCAGTGGAAGACCTTTTTTTCCTCACCTCTGCAGTGGATTAAGAGTACCAACGTGGACAACTACCATAACTCAGCTACTTGTAGTGGCTTGATTTAGAAAATCACTCTGTGTTTTCAGAAGCTAATCTGCCGTGAAAGGGTACTTTCTTCTTATATATAGGTGTGTGTGTGTGTGTGTGTGTGTGTGTGTATACTACACTTTTTGTGATACCTGTGTGGCAAGAGAAAACATGACCCAAAAATGTTCCAGGTACTAATTAGAAGGTTCCTACACAAAACCTCTGTGACTGCCACTGCATTTCGCTGAATCTGAATCTTTGTTCTGACCCCTTTCTATAGCTGAATGCCTGGTTAAACCTGCTGTAACTCTTCTACCATTTTCTGAATCAAGCTGGCAAGAAACCAGATTTCAGTGTTTATTTCCAGTGCTATTTAAAAATAAGAGATTCACTAGGGACGTCTCTGCTGCCCGTGTCTTGTTGCAGATGGACTCCAGCCACTGATCAGAACCCAGTGGAGCAGCAGCATATGTGGATTGTAAAGCAGTTTATTCATATTTCATAACTGGGAAGATGCAGCTTTCTTCCTATGTATTTGTAGCTTAGAAAGAAAGATACAACAACAACAACAACAGTAATAGAAATATCCTAGCATGGACCAGAGTCCTATTAAAAAAAAAAAAAAAAGTGAAAAATTTCCTCTGGCTCAGGCTTCTGTTTCTGCCTTGAATTCCTTGTTTCTTTCTGATATTCATCTTATTAACTTGACAATCATTATCACAGTAATATCAAAAACCAACAAGAAACAAACTTCACAGGGAGCAATAAGAATCCAACCACTAGTAGGAGTTTACTGGTTGTTTTCCGTATTTCTAAAACACTCTGGAGGAAGAGAAACATCTCTCTGTGTGATGCTCCTTTTCCTCCTCATCTTTACCCTGCCGCCATTGACCCAGAGTATCCTAACCTGCAAAGCCTCCCTGCCCATTGCGCTGCTGACTGATAGACATATAGTCAGCAGAGCCGTTCCCAACAGAACAGAGTTAATGCTTGCAGAGCAAGGGGCTTGTGCTGCGCACCACTGGAGAGGGGGTGCCCCCCGAGGTAGGCACAAGGCTGAGTACTCAAGGTACAGCTCAAAGTGAAAAAACACAGCTGTCAATGATGAAATACCATTCTGAAGAGGGCATCTGGAATAACAAGAAACCCATTATAAGCTCTGAGCTTCTGAAAGGCTCAGAGAAGAACCAGAAGCTTTGGATCGTAATCATAAGCTGTAGCTTATACCCCACCACTCTACAGCAGACATGCTGAGGCTGGGACAGCTGCTAGCAGTTAAGCAAGAGATCACTGACATAAAATTGCAAGGCAGTATGGCTACAGTTGGTTGAATAAGAGGTCAGACGAGTATGTGAGCAGACAGGTAGATRAGATGAAAGAACACTACCTGTCTTGGGTGAGTGTCTTCAGAGATAAGAGGATGAGAAAATTCTTTTAACATACTAGGCTGATGGGACAAATGGGAAACCATATTCTGGTTCACAGATATCAAAGTTAATTTATTTTCCAGTCAGTTTAGTCACCCTTCTCTGCCTGTCTCTGTGTTGCTTTTCCAGTAGTAATACGTCTCTCAAAGCTGTAATCACTGTAAACACTGGCTAACAAATTTGCATGTCCATAGGCAGAGACATCCTCAGTACAATAAGTGAAAGGGACTCGTTAGTGAAATCAGCAGTGCGGAAGGACTTGAACACAGAGCAGACCTGATATTTTCTTATGCCTAAGCTTCTAGGAAAGGGCTCGGGACCTTACTGAAAAGATAAACACATGGAAAAGTTCTTAAAAGTAACAGAGAACATGGAAGAGTAACAGAGAACAGGGAAAAGGGAAAAGAATCTGCCAGCCAAGGAAGTTATGCCTGTGCAGTTAGGAATAAAATTAGGATTGCCAAAATTCAACGTAAGTTTGAACTTTTAAAGGAAATCAAATTTTGTAATCTCCAGTGCTACATGCAGAAAGAAAATAACAACAAAAAGGAGATGCGACAGCTCTCTGCAAGGCTGAAGTAAAGACTGAGGTGAATCTACATATGTTCCAAAATAAAATGAGTATTTTGACTTGATTTTTTAATAAAGATGATGATGTTGAACATGGAAACAGRGAACGCAAATAAGGATATGGAAAGGTAAATTATAGCCCAAGTAGCAGGATTAGGGCTGAATACAGAGTATTTAATAAACACCTTTTTGAAGGAAGACAGACAATACTTGATCTAGAATAAAATCTGCAAATCTCCCTCTAAAAAAAAGCTTAGAACAGTTTTGAACTGGTGGTGAGATTCAAGGCCAAATCTGTGCTTTGCTTTACATGGATAAGGTTTTGAACCGGTCCTTTGAAACTGGATTTACTGTAACATGACCACTGTCTAACATAACCTTAATATCACATAAGTTTTCAGAGCAAATTTTGAACAAGAGAATAGTTAAAAACTTGGGTGCAAATGGTACAGAGCAAAGACCAGTTGTACAAACTGTAAATGAGATGAAAACATGGTATCTTTGTTTAACAGAGTACCTCAAGTTTCCTGTTTTCCAGACAAGTAAAATCTCATAGAACTCCTGTGAGCAGACTTTTTCTGAAGCCTTTAATATACTGCCACATGCAAAATTAGGTGATATAGCAGGGTAGTCGGCTATGTAACCCTGGAGATTATCCCCAGTCATATGTAGCAGGTTTTGCAGCAGTAAAGATATAAATGATAACCAGATGATGAGTGGCTGCTTGGGAGTGTTTCTGCTGAATATCATGGTCAGTCTAGTGAGTTTTTTAAAAGTATTATCCCTTGTGCAGTTTGTGTCTTTTACTGATTGTATTGTAAAGTTTTCACAAACTAAACACTTAGTCCTCTGTAGCTCCCACCTAGAGTTTTTTTCCTCAYCCTTTCTTAATAGCTACAGAAAGTAAATTTTCTTCCTTAAGGAGCAGTAAAATATTTGATAAAGAGAGGGGACCTTACTGTAAACTGTATGCACTTCAGTCCAATTTAGCAGTGCAGTGATTGCTGTACTTTTCTCTCTTGCTTTGTAGTACAAGAAGTTTTACTTTGTTCCTGTATTGCTACCCACAATGCATCATTAGAAGCCCTGGTTGGTGGCAATTTGCGTACACCTGATTACTTAGTAAGTCTGATCTCTGTGAGGTCAAGACTAATCTGTTCTAAAATCCAGACCTTCTGCTTTTGTTTAATATAGCCCATTGAGATTAAAATGGGATTAGAGCTCATCTGATTGGGAGAATAACCTCTGCAGATGAACTCTTCTACTGTTCTTTTGCAAAAATCGCTAGGTGGAAATGGTGTCTTGCAGTGGCCATGGGTCCTCTACATCAATATACATAAGGCATTTCTTGATTTTTTTTGTCCCTGTGACAGTTTTGAAACCAGACTTTGAGTATATTATTTCCTGGAGCCAGATCTAAATTGTTACTCTACATATGGAATACATGAATACAGATATCAGAATTTTTCTCATTCATCTCCATGAATTTTCAATTTACTACAGCAATAAAACTAAAGTGATTTTAAATAACAGGAGACTGTCAAGCTGTACATTTAATAAAGTGTTTAAAATGTCACCTGTTTTATTACCAAGGTTTCTTTTAAAATGTTTTCTCGTCTTTAAACACACGCGAGTGCTAATTCATAGAATCATAGAATCATTAAGGTTGGAAAAGACCTCTAAGATCATCAAGTCCACCTGTCTACCCAACACCACCATGTCCACTAAGCCATGTCCCTAAGTGCCTCATCTACATGTCTTTTAAATACTTCCAGGGATGGTGACTCCACCACTTCCCTGGGCAGCCTGTTCCAATGCTTAACCACTCTTTCAGTGAAGAAATTTTTCCTAATCTCCAATCTAAACCTCCCCTGGTGCAACTTGAGGCCATTTCCTCTTGTCCTATCACTTGTTACTTGGGAGAAGAGACCAACACCCACCTCACTCCAACCTCCTTTCAGGTAGTTGTAGAGAGTGATAAGGTYTCCCCTCAGCCTCCTCTTCTCCAGACTAACCAGTCCCAGTTCCCTCAGCCACTCCTCGTAAGACTTGCTCTCCAGAACCTTCACCAGCTTTGTTGCCCTCCTCTGGACACGCTCCAGCACCTCAATGTCCTTCTTGTAGTGAGGGGCCCAAAACTGAACACAGTATTCCAGGTGCGGCCTCACCAGTGCCGAGTACAGGGGCACGATCACTGCCCTACTCCTGCTGGCCACACTATTTCTGATACAGGCCAGGATGCCGTTGGCCTTCTTGGCCACCTGGGCACACTGCCGGCTCATATCCAGCTGGCTGTCAACCAGCACCCCCAGGTCCTTTTCCGCCAGGCAGCTTTCCAGCCACTCTTCCCCAAGCCTGTAGCGTTGCATGGGGTTGTTGTGGCCGAAGCGCAGGACCTGGCACTTGGCCTTGTTGAACCTTGGCCTCAGCCCATCGATCCAGCCTTTCCAGGTCCCTCTGCAGAGCCTTCCTACCTTYGAGCAGATCGACACTCCCACCCAGCTTGGTGTCATCTGCARACTTACTGAGGGAGCACTCAATCCCCTCGTCCAGATCGTTGATAAAGATATTGAACAAGACCGGCCCCAAAACGGAGCCCTGGGGGACACCGCTCGTGACCGGCCGCCGACTGGATTCAACTCCATTCACCACAACTCTCTGGGCCCAGCCGTCCAGCCAGTTTTTTACCCAGCGAAGAGTACACCTGTCTAGGCCATGAGCCACCAGTTTCTCTAGGAGAATGCYATGCAGAATTGTGCAGAATTAAAATGTTTTTCAATTCATCTACATTATAGGTATCACAGAAACAAGCATGTCTACATGATCCAAATGATATGCCTCAAACTTGATTTGTGATGAAGTCAAGCATAAGGATTGCCAAAAACCAAATTAAACTAATAGTACTCTTCTGTGTTTTTTTTTCCTAGTATTTTCAGTAAAGCCATTCTTCTGTAGTATTTTCAATCTAGACAGAGTATTTTTATGTTGAAGTATAAGACTGTGATGTGAGCCTAGAGGTGGAAGTAAAAAGAGCAAAATTATTTGGTCCCATAACCTTTTTACTTGAAGAGACAATGCATCCATTGAAAGTATCAAGTATCTCACTAAACGAGAATGTGTGAGAATATCAGTATCAGTCCATAAAATTTAACATTTTTAATTTTATCAGCAAGTTCATAATTTATAATCTTAAAGTATACAACTTTGTGAACACATGAAGATAAAAAAGCAGCATTATTGCAGTCATCAGCACATTATAATAATTTCCCATCTCTCTCTGAGAAGTTACCTTGCATTCCCACCTTATCAGAAAGCACGGTTAATCAATTTTTTTCTGGCTATAGTGCATGTAAGGTTTTCCTTGAAGATTGCTTATGTCACTTGTAACTATTCAGAAATTTTGGCATGGTAAATAATGTAGACATTTATTTTTCACTGGTTTTGAAGGGTCATAAGAACCTGCAAAGTTACTTTATTCACCATGTCATTATAGAAAAGATTTTCTACTACTCAGAAATATTCACTTACTCCATTAGATTGAATCATACAACCACTGTGGTTAGTGTGACAATGGAACGTATAGTTACTGAATAACAAGTATTTCGATGTCTTGGTGCCCAGCTATGCTCATTTTGTAAAACATGATTTGCAGGCTACATAGCTAACATATTCCAATTTCTGCCTGACTGTAATTTAATGTAATAATACATTATTTTGAGTCCTAAGTTGCTTAGCAGAATGATTGGTTCTTGATTTATCTTAATGGCTGAAAATGGAGCTGTAACTTGTTAAGGTAATTTTATTGCTAAACTTTCATATTATCCAATTCATGCCACAGCTCTCATGGAATTCTTAACAAATATTCTTTCTGTTTTTTCCCTCTAAATGCATATGACTTTGTGAATGCTAGGAAAACCCAGACTCACTTTCTTCCTGTTGTCTGTGATTCTCATGTAGGCATAAGTTTGCTTTCTTAATTATGAAGCCAGAAGAGCTCATGAGCATTGGACCTGCATATGCATGTAGGGGAAATACATTTTAAAAGGGCCAAAGCAGTAATCACCTTTATTATCAGGAGTTGAAGATGCATTCTGTGTTGAACATTGTCTCTGAAATGATTTCCTAAATGTCATTTCCCCTTCTTGATTCCTTCCTGTATGCTATGTAAAGCAATGCAGTTTTGTTGGTTAGGAGGAAAAAATAAACTTCCTGCTCTTCTAAGTTAGCAAATACAGTCTTTTTTTCTTTTCATACTCACAGAAAGGAACCTCTATTCTGTAAAAGCAAGAGTTGACACACAGCTGATGTTGCACAACTACTACTTAAGTGAAAGGACTCATCCAACAACTCTGTTTTCAACAAAAATGTTAAAATTTGTCCTGTGTGTCAGAGGTACAGGCCAAGCTAACACCAAAAATGTTTACATTGAATATCAGGAAAAATTTGGCCCCTTTACAGAACTTGGGTTTTGTTGACTGAGAATTGCATTATTATTCTAACATCTCAGAGACTGCTTTGCTAGAAAACAGATCACAGACCACTACATGATTGTTTATAAAAGTCTTTTTTGCCAGATACTATACAACGGATGATGTCTGACAGTGGGATGTTGTATAATAGTCATTAGTTTACGGAATTGCCATAGAAGGTAGATTTTGTTATTGACAGGCCCTGCTGAAACTAATTCAACATGTTGGTGGAAAATGATATAAAAATGATAAAGCAGCCACCTAAAATGGCATTTGATGTCAGATTTTGAAGATGGTTAGCACTGTTAAATGGTAAGATAGAATCACTAAATCATGGTTTCCACTACAGAGGTTTTTGGTGACAGCAATTTGAAAACGGGAATATGTTGTTAAACTGAGGGCTAGCATCTGACAGTTTGCAGAATTATGAAAAAATGGGCAAAGCTGCACCCAAGAAAAAACAAACTATTTGGAGTTACAGGAGCTGTCACATATTTATATACATCTATGATGAAAATTAATGGTTGGAGACCATAGGAGTGTCACATAGACTGACCAAAAGAATAGCTGATGGCTTTGCTTTCAGAAGGAAGAGGSAGAAGAGACATGAAGAGACATGCTATAGCACGTGGGAGAGACCAAATTCAGCAACACCCACATCAACGTAGCCCAGGATATCACCTGCTACAGGAAAAAACAAAATTACCACCTCCTAAAAGACCCAGCAACTGAATGAGATACTTAGAGATCAAATGAAAAGGGTTAGAAAGCTTAATTAGTTGACTAACTATACGTATTTGACAGTGTGTATTATAAAATGTTTAAGTAGTAATATGCTTTGGAAAAAACAGGTATGATATTGGGAGCTGAAGCTTTAAGAAAATTAGGCAATCTCATGGAGGTCTGCTGTAGTGTTGAACTATTGCTTAGAAAAGCACACTTTCTTCCAGAGCTTTGGGACCTGCAACATTTGTGATTGCTGGTGTTCGAAAACATGCAGCCCCGCCCCGGGACTCCACGGCAGCAGGACGGGTGGTGGGAGCCGGGTCCCTCTGCGTATGGTGGCCTCCAACATGCCGCGCASCACCCATGAGCCAGGCAGCTCCTCCATGCCTGCAAGGAGCAACTGCGGYGCAGGGCTCCTGTCTGCCTCACGCCTCCCCTCTGCAGGGCATGCATCTGCGGGCTGCACCAAGCTGTGGCTGCTCAGCCTCCCAAGGATCCTCACAACTGCCCCAGAAGCTCTGTCTGACAAGGCTGTCCCAAGACCAGCCGTGGAACACCACCTAGCAGCTCAGCTGCAGTTTCTATGTGGAATTTCCTCCTTCAGTCTCCATTTCATTCTTCCTGTGTGGCATAGAGCATGTGGTACTGCTCTGAAAGGGGAAGCACCCTGGTCATTATCCCTCTCCTTGCAGTCCCACTAGCACATTTGCGGCTTTTACTTCCCTCTGAGACTCATGGCACATGTGCTCTGCTTATTTATGGGAAATCTAAGTTTGCTGGAGAGCAGAGAGAGACTGTTTGGCACTAAAGTGTGTTGATTCATTAAGAGAAAGCATTAATTTCTGTTCCAAATAAAGTTTCAGAAAACTAACTTTAAAGATGAGTGTAGCATGCCTACATGAAGAGGAGTATAACATGTCTGCGTATTTAATTTTTGTTTTTAAAATGTATTAATCAGCAGTTTAACAAAATTACCAACAGAATGTGTCTGATGGCAAAACAAATCCAATAAATAATTACACTTCCAGTTTCCATTGCCAGCAAATTCCTTTGTTTTGAAAGTAGCATTACAAGCAGCCAACCTCTCCCTCTCACTCCCCCAAAATAAAACATCAAGCTGGGATAAAACTGAGTTACAATGAGGTTTGCAGGATTTCAGACACCACATGAAACCTCAGCAATTCAGGTAAATCCCACGACTGATTCATCCAATTTGAATTCTTGGACTAACTAGGCCACAGATTAAATAAAACAAAACATATCTCCTGGGCCCTCTAGGAGGTGGTAGAAATCACTCACAGAGGGAACAATTTTGCCAAAGTAGATCTGGCTTTTATGTTTTGCAAGCAAGCCCACACAAGCCACTTCAGTGGAGCTGGCTCCGTCCTGAAGGCACCTAAAACTCAAATTCTTTATTTACGGTATAAACTCCTACACTGACCCAAGTGACTTTCAACCCTGCATGTGTCAAGCACAAGCTTACTTCCCACACCTAGCATTCCTCCCCAAAACATCCCTTTAGTAAGGTACAGCCTTTGCTAAACAATGTTTCTGCCAGTCCCAAACATTATTGCATTGGTGCATCTGTACATTGTACATTGGTACAACACAACAAACAGCCTGTATGCAAAGGACAAGATTTGGAGAAGTAGATTTCCCTGCAAACCATGAAGCATCAATGCTCATGCTAGCAAAGGCCACGCACATCTCTTATCCATATGTTGGGCAGCTGCAAGTAATGACAGACCCAGTGCTTTATGCCTGAACGCCAGTGTTGAACTGCTTGACCCCACAAGTTCTTGCTGTACATGAGTGAATGAGGATGACCCCTTAAAGGGCAAAATGAAGGAATTTGTCCAAAAAAGTAGATTTGCAGTTTGCCAGGAGAGATTTCCAGTCTTTCACTTGAGCTTACACACAAAATCTCAGCATGCAGCCACCTTTTTCCCCAAATCATGCAAAACTGCCACTTAAGATGGTATTCTTTTCTTTCACTGTTCTTCCAAGAAGGTCTGACGATAAACTAATTGCTGAAAAAAAATCATACTGTCATAGGCTGGGCTGTTTGATATCTGCCCAGTAGATGCATGACAATCAGCAACACTGTTCTAAATAGTTGTGTATCACTATGCTGATTTCCAGGCCCATTCTTCCTAAAGAAATGCCCAAACTGCACGCATTATAAAAGGTAAGAAAACTTCAAGAAAGAGGTATAGCTTTCATCTCAAAACATCCTGCAGAGATCTGAACAAGTTCTTTCAGATTTTAGGTTGTTCTTTTGTTGCACTATGCCAGCAAGATGGCTAGAACCATCTTCAGGCCAGCAAAGGGTTGGCAATCATTTGCTCTGCACGTTCAGGGAGAGCGGACAAGCTGTATGGACCTTCCTTACCTGGGCCCTGCTGGAGGGGCCCCCCGGTAGGTGGAGAGTACCACAAGGCACCACTTCCTTTTCTTGCCTCCCTGTTGCCCCACAGGCACAGTCTGCAGAGGCAGACTTCTTTCTCCTTGTGCAAACAAAGAGATGCTCTTAACCCTGAGCATTTGTGGCTCAAACTCTATACGGCCCCTATTAAGAAAAGCTCCTGTTTCAGACCTGACCCAGAGCCTGTGTGTGAGAAGTTGTCTGTTGGTTTTGTGAAGAGTATCACCTTTCTCTTACTTTGTTGAAAGCTTGCCCTTGTAGCATCAGCTGCAATATTACCACTGTCAAAAAGTCCGTAAAGGCATTCTCCTTTCTCCCATTGCGATGTAGTCCTGGCTTGAACCTTAGTTCCAGTGATAGCATTGATTAGTCCCCCTTTCATCTCCCCAGAGTTTTTACAAGTTTAGCTAAAATGATGGACCTAAGGTTGTTATAGTCCAATATCAAGCTTAAAACTGTTCACTCACCTGAAGAAACATTGCATAGTCAATGTCATACCTGTTGATGATTGATGTCATACCTGTTTCTTACGAATTGGACTTCCATGTGTAGAAATGATCATGGATGTATGTGATAAAGACTTCATAAGCCGCAAGAATGTCCTTAGTTTTCTTTCTCTTGGTAGTGCTGAAAAATACAAATCTTGAGTACCAAGTTTAAAAGGGAACCAACCTGTATTTTATACCATACTTACAGTGCTTGGATTAATTTTAACTGTGTGTGTACATGTTAAATCTTCTCTGACCTGGGGCATGGTGCATACCATTTACTATTAGATATGAAGAAATCATAAAAGGGCTACTCTTTTCCAGCGATTACAGAAATCAGTGAAGCTCTTTACCCATTTTTGGCATTAAAATAGAGCTAAATGGAATATAATTTGTCACACACTAGGTATTTTAAAATATTATTTATATTTATATGTAATTTCATGTCTCTCAAACACAGATAAAGAGATAAAGCAAGCTGTCACAAGTCAGTGACAGTCAGTCCAAATCTGTCTGAAAGCAATGGAAAAACAAGTTCGAACAGCACCTTCCCAGCTCCTTCAGCATCAAATACTGACCACTGGAGATTGCATTCAAGGTGGCACTGGCCATTTGGTATTTGGAGGGAGACTTTCAGATTCTGCAGGAACTGATGCTGGTGGTCCAGCTGGAGACAGCTGCAAGAGTCAACATCTTTTAGATCTGACATAGAGCAGAGGTTCTCAGCATTAAGGATCACATATCTGGAAAAAACCCAGATCAAGTAATTGCATCTGTCTTCTTAAATTGTTGTTAACGTAATGAACATGTTACAGTGACCTTTAGAATGTCTAATGGGCGATGCATTTGAGCTTTTTGAATATTTAAGCCACCTTCCAAATTATGTCTCATTTGTTTATTCCTATCTTAGCCTGCGTATTAAACTTCATCATAATCAAGATGGATTTAAAAAAACCCAACAACCTCGTATGGTTAATTCCAGATCCCATTATTGTATTTTCTCTTAAATCTCAACTGTAGAAATAATTCCTTGCTGTTTCTCTTGAACTGCTATGTTGGTCTGTTTTGTTTGTCTGATTCTTAAAAAAGCTATTGCAGTACACCAGAATGATTGTTGYACTTCATCTGTGATCAGAATTATCCTACAGAATACAAGCTTGTAAGCTTGGGAAATTTGGCTGGGTTTTGGGATTAATTTCTGTAAAAAGCTCTTAATGAATGCAGGAAGATTACACATACTTGAATTATTTAGTTTGTGATAGAGAGTATTCCGTTTAAAAAACCTAGGTATCCCGTCTTCTGAAAGCTTCTTACAACATCCGTTTATTTCAGTTCCAACTTTCCTTTTATGTTCTGATTCCAGATTCTCTTATTAGTTTGAAAGGTCTGGGTTTTTTCAGTTGATGGGACTAATTTTGTGGTGCTGCTTTAAACCACTCTTTTGATCTTACTCTAAAATTCAATATAGCRTGACTCAGTGCTGTGACCACTACCAAATACAAAGCCCAATATGTCAGCTATTCTTTGAAAGATTTTTGTTTCTATTGCAACCACTGAAAATTTTGAAACTCTTTTGATAGATGGGGTCTCTGGTCTATTGACCCCATCACTAAAACACCCCTGGGCGTGTTTTAGTCCATGGTATAAGCACTTTCAGTGCACTTGTGCAAGATTTTTTAACTGAGCAATGCTAATTGGTATTATGCACACAAGGACCTAGCAATGTAAAAGGGAAATGACTCCATGACTTTCCTTCCTTTTCATTGGAAATGTCAAGGGGTTAGCATTGACTTCAGTCCTGAAATGTTTTTGTCTTTTTCCTCTTTCATTCTGCCTTCTCTGCACACCAGCTCTGTGCATAGTTAATCAGCAGATTGTAATGCTTATTTCATAAATTCTCACCATTTCACATCTCACTATTTAAGGGCAATTTTTACTTTATATTTATTTCCCTGAAACATTCCACGAGGATGGGAGATTACTTGAAAACTAGATTACTGCAGAGATGAAGACAAATAGCTTGTAATTCATCAAGTGCAAGGAATATGAGAAGGCTGAACATAAGGATAGAGAAAAGGAAGAAAAAGGTAATTACTGTGTGATGGTATAGCAACGAAGATAATTTAATTTGTGAGAGGAGTATGGTCAGTGGGAGACATTTCCCTCCAGCTTTGCCTGGACAATCGCCTAGTCAGAAATAAATTGTGTAAGAAATCCGAGTTGTAGCTAATATAAAGTTTGACCTGAGGCACTCCTAAGTGTTGCAAGTCACAGGGAGCAGAGGGTTTCAAGCTGAGGCGCCAAGCAACGTGATACGTGGAACTGCTGGGAAATTGGCAAGGACGTTGGAGCTCATCCACCAAACCAACCATTGCTCCTAAGGCTGCTGACTTGCCAGCTTGCAGGTGTTCTTATAAATGAGGCTGGTAGGCCACAGACTATAGGGAAATAAGCACTCCTGTTGACTTCAGGGCAGCTCACTGGGGTTACATTACAGCACTTGGATACAAAGAGCTTCAGAGGAGCAAATTATCACATCTGAAAGAGAAAGTCACCTGAAAGAGAAAGTCATGTTTCTCCATCCTGCTGTTTTTTGGAAAGTGCAATTATCCTGTAAGTAAAAGTAATCATCTGGATATAACATACCCAGATTTTTAAGTGGATTTCAATAATGATATCCTATACAGTATTTTTTTCTCTCATATCACTAGATGTTAGGCTGTGGTGGTTCTACTCTGATATGGACCTCTGGAGCCTAGATAAAGAGGAGGAAGATTTGTACTTTCATTGACGGAAACTGTCCTTTAAAGTGACTGGCACGCTATGATGACAACATTTACAACTGCCATATGTCYAATTAGTATTTTAAACATTACATTAGAAAAACATGTTATTTAGTGTTCTGCAAACATGGCCAAAAAAGCTTTTGTCTTTTTAAGGTATACTCAATTTATATTTTCCTATCACTGTGTTCACTAGCAGAAACTGTAATGAAAAAAGCAGTTAGCTTTTAGCCTCCTTAATAAAGGTGTTTACCTGTGTTCTCCATAGTTACAATGAGGACTGTAAAGCCCCCAGGTTTCTCATCTTATATGTTAAAAAAGAAAAAAACCGTCAAAAACTCTCAAAGCTTTTCAAATCAATCATTTGTTACAAAATGTAAATTTGCATCACAACTGATCATGACATACAGTAATGGTATCAAGACTGTTTCAAAAGGCATGTGTTAGCAAGTAGAATTTAACCCACTGCAAGTGAAACAGAAATATCAGATGATCTTTGAGGCTTAATAGTAAGCCAATGCTTACAGCTGAAGGTAAAGCATATCTTTTGCATCTTTTACAGCTAAAGCCGTAAGTCTGGTTAGATGTTGGTGTGACAGCAAATTGCAGTAGTTACACAGTGATGCTGGTCTACATGCCATTTTAGCTTGCAGTTTTGACTCTAGCGAGGACTCTGTACCATCTTTTATGTATGTTCACCTTTTATTTCCCAATATATGGAGTGGAGATAAGAAACATTCCTGACTTCAGGCACTTGTAAGATTTACTCGTCACTGAGAATTTAAAGTAGTTTCTGAATATTACGTTTTAATAGCCTCTTTAATGCAGGCTGCTGGAAACTTGTTGTTGTAGTTAATTTAAAGAAACCTGTTTAATTTTGCTCAATATATTCCTCAAGAATGTATTACTCAGGTAATATAAACAGTTTCTGCCCCTCAGGCACTGTGATTTATATGCAATATGTTTGCTTATTACTACAAACAAATAAATGATGTAACATACTCTAATGATAAAGACTGTAACAGTGTTCTAATTTACCTCCATGTTGTCATTTTTTTCACCCCCTTTCACTTGTTATACATTGCAAAGTGTTGAAATAATTTTGATATTTCAAATGTCACCTGTTTCCAGCTGCAATTAGCGTTTAAAAGCTTAACATCAATTTTCATTCAAATATGCCGCCTCTGTAGTCATGGTAACCTCCTCATCATCTTTGTCTTCCAGCTTTAGAAGGTACTGCTGTGGTACTTAGAGATGTTGTCATTCAGGATTTTTCATTTGGCTCCCTCCTCCTTCCCTCTCCTGCACAAAAGACACTTCTGTGCTTGCTTTTACTAAGTCGAAGTTTTACAACAGCAAGAGAAGAGCCAAAATGGAAATACTGTAAAAAAAAAAAAAGTTCTACTTCATGGAGCTTCCTGGAAATAGGAAGTGGTGAAGAAGAGTGGCTTGTGATTTCAGAGAGCTCATCACACATGGTGCAGTAAACTACATATAAGTTATTAAAAACTACATATTCAGCATATGTAAAAATGAAAGTCGTATATACAAACGGGTAGATGCAGAATCCAAGTACTTAGCAGATGTCTCTTCTCTCCTCACTTAAGAAGAGAAACATTGAACCAAATGTAAGCCAAAGACTGTTTCATTCAAATAATCTAATTATTCTGTATTTAACCAGGATATGCTCTGATGTTTAATTTTGTGAGAAAAATATGGAATTTATTATATTGTTAATTATCCTCCTTATACTAATTTAACCATGCTTTTTTGTTTCTGTCATCATTATTATGCAGCATTTACATGAGAACAGGTCAGCTGATTCAAAATGTGTAAGTTATTGGTAGAGATACCCATCTGTGAGCCACATCATTCTTGTTACAGATTTTACTGTCCTCGGCTTACAATACATGTTTATTGTTGGGAGAAAAATCGTTACAAGAACAGAGAAACAGATGGATATTACAATTCAGATACATGGACTTTTGGTTAGTAGATAATGTAATCATAGGGGATATTATAACATAATTATAGGGGATTTTCTACATATTCTCCCTGTGGTCATTCGCAAAACTCACCTGCTTCTACTCTTATTTCAGAAATTGATAGAAGTTTGGCTACTACACACATATCCCAGCCTGCTTCTGGCCATCTGTGAAGCTGTGAAAATATCTTTTAGGTATCTTTTTCAAGTGGCCACTTCTCACAGACTGCAAGCCAACAATACAGCAGCCACAAGAAATCATATAAGCATGCTTACCTTTAATCCCTGTCATCATTGTATAGCAGGCACATGTTGGTTATTTGAGATGTAGCAACTTCATCTGTGTCTTGCATATGTGGATACAGACAGTAAATCTGCATTTTAACTAATTCTTATCTATGTGGTGGCTCTAGAAGGATGGTTGAAACAATCACCACGTGTTTCTTYGTATCATCCTGAGCCTGAACAATGCAAGTCTGGATCATCAACAGGCACCCTCTATCAGCTGTCAGCCACTAATGAGAACCTCCCAATGTGTAATGTGAAATAAATGTAAACCACCTGTGCAGACTCTGGCTTTGAAGGGCACTTTGTATATGTGAGTCATCCCTCACTGGCAATTGTTGACATTTTGGAAATATCTTCTGAACCTTTTGTATCTCTTGCATGTCCACATAGTCTCTAAGATGCCTATTGTGTTCTGGTGTATCTGGTTTTGCCATCTCATAACTCTTTAGAAGAACTTACGGGTTTCTAATCAACGCCAAGGCAACACAAACGGCCCAGGTGCTGCATGCTGCCAGTGTGGAGACGCAAATAGACTATGCTTCCCAGGCCTACCCAGACAATCCTTATTTTTCATGTGATATCCTAATAATAACTTTGAGGATACTTGCAATGTCCATGTTTTATCACTTAATAAAAACTCCTGCATTTTTGTATTCTTCATGAAGCACCGAGTAACAGTTACTTTCCGTTTGCCACGTGATGAAATCAGAGTTCAAAATGAAGGTGGCAGAAGTTGTAAAAATGAAAGTTACTCCTTAGCCCAAGAAGACTGAGAGTTCACCATTTACAGTAAATTTTTCAGAATGTGAAAAGGATATCACTGACAGCAGAGTAGTGCTAGCGAACTGTTTACTGAACTCTTCCCAGATCTCAGCTGCTGTCCCATCCACCCCATCCAACCCATCTGAATCTCTCTGCTCTCGCTGGGGCTCTGCATTTTTCAAGGATTTCCACATGGAGGTCTTTCCCAGCTGCCCTGACCCAATGAGGGTCTTCCTGGGGTGTTGGCCCGCCTACACTACATTATGTCAGCTAAGTGCRGCATCCTGCACTTGGGTCACAACAACCCCATGCAATGCTACAGGCTTGGGGAACAGTGGCTGGAAAGCTGCCTGKYGGAAAAGGACCTGGGGGTGYTGGTTGASAGCCACCTGAATATGAGCCGGCAGTGTGCCCCGGTGGCCAAGAAGGCCAACGGCATCCTGGCCTGTATCAGAAATAGTGTGGCCAGCAGGACTAGGGAGGTGATCATCCCCCCATACTTGGCACTGGTGAGGCCACACCTTGAATATTGTGTTCAGTTTTGGGCCCCTCACTACAAGAARGACATWGAGGTGCTGGRGSGTGTCCAAAGAAGAGCAACGAAGCTGGTGAAGGGTCTGGAGAACAAGTCTTATGAGGAGCGGCTGAGGGAACTGGGACTGGTTAGTCTGGAGAAGAGGAGGCTGAGGGGAGACCTTATCACTCTCTACAACTACCTGAAAGGAGGTTGGAGTGAGGTGGGTGTTGGTCTCTTCTCCCAAGTAACAAGTGATAGGACAAGAGGAAATGGCCTCAAGTTGCGCCAGGGGAGGTTTAGATTGGACATTAGGAAAAATTTCTTCACTGAAAGAGTTGTTAAGCGTTGGAACAGGCTGCCCAGGGAAGTGGTGGAGTCACCATCCCTGGAAGTATTTAAAGACGTGTAGATGAGGCGCTTAGGGACATGGTTTAGTGGACATGGTGGTGTTGGGTAGACAGGTGGACTTGATGATCTTAGAGGTCTTTTCCAACCTAAACAATTCTATGATTCTATGATCTACAGATTGCCATGTGGGTTTTTCTAACAATGGCATAGAGTAGGAGTGCATGTGGTATTTCACAAGAGCAGCACCTGTATACACTAGTGGATCTACAGCACGTAGCACCAGGAATTAGCTATGATAGAGCTGCATTGTAACAGTTCCATTGTATTTGAATCTTGAAGCAATTACTTAACAAAGCACAATTTATTGGGGAAATCCTATGTTGAGAGATGGAGACCAAAACAGAAAGGGACAGTTCTGGCTGCAAACTTTCCCTGTTTTCTAGGGTGTTCAGTGCATCTTTACTGTTCTCTGTGACAACTTTGAAATGTGGTTTGAAGAAATTTCTGTTCATGAGTAAATTAATGATGATAATAACTTTATAGTGGACATGTTGCCTTCCTTAAAATCAAAACCAAAATGCAACGTCCTTTTCTTTCATTTTCCGATTTCCCTTCAGAAAACATTTGGAATAAAGGCTATTTTGATTAGAAGACCTCTCCTTTTTAAAATTACCCCACTCCTCGAGGCTTATTATCTTTGCTAGAAGCACTGAATTTCACCTCAATTAATCTGCACCAGCTAACCCAAGATAAAGGGGAAAAGAAAAACAAAATCCTTGCCACCCTTGCTTTGCCACTAACCAAACTATCCGTGCGAGCGCGGAGGGCGGGGGGTGCTGCCGTGCGCAGTGACACCCCGGCGGCCCTGGGCGGGGGCGGGCCGCCGCCTGCCCCGCCTGCGCGGGGCGGTGCGGGGCGGCGCGGCGCGGTGCGGTGCGGTGCGCATCCCGCGGCTGCCGCCGCCGCCCGCCGCAGACGGCGCGGCGAGGGGCCGTGGCGGTGGCCCCCCATGCCCGTTCCCGTKCCCGTTCCCGTGCCGAGCGCCCGCGGCGCAGCGCAGCGCAGCGCACCTCCGGGTGAGCGTCGCCGGTTTGCGCGGGCGGGGGTTGGGCTGCGGCGGTGCGGGGTCTCTCCGCCCCAAGTGCCCGCCCTCGTGGGTGGCACCCGGCTGCTGAGGGGTGCCCTGTGCCCCGAGCCAGCCGGTCAGTGCCTCCGCGGCTTTCCGCGGTTGGGGCTGGGGGACTCTCCCGGGGTGGACCCGCTCCCCTTTCGGAGAGGAAGAAAGTTTGTGCGGTGCGGAGGGGTGCGGGGCGGAGCGAACTTGGGCTGAGTTACGCGAGGCTCTGCGGCATCTCCGCGGGGGGACGGGGAAGATGGGGCCGCGGGGGCCGGGGTGTTGTGGGGCTGCGCTCCGCCGGGGGAGGGGGTCCGCGGGCCGGGGAGGCGGTGTCGCGAGCGGTGCGGGCGGGCGCGGCTGTGTGCGCTTCAGGGCAGGGGACAGCCCGGGTGCTTCTCCCGTTTCCCATTCGCGTGATTTTTAACGGTGTGGGGTGGTCGGCCCATCCGCCGAAAATTGCGCATAGTAGCGGTAGGGCCGTTCCGATATCTTTCCTGCTTAATGCTTTTATGGCAGTCCGGTGAGCAATTAACTCTAAGGTGGAAAATAAAATATCTCCGCTGTGATGCTGTATCTTGCAGATGGAGTATGTCTCTATGACATCTTCTTAGTATGGAAGCCGTTTGTAAAAATCAGGAGAAACTGCACGTGACTTAATAACTTTTATGTAAATGACTGCATGTAATAGTTGTAATTCTGTATTTGAGAATACAAAATCAATATTCTACTGATTAATAGATTGTTCAGTATTCAGCTATTACTACAAATGACTTGAATAAGTGGTGTAACAAAGTATTTTTTTACTGTAACAGTAAGGACTAATAATCAATTTTATTTAGAAAGTATTTTATATTTTGTGTCATATAAAATGCAACTTACTATGCATAATGCATATGTAACTAATTTCTACATTACATATGTTCTTCAAATTCAGTAACCAAAGCACCTGTTATTAGATAGTGGTTTTTTCCTGTTTTAAAAGTGCTGTTGGTCTAATACGCTCAGCTCTGGCATACATGAATAGTCCTTCTCACATAGTTTAATTTCTCACTGTTTCATTTGTTTCAGGATCAACTCTTGTGTAAATTTAAACTATTTTCTTAAGGATCTGTGAGAGGAGCACTTTTAAAAGATACTTACCATGTAGGTATTCTTAGTGACTTCCTACATTTATAGCTGAATGTGTAACATAAACCAAAACAAAACCAGAGGTGAATGAAAATTTTGTCTTGGCTAGTTCAAGCTAGTGTCCTAGGTCTCATCAGAAACAAGCTGAGTTCTCTGTGTAAACTTGAGTCGATTTTGCAGAGGAATTAAAGAACCTGTGGATGAGTTAGATCTTCATTTCGATCCTGTTTCAACGGCATAGTGTTTTACCTACATATCAATGACTGTTGCTCTATGCATGCATAACATTTCAATTAATGTTGCCTCAGCTGCCTAAAGGTCTGATGAGATGCTTGTTAGCACTTTGATTGCTTTTTCATACATTATTGCCCCTGCATTTGGGATTTGGACATTACATGATCATGGTGGAAAGTAATTACAGAAGGTAATAATCTCTGGTGCATCCATTAAAATAGTAGTTTCTTCATTTTTATGCAACATTTGGGGACAGTTTTTACCTTCCACTAGGATTTTTTGTCAGCAACTGAGGAGAGCAATGGCTCAGAGGCATATAAGAAGCATAAAATGATCTGAGTATTGATAGACTGTTATCTGCAGGATTACTGCTGAAATAAATGTATCATTGCTGTGTCTGATGGGATGTGACAGGGTTTTATGTTACAGTTGGTAATATTCTGCTTTAAATTCTAAATTTAACCCAGTCTGTAAAATGCTTTTTAGAAGCTTCTTATCACATGCTGTTTCACTAATTTAATAATACCTGTTTGTCCTTTTAAGACGAAAGAAGAAAATACTTCCTATGAAGAGTAAAAGTACTTGGTTCTGGGAAAACTCTTAAAGCACTTCTAACTTCAAAGCTGGAGAAAAGTATGAAGGAACAATCCATCTGACTCCCTCAGCATCTCACACAGAACACAAAATGGCTCTTCAGAAAAACACTGTTGCTGGTGTCTTGGAGGAGTGGTGTTTGGAGGAACTGCTGTTGGGTTGCAGACGGCACCAGAATGTTAGGAAAAAACTGAGACTGATACGAATTATAGGGCTTCTTGTCAGTGTGGTGGCCATTAGTACTTTCTCTCTTTCAATTAGTGCCTTTTTCAAGATGGAACCACATAGCATGGCATCGGCCAGCAGCCTAGATAGCCAAAAGCTGGTGCGTGGGCACCAAAGAACTCTGTTGGATTTTACGGAACAGAATGAAAACGGCACTCCAGACCCACACGCTTCTATGAAATACGAAGCTGAGCACGACAATGCAACAGATGATCATGCCAAGGGAGAGTACCCCAAGGACCTTTTCTCTCTTGAGGAGAGAAGAAAGGGAGCAGTGATCCTCCATGTAATTGGAATGATTTACATGTTTATAGCCTTAGCCATAGTTTGCGATGAGTTCTTTGTTCCTTCCTTGACTGTCATCACTGAAAAACTGACCATATCTGATGATGTGGCAGGGGCAACCTTCATGGCAGCTGGTGGGTCAGCCCCAGAACTCTTCACTTCTTTAATAGGAGTGTTTATATCCCACAGCAATGTCGGCATTGGTACAATAGTGGGATCTGCCGTGTTCAATATCCTGTTTGTTATTGGAATGTGTGCTTTATTTTCAAGAGAGATCTTGAACCTTACTTGGTGGCCACTCTTTCGAGATGTGTCCTTTTACATTGTTGACTTGATCTTGCTAATCATCTTTTTTCTGGATAACTTGATCATGTGGTGGGAAAGCTTAACACTCCTGACAGCATATTTTTGCTATGTGACTTTCATGAAGTTCAATGTTCAAGTAGAAGAATGGGTGAAGAAATTTTTAAACAGGAACAAGGTTGAGAAGGTGACAACAGCAGACGCTGAAGGAAAGGTTGGTCAATTTTTAATTAGCATATGTGTAATAATGTCCTTGTAAGTGCTGAGCCCTTCTATATCATAAGGATCCTAATATAGTACATTAAGCAATATAAAAAAGTTCCATGTTTTGCTCAAAGGTCTTTTTGTTTAATCAGTCCAATAGGATTGAAAATATAAAATGTGAGGTAGACTTCTAGTAAATCAATAGCTTTTAACTCCAGAATGCTCCTAATCACACAGAAAGCAAGAAAAAATGCCAGCAAAAAGACATAAACCTTTACTCAGCATTTTGGCACATTGATGAGGTCTGAGAAATAGCTACTATTTTTTCCCTAAGCTTTTGGATTAAACAGTAACAATATCTGGGGAGGATCTTGTGACAAAATTTGGCTTTTTAAAGACTTTCAGTGCACTTTCTTCCTCAAAAAAGCAAATAACTCGGAACAGTATACAAAGGTATTTTTATACGTGTTTTTTCATCTACTGATGCCGATATACAGTATTAACTTCCAATTGTAATTAGTGGCAATTACATGAACAAAATCTCTGGAAAAACAGTGACCACAATAGCAAAAGACAGAGGTCCTCTGTTTAAGGAGGATGGTTTCCCATTCAYGGTATTTGCAACTAAGCAAACTAATTTTTGGCCTGATACCTGGCCACAAGTAGACAAGGGAATTTATGTACAGAGGGCTCGGTGGATCTTCAGCAATTATTATAATCTTTTAAACAGCTCTCTTCTTAAAGCAGGCCATATTTAAGGGACTTATGAAGCTGAACCCATAAATACTTATGTATGTAGCAGTATGTTAATTGGATGTTTAATACTGAAATTGAAATGTCTGGGTTTGTATGACAATAGGGTTATTCATCAGATAAGGTTTTATGATCCAGTAATTATTTGGAGTATCAGGGAACTGTTCACTGTTTTGTTTCTTTCGTTTAACAGGCCTGTATGAGTGGTTCAGAAGAGACACAATCCACTGATATAAGTGTACAGGCGTATAAACAGGACGATAGAGAGATGGAGCACATATAACAATAGAGAGGGGCTACCTGCCTGTGACTCACAGAAAACTGATGATTCTGCTTATATGCCTAACTTTGAAGAGAGAAATTGATATTTTAGCAGTACGGACAGGTGCTTGCAGTTTTAGGACAAGCCACAAAAAACTCCACCAAAAATAAAACCAGAAAATTCTCAATTTTTTTATTTTCTAAGCAAGTTTAACACCTATACACTTACTTGTAATTTTGTATTTTCCTTTTTGTTCCATTCCTTTTCCAAAGTCAGCATGCTCATCTTCATCTTTCTCAAAATGCRTAACTGGGATTTTATAAGTAAATGAAAAGAAGGGTCGACAGCACAAAGTATTTGCCSTAATGAGTGAAGGGCTTCTTTAACTACATTAGTTGGTTTCTAAATAATTTGATATTTCACCGTGCATTGTTAGTACTTTGACAGTTTGTGCTAAATGTGCGTAATGACAGGAAGACACTATGGTATATGAAGCAACCGTTTAATGGACCTTCCTCTGTCCATAAACTGGATTTGAAGGAGATGTGAATCTGTAACTGGTCTTAAACAAYAGTCAGTATGAAAAGCAACTGCCTTGGGTTGGGTTGTCCAGGCCATAGGGTGGGGTAGAGTAGCTATATACCATGGTAAGCGCTCAATTATTTTCAGCTGGATAGAAGAAAATAATTTAGGAGCCATATTGAACATAATACATGTTTAAAGTACTCCGATGGACTTGATTTTAAAAAGATACCTTTAGGAGCACTCATTTATTGCTTGATATATTAATTACTTTTTCTTAGAGTTTATTCATATTATAGGTGCACAGAATTCAGATAGGGATGAAAAAATGAGAAAACTGGCTACTTTTCCTAAAAACACAAACTTTGMATCATATGTTTCATGAAGATATTTTTCATGAATTAACTTGAAGTTAATRAAAATGATAAAATAATGTATTCGTAAATCATTGAGAGGTGGAGGGGGATGAAAGAGATGCTATCTTAGCAATTTAGCTAATACGTATTTTCTGCTTCCTGGGGAAAATAGCTTCTGAAGGTATCAGACCATGTATTTCTTCTATGAGCCATGCTGTAAAGACAGATTTTTGAATTTTCAGCTAACACTTTGAAATTATAACTCATTATGAATTATTTTACTGTTCAGTTGAACAGCATTTAGCAGGATGAAGGAACTGATTTTCTGATAGCAAGGATGTCACAGATTATGTTCTTTGGAAAGAATCTCACTGAAGTTATGTGTTCATTTATTTACCGTTATTAGATAGTTGGTTTTGTTCCTTTTAAATTAAAAAAAAAAAAAGAAAAAGAAAAAAGAGAAAAGAAAAATTAGGACATGTAGTCCCAAGCCTGATAGAAATGCCTAGGATTTTCAGCTTGAAGGTTATTGCCTTTAGGATAAAATGTTTTTGTAGCCTGAGATCTGGTGCCTAGCAGTGAATGCGATGCACATGGGTGCTCATTTCCTAAACAGTGGGGATTATAAGTATTGCAGAAGTGATAGTCTTGGCTTTTGGTGGCAAAGGATGCTTCATTTCTACAGTGTTAGCTGTTAGCCTAGATTGCTTCCAGTCATCAAGAGTGTGCTATGTCAATGCAAAATAAAATTGTATATAATCAAATTAGTGTATCAAATGCAGACTTTGCGATCTCAGTTGTTTCTAATGGAAACTTTTTCACTCTTTTGTTCCCCATTAGGGCAGAGAATTGCTAGGCAGCTCTCTGGAATCGGTGGGTCAGAGTGTCTTGAAAGAACTTTATTTCAGGAGTGTATAGAAAATTCTCTTCTTTCTTCTAACCAATACTCCTTCTGCCTATCTATTGTTGATTCTGCTGTTGCCAAACTGGCAAGTGTTCTGCTAAAAAAACATGCCTGCCGTATTTATCTTTAAGACTTCGTGTTGTAATCTGAAAGCAGCTCAACGACGTTGAGAGGTCTAAATAAGGCATCATAAAGCTGGATTGTTGAAGGGTTAGGTGGCTTAATAGCAAACAAGTATCAAAGAGTAAAAATCTGATCACATGAAAAACCTCTTGAGATACTAAAATGTATTTTAATGTTAATTTCAGTACTTTTATTATCAGTCATCTTGAAAGGTTGAAGAAAGTTTTACATGCTTTTTGCATTTAGAGTTCATGGGGTGCATTGGCAAGGTCCTGTTTGAACTGTGGATAGTCTCGTGCCCCATCTCTCCCTCAAGGAAGCCTGATGGCAGTCTGATACTGATGAACTCCAGAGATCACTGTGACAAGGATGGAAAGAAGGAGGAAGGATGAAAAAGCAAGACAGCATGAAAAGACAGAATAAAAACCAGATGGCTAAGTTCTACAATGTAGGGTGGCATATGGCATACGCAGGCCAAGATGGGTTCCTGACAAGTGACACCGAGCCCTGTGGGCTGCCCTGAATGGGCCCTACAGTAGGTAGTGTGATCCCACCACCAGATACTTCCAAAAGTCCCTTCCAGTCTAACTTATTCTGTGGCATGATTTTTAGGTTTTAGGTAGTTATCCTGCAAAGAACAGATGATTTTTTAGAACTGGGGAGGAAACGTTGATATTAATTCTACATCTTCCTCAGCTGAGTGAAGATGTTTAAAAACAGAAGCTTGAAATTGAGTATAATGCACAGGAAGAGGAAAATGGAAAAAGCTGATGTACAAAGTTCTTAAAAATAAGACTTTTTTTGACCTTCTGCTAAGGTTTCAGTCTTTTCTTCATAGTCTGTACTGGTGAAGGCATGTTGAATATACTAGATCATGGTAAAACATCATGTGAAATGTACATTTCAGTTTTTGAGTACTTTTTTTTCTTTAATGTAGCATGGAGATCATTGCAGAAATACTTCAATCTGATCGCTCGGTAACTCAAAACAGTACTGTTTGGCAACTAGGAGAACAGAATGTGGGTGGCACAGGGATATTGTGGAATGACATCTGTTTCACTGGCAGTACCATTTTAGATTAATAGCTTATGGTATATACAAGACAGTTACAGTTTTTCTACGTTTACAGAGAACTGCATTTGGAAAATGAGCTATTTTTACCAACAAGACATAGTTTGACATTATTTTATTGCTGATTTTGTTGTCTTAAGAAACTTGAATAGCTTGTGTGTGATATTTTAAGATCTATACTGATCTCAAGTGTTGCCACATTGTATTTAATGGCAGTATTTACATTCGAAAGGAAAGGTTGTTAACAGTATTTTCAGGTATTTCTCTACTTGGTGGCTGTATTAACACTGTATACGCACAGTCACTGCTATAATGTACGATCTAATATGTGTTTGTTTAAGGAAAAACACAMATCACCTGCATGCGTACAGGAAAAACTGGAATCTGCAAAAGGTCTGAGTTTGTAGTTGGTTTGAACTCCTGAACAGTTCTTTTTCAGGGCTTCTTAATGTTGAATCCACAGACCCAGTAACTGTGACTCTATGTATAGAATAGCCTTTCTTCTCTCACCACCACCAAAAGATATTTTAAAGCAGTGTTTCGTAGTTCATAGGGAGATCGGAGTCTTATTCTACACACATTTCACATTTGGTCTGCTTGTGCAAGCATGTGTGTGAATATAGAGCTATGAGTACCTGGATCTTGCATAYCAAAGTAAGCAAGATCGTTGCATTGTTTTAAGTATGTTTGGAACCTGAGCATCATCACTGTCCTTGAACCATGTTTTGTTTTGATGAAAGCCTCGTTTTGTGTTATGTTTTATCTGCTTTTATTATCTCAAAAACTTTCAAGTTACTTCTGTGTTAACTTAATGTTAGTCCTGTAGCAGTAACTGTTAGTTAATTTGTCTTGAGTATTTAGCGTACTAAATTCAATTTAGGGCTATTACTGACATACCCGAAGGCTGATACTTTATATATGCAACCATCAGTACAGTKAAATGGATACTATTCTCAGTTTATTTTCGCGCCTCTCAGTAATTTATTGACTACAAAGCAATGACTATAGTGGTTTTCAGCACTGGAGTCTCTTGGTTTTGTCTGTATGTACCCTGGTAATGAGCAGAAAGTGACAGCATGGAAATGCAGTATAGATTGAATGCTCTTAAATCATGGCCATCCACTAAGATTCATTAGGCAACCCTTGCTAATTGTGCTGGGAAAAGGAAGGCTAAAACTGTGCCACCTTTAATTAACAGCAAGGGGACAACATATCCATCAATATATTTAAAAATAAAAAGCATATGTAATTAAAAAGAAGTCAGATGATACTTCTTAGAGGCTGCACAAAACCACCTGTGTTGGCAATTGTTCACCATCCTGTATTTCAGAAGAACTCCAGACATGATTACATCCGTTGTGCTAGAAGCTGTACAAAGAGAGGAATATGCAGTCCCAAAGTCTGGAGACTTCATAAATGTTTTTCCTTCTGTCATCTCAGTCTTGGGTACTTTGGTCYGGATCCTCAACAGGATGTGGGAGTTACAGGAGACTGTAGGTGGAATTCCAATTTCTGAATCTGTATACCAGACCTCAAAATATCTGCCTGCTTAGGGGTACTTAAACTCTGAAGGAGCTTCACTTTTAAACAGAGAAGATCTTCAGATGCCATAGTTTTGCTGACTTTAGGGTAGCCTTGGCTTTGAGTGGTGACACTCCGTAGGCAGCCAGCACTACACTGTCAGGGCCACATGCCAAAAAATTAGGTTTAGTGAAGTGCTTCTGGCCTGTTAATGATCTGGGGGTTTGTTGGTTTTATTAGCAGGAGTCGGTTTTCCACTGCCAACTGTAGAGGTGAGAAAATAGCCCCTTTTGGGTCCTTTCTTCTTCTGAAATCGTTTCCAAGAATTCAGGCATTTTGCTTTTGTAACTGTAGAATAGGATTATGACCAATTTGAATTTGTTACTGCATAATGTTCACACTGAAGAAAGTCCTATAACAAAAGTGATGTAGAGGTGGAAAAGTGTAATAGTCAGGACAGTTCTTAAAAATAAGGTATGTGCCCACGCTTGTCTGGTGTTTGATGAAAGCCAGGCTTTTTAACCATAGAAATTAGAGACCTTCTGTGCAGAAAGCTTTTGAAAGGACGAAACCTAAAGTGGATGGTCTGGGTTCCTGTTCTCTCTTGCTTGTGGTTGGACATTTGTGTATTTTATAAAGATGGTGTAAGGCAACGTGGGATTTGGACATTTATTAACCTTTTACCCATTAGGTACAGACAACAAACATACAAAACCAGTGAGTGCTTTCTGGTAAACAGCAATCAATACAGTACCAGTATTTCAAAATTAAAATAGCTTTCCTTGGTCCTTTCGGCCAAAATTCAAAATCTCATTTTAGTCAGGAAAGCAAAGAAATACGGAGACAAAGGATGTCTGAAAGTTTACACTTTAAAAGATCTATGTGGGATGAATGAGTATTAAAAGTGTTTTATACACGAGGTCTGGAACAGATGGGAAGATGTATTAGAGATGAGTATAAGTAAACAGCTGGAATACCTATAACAATTGATTAAGACATCTCTTATCTATTTAGCGACCTTTCTTGCTATTTATAAAATAAACTTTAATATAAAGAATAAGACTTCTTAATTTCTCCCCAGTCATCTACAATGTTTTGCTTAACCTGCAAACTAGTGTGGCGTTACTCATTCTGTAGAATAAGGAATGATGTTTCCTTCACCTTAATCTAGATTAGCCATATTCCATTGTATTTCAGCCAGCTCTTGTTTAAATATCACTTTTTATTATTTAATTTAATGACTGGTTCCATTAATCTGTGCAGCAGTAAGTGTGCTATTGGCACAAACTAGAGATTCAAATTCTTTCTTGGCACTGGCAGCTTTTTTAGAACCTAAAATGACAAGATAGAGCAAAATCAGATAATTGTAATGAATTTATTATGCACAGGTCAGTTGTTATGCATCATAAGGTGAGATACAGGAAAGGTGCTGGTTTTGTGATTTTAATCCAAAACTCCTCATTAAGTACTTCTCTTGAAAATCAGTATCTTCCTTTATCAATACAAACCAAATACCTTAGTAATACTTAGCTGTGCATTTCAAAATTCTGGAAATTTGGTCTGTCAATGAGAATTCCTTCTTATAGAATGCTCTTGACTCCGTATTGTTCTGTTTTAACACAGACACAAATGTTTTAACTATTMTTAATTTTCATACCAAAGTACCAAGATGATAATCCGGTCTCCATCACACTAGGTGCTTAGACAACTGTATGAAATTATAGTTCCTCCCCTCAGTAGCTCATGGTGGAAAAAGATAAATGCCATTCAGAGTACCTGGTAGGAAGAGTATGATTCATCATGTATATAATTTTATGTACATTGATATATGGTTACCCTTCTATATAGTTAGCATACCATCTGACTTTTCCTCATCATCCAAGCTGTCACTGAGTTCCTGATTATTTATTACACATAGATGTCCAGGAGGTAATTTAAAKAAATAGTTTATTTCTCTATATGATCTAGCAATAGATCTTTGCAAGTATCAGTCAATGATGTATCTAGTAGAAGGCAGCATCTTTTGTATAATGGGACCTAAGTCAAAATAGTAGTGTTGGTGCTCTGTTTTGCTTTTTGGGAAAACAGGCAGATCAGATGGTTTGGGTTTAGTTTGGTTTTGTTGTAAATTTGTGCGTGTGAAATTCTTGCGACTGTATTGTTAAGCGCAGGTCACTGTCGCAGGCAAACGGAAAATCCTAAGTTAGAGCAGCCTCAGGGCATACTTTTGGCAAGCCAATTACATCTGACAGAAAATATATTGTAGTACATTACCACATATTTCATTATTTTGCAGGCACTAGCTGTATTTGAGGAAATACAGTTGCTATTTGCTATCATTGGTGGTTTGTTGGCTTACGTGTGTTCCTATCTGAAAAGAGGAAATGAAAAAAATGCAGTCTTGGAAAAACAGCCATTGCCTTGCTGGCAGTAGAATTGAGCCTCATGGCGTGGGAGGGCAATGAGAGTTTTAAGTGTTGATCGTGTACTTGTTTCTACAGCAGGTGGAGGGTTCAGAGCTCACGTTGCCTCCAAAGCAGCTTTATCTAGCGATAGAGCTACTGCTCTGCCTTAGTCAACAGTGGCTCCGTTCGGGTAATTTTACTATCCCTGTCAGATAAAATTTCATCAGGACAGTTCAAAGAATAAAGTTACTGCTTAGTTACTGTGTCTTGCACTATTCCATTACTGTTCCACTGTCCTCCGTAGCACTGAAGTTGTATTCATTTACATGAATAGCCAGCCATAAATAGCAATGATCTTGGATGAATTCTTTTAAGGTGAGTGTGTGAGCATAGGCTTAAAGGTGTGTGTGCAATGATATTAACACCACTGTGAAGTGCTACACTTAAGGGATGAATAGATTGGTGCAAAATAATTTGTTGTTCAAGGAAGAATAAAGATAGTGGGGAATTTGTACTGCATACTACACTGACAAATTAATCATAAATTTTCCTCAGGAATTAATCCTGCTTTATCACCTCTTAACTGCTTACTGCTGGGAGTCTAGTCTAAAGTCAGTGGTAATACCAGTGACATTTATTGCATAACCAGCTAGTGTAAACTTTTCACCCTCTCACATTGCTGTAAAACAGCTCTAGCGGATATAGGGCACTAAAGAAAAGGCACGTCCGCTGTCACAGGCTGTGTTTGGTGACCTTCAGGGCATTGTTTGAGACCTGTCCAGTTATGTAGGCTTTTGCCGGAGGGAGAAGGTTGAAGTTTGCAGGGTTTGTAACCCTAGAAGATGAGCACCTCTTTTGGGATTAATCAGATGTTAATTTTGTTGTTTAATTTGTGGTGCAAGCTTTTATCAAATTACTAATTAAATCCCTTTTATYGCTACCAGGCACAATCACCAAGTTATAATTTAGCTAAAATTTATGGCAATCATATGTTTGAGTGGAAAAAACCCAGATTTTGGAACTCCAGAAACTGCTTTGTCTAGGAGTAGTTAGAAATAGTTCATATTATTAAGTTACACATTTTTAAAGCAGTCATCTGAAGTAATTTGAAAGCATCATGCTGTCTAGCAGCTATTTTTTGTTTCTGTATAATTTTATTGCTATTTAAATATTCCTATTTTTCTGCATTATTCTTAATATTAATTGTATTTATTTGCTACACTTTGTTTTAATTTAGAATGTTTCTGGGTGGAGGCATATCCTGTTTGAAGGCTTCATCTTGGCTGGATTTTTAAATGCTGCAGTGATATAAATAATTATGAARTACTCTGCAAAGTTTGGATTAAGAAGTGGTTACTATTTCCTCTCTATATTGAAAACCATGAAAAACAGTTAAGTTCTCCAGTTCAGAATGAATTTTTGACCCATATGTATCTTTGAAGTAGGCACAGCAATGCTAGTTTTTCTCCAGAAGTCACGGACAGAATACCTGAGTCTCCTCTCACTAAAACCAATGGCAAAATTCCTTTAAAATTTAGGCAGAGAATGATCATGGACTAAATTTCGGAGGGATATTGCCATTGGTTTTTGTGTTCAGTTTCTGAGATAAAATCACTACTTGCTGCCACTCAATCCTACTCTACACATTATAATAAAGTGATTTTGTAAATTTCTAATTGTCTTGTTCTCAGTCTGTACTGGAACCATTTACCATTTGTGTGTGTGTATAGGCACACCTATGTATACACATGCACACATAATCATGGGTCTGAAAGGTGCCATGTAGGCCATATAAAAGGTCAATGAGTTACAGTGCAGATCCATAGGATGGTAATTTGCATGCTTCCTACATCATTTCACCTGTCCTCTGCCTAGTAACCCATTTCCATAAGACTTACTCAAATATTTAAAATTTCTGAGCAGCACATTTCTCATAGGTTTTTTCCAGATTAGCTGTTCAGAGAAATATGTCTGTGTTTTCTCCTTAAATTTGGACTCCTTCCAAGCAACAAATCACTCCTGCCTGAGGCCGAGGACATGACGTACTGAGCTATTGACATATTTTATTATACCTTAATATATCATTTTAGTAATTCTTGCTATCCTGTGCCTCTACAGGGATAGAAACAGGAGGTCTGCATCACTGGAGAGGGGTGATTTCTCGCTTTCCAGTGAGATAATCAGGACTTGATTCTATCATGGGAATGGCCCAGGGCACTATTCTTTACTACATGACATTTCATGCAGAGAAAAGGCCATTTCTTATTCAGAGGAAAGGCCACCAGCTGGAATTACAGTAACTAAAATTTGTTACATAAGCAAGAAACTGTGCAGTAGGTTGGGACGTGAATTTAAAGTATTACTTTCTTCACTTTAAGTATCTACCCAGAAAACGTAAGTCKTCTTAAGCAAAGGAATGGAAAAGTCGCCAGACCCATTCCCTAATTATTTGCAAATATATTAGTACATACATTTGTGAATATATTAGTAATTATTTGCAAATATCAATATTGAAAATCAGTATTTTAAAACATATTAGTATTGAAATGACTTACTGAATTATTTGGATAACTTCCTTTGTCCATTGTTTGCTTGCAAGCAATTCCATAAGGGTATTTAGAATGTAATATATAGTATATATATTTAGCATCCAAAAAACATGCAACCTCTTCTTTCATATTAAGGGCCATGGGAAATAAAAGTTGGTCATGCATAAAGAAACACAGACTCTCATCTTGAAATAACAGCAATAGGCTCAGTAACAGGCATGGACTGAATTGCAAACTCATGCCTTAGTTTTGGATTTAAGGGTCAAGATGTGGTTCTCTCTTTCATTTAATCTTCTTAGAAACCTGTGGCTTTCAGGCCTTGTAGAACGTTGTACAGTGTGCTGTAGGAAGGTTTATTTCTGCTTGCTTGATTGGATTACTGTGTGCAAGAAAAACAATGGTCGGCTTATTGACAGCAAAATGGTCTTGAAGCAAGGCAGAACATGAGGCATCTGAGAGAAGGGTGGTAGATACAGCAGTGGTGAGGCTTGGTGGAAACTGGCAAACAAACCAGATACCATATATGAGGCTCTCATTTACTGGCATGCTATTTTTGAAGCATCTTGGTAAGCATCATTGTGTTAGCAGCCACTTTTGCCAAAGTTTTAAATGTTAGTAGATTTCCTGCTTGAGAATTCTTCCCATCATTAACATTATTGTCCCTCCTTAAAAATATTAGGAGAAAGAGTAGGGAAAAAAGTGAAATTGGACTTGAACAAACCTGTAGGTGTAGATTTTTATAATTCCAAGAATTATTTTCTTTTTTTTTTTTTGTGAGGGAAAGGACTATACTGAATATAAGGTAGGTTTGAAGTTCATGGCAAGTTTTGCTGTTTATTTTGATGAAAGTGAAATTAAGCCCAAAAGTCAGGAGATTGAGAATTATGATGTTGCTGCTTCTCTGGTCTCTCTGTGCCACTGTGTAATTCCAAGCCTCTGAACTGCTCTCCTTCCATATTAAATCACTCCTAGCAAACAAACAAAGCAATTTCTTTTGGACTCAGAGCCAGCAAAACAGGCTTTATCAGCTTTCTGTGCCCTTGGACTTAAACTGGAAAAGGGCACTCAGTGTTTCACAACCTGATCTGTCCTGTTATGTGGGTAGTTTTTGGACTATCAATAAATCTCAAAGCAATTATTATATGGTGGGCCCATAATAGTCTTTTCTCAGACACCTCATCCCTAGAAACCACTGCTGCCTTCATCAATTTTAGGGGTCCGTCTCTTTAAGGGGAATACTGGGTACAGGTAAAGTCAGTTAATTACTTTCTGAAACGTAGGAAAAGCTACTGCTCTACAATTATTTAATTAGTACACATAAAGGCACATTTTTGTGAGTGATACAGTGGAAGAGAACTCTTCTCTGTAAATAACCTGGTCTTGCTATTGAAAAATAGTATGCAAAAATAAAAAGGCAGACTAACTAATTTTCAGATTTAGTTGATCTGCATTCAAAATTGCGGATGAGAAGTTCAAGACTTAGACAATTGCAGAATCCAACTCTTGGCCCCRGATTCATCTGGTTTGGCTGTTCTGCCTGACCTATGAATACAGTCTGCTCAGGTTACTTCTGTAATCATTACAGAGAAATGGGCATTTTTAAAGTGTGACTTGGATCTTTATTATAAGGATTAATCCTCTCCTGACCTGAAATTGGGCAAAATTAATCTGGGCCATCACCTACAGCAATAGGTTGGTAAAATCTGAAAAGCCATCTCCTGTGCTTTTATTGCAATAGCCTGAATACATATCATGGTGTTGCCTTTTCTAACACCTGAAGTTGCATCAGGTTGTGGTGGGGGTGACAACCTGATGTCATTTTGCACAGGGTCACCTTCGAGATAGGGGTGATTCAAAATTACTGTTTTTCTCTGCCACTAAGCAAAATAAAATGCTTATTTAGGTGTTAATCAAGTCTGTGAACATTTCGTTTGCTCCCTTGGTATTCAGATCAGTATGTAGATATCACATGTGGTTCCAAAGAGGTGCATGTGGCAAATAAGCTATTAAGTGAGTCTTACTGTTATTTATAGAAAAGTCTCTGGCACTGCAGCCACAGAGACTGTTAACATAAATGATTCATATGATTCATGGCTGATTTTTCTGGATTATCTCTTTGATAAGATAAAGTATAATTCTAACTTTCAGAAAATTACAGTAGTGCTTAACTAATTAACCCATTCTTTAATTAATAATTAAATTTTCATTAGCCTTCAATGTGGATGACTGAACATTTACAATGAATGAATTAAATTGTATACGGCTCCTAAAATAACGAGGAAACCCTTGTTAGGATACTGCAACTCCAGCTTCCAAAGGAGAAATGAGTGGTTAATTATGAAAATTCAGATTACATTGTTCTTGCTCCATCTGCTTTTCGCTGCCTTTGGAAGCTTGTTCTTCACAATTAAATGCTAATTGTTGTTTTCAAATATTTTACAATATAGTAGGGAACAGAGCCTGCCGTGAGGGAGCATATGTGCACAGAGTCCCTTAACAAAAGGAAATCAGGTTGCAGTCATGGCTCATTCAGACTTGTTGGTTAAGTTTGGGCGAGTAATTTCTTTCACTATGTCTCAGATCCTTTCAGACTTCTAAAATTGTATGCCTGCCTTATTCATTTGTGGAAAAAAAACCTGGATGTCCTTGGATGTCACCCCATTAAAATAATCAGCGCTACAGCGTCTGTGTGTAGCAAGAAGACAGTGGCATTTCACTCATGAAATGTAGAGCATCGCCTGTTTGTTCCTGTTGCAGTGTGTTCTGACCACCACCCTTTCTTCACATCATCAATGAATTGTCAAAGTAGCGATTATAGCGTCATCTTGTATCAGTATAAGGATAATAGAGTAAGGCATAAGGATAGGAAATCGATAATGAGAAACAGGTATTTTTTAAAAGGCAAAATTCCTCCCATTACATTAAGGATTTGATGCCATACCTCATTCTTATGCATGTGTTATTTCATATTAACCACAGATCTTGTACCACACATACCACTGTCCATTTGCCATGGAAAACCTGAAATTTACCGTCTTCCCTTTGCTGGGCTCCCCTCTGAGACAYGAGTGCATTCTTCCTAAGTGTAGGGGATGAGGTGTGGAGGACTGACCAGTGCTCCTTGCCCTCTTCTAGGGCCAACACGGGTTGCAATTTGTTCACCAAGCCTCTTGCAGCAAAGGGAGAATAAGGAAAACCAGCAGGTTTTGGGCAAGGAACCGTGACTTACCTGTTTTCCTAGTATCTTGACATTTCTGTTCAGATGTGTCAGGTTTGCCAGATACTGTCAGGGGCTGAGATTGTTGCATCACTGTTTCCCGAAGTGTGGGCCAAGAAACCCTTTCTGGCAGTCTGTGAAAGACCACATAGCAAAGTGCTTCCTGAGCAGGAGAAGAATTTGTTCTTTCAGCTCCAAACGTCAGCCAGGGATTGCGCGTTGCAGAGAGCTGACCAGCTGCATGGGACTGGCTTTCTGTTTGCAGTAGATGCATATCACCATGTTGGTTTTAATGGGTTTTGGATAGATTCAGAGTGCTAGAAGAACTTTAYGTAATTGCAGCACACACTGTGCAGAAAGCAATGACCATTAACATGCTGCTTGGCAGCAAACATTGTGGAAAAGAGAAGCAGGATTTTCTAACTCTTGATAACTGTACCTTGCTGACTTTTTGTATTGGAAGGGAGCTATATTGCCCAATATTAACCCCCCTAGCAAGGAGAACTTTGCTGGAAATCTAGTTTTTCTAGGCTTGAGAAGAACAGAACTATTACCATAGGATGTGTGCTACGCTTCTAATATAAGAAGCTTACTTAAGTTCATGAAGCTACGTGGGATGAATATAGAGCTCAGTGTTGAGCAGAACTGCTCATTTCTGTGAGCAGAAATATATACAGAATGTATCTGTGTTTATCAGTTTTACTCTTGGTAAATTGCAGTACCATTTCCTGTGAAAAAATCTGCTGCCTTATTCAGTGTACTTTCAAAATATGGTGCTACTATAGACAAAGTTGTATGTCCACTGGGTGAATTGATTCCTTGTAAAATGCATAAAAGCTTAAAAAAGAAACATAGGAGAAATGTTTTCCATGTGATTGAACTGTGTGTGGTGTCTGCTGGCAGTGCTCCCCTGGGCCTGTGGTGGCAGTTCTGTTGGTTTTGGTTAGTTCCACTTGGGTATTGTACGTCCATACCAGCATGAACCCTCCAAACTGGAATTTAGGAGAAGAAGTTTAACTGAGATCAGAAGGTAAGATGAGATGCAATACTGAAAAGTTAGGCTCCTTATTGGCAGAAAGATTGGACTTTAGATTGGACATTAGGAAAAATTTCTTTGCTGAAAGAGTGGTTAAACATTGCAACAGGCTGCTCAGGGAAGTGGTGGAGTCACCATCCCTGGAAGTATTTAAAAGATGTGTAGATGAGGCGCTTAGAGACATGGTTTAGTGGACATGGTGGTGTTGGGTTGACGGTTGGACTCGATGATCTTAGAGGTCTTTTCCAACCTTAATGATTCTATGATTCTATGAGAGAGTCATGTTCCTGATGTTTTCCAATCTTTTTCTTTAGCAAGGTTGCTAGCATCTCCAATGCAGCATGTATGCCAATAATACACTTGTCATAAAGTAAACTTCTTTTATTAATGCTGCTATCACATAAATCCCAGTCAAGATATAGGAGGAGTGACTGTGTTTTGCCAGAGGCAGATCCAGTCAACCATGTGTGGTTCGGGACTTTTTGTGGCAGTTGGCCATTTCCATCACATAATTAAAAGTTCATGGCCTGATTTTTTTCACTGCTTCACCAGTTAGGAGTTTGTTGGAGTATAAGACATAGTTCACAAAAAAATGTATATAATGGGATATGTGGAAAGCAAAATAATAATTTACTGAGTCTATTTCTTTGTCCTATAAGTCAGGAAAAAACTGATATGCAGCTTAYATAAGGTTTCAACAAAACCGTATCTGAACAAAGCTAAAAGAACGCTACAACCTTAAAGCATTAGCAAGTCTAAATTACTATTCTAAGTTACTCTTCTAACACGCTATGGAATTAATCATGACTCACATATGAGTGGATCACAAATTAGTAGCCACAGAAATGAGCAATGGTTTGCTATTATAAAACATACATATCAAGAGTTGCTCAGGCCATTTGTAAGTGTCATGTTAATTAGGAGTCTTGAGGTTAATATTTCTGCTCATGTTGTTAAAAGAAGAGCTGAGGACAATCACGAGAGAGGTTCAAATGTCAGCTTTCACTGTCATATATGCAGTGTTTTGCTGATAGGTGTGCAGATGCATTTTAATTGGGTCCAAGATGCAGCGTGGATATGCTGGCTCTCTGTCAGTATAATTGAGAAAAGTACATATTTACAGTATGCCTAGGGCATTTAATCTCTGTATAATGACAGCAGAGGGTTTCTGCTTACCGAAGAGGAGAAATCAGCATAGCCAAATGTGTGTGCATTCCTGCTGTGATGTGTTCCCATTACAGATACATGCTAGTCCCTGAGCAGAGAGAGACATAAATAACAGAAGAACAGTCCCTTCCCTTTTTTTATGTCTGTATTTAGATCTGTGAAAAAGCATCTGGTTCTCAGAGGACAGCTCCTCTGGAAGAATTTGTTAAGGTTGCAGAGATGAAAACAGAGATGCTACTCATCACATTTGCCCCCAAATAAACATAGTGCTACAGTAACAGTACTACCAGTTCTYCCAAAATTAAAAACTTTTTGTGTGTATTAAGAGACTGAAATCGGAAAGACAATGTGTAATAGTGCCATCTGGTGACCTTCTTTYGGATCGTGGAGTGAAAATATGTGATTCAACATAAGACATTTCACTTAGAAACACAAAAAGCTTTTAAACTTAATTTTTTAGATTCAGACTCTCTCAAAGTTCAGAGTTATCAAGAGAGGATATTCTTTCAGCCCATTAGAGATAGCTGAGGGTATGCTGTTTCAGCATGGGTGTAAAATGCTGGAGAGTGTTTGTTTCTCTAGTGATACTGACATTGGAAAAATAGAACAATTTTTACCTATCCTGATAAGCATATGCGGCTTCTCACTTCAGCTGAGAACTGCGGTACCCAGACGGTTTGATGATGAAATCAGATTATTATTAAAACACTGATTCTCCAGCAAGTGGGATGACACCTCCTGTAACAGGCCAGCCTCGCTGTTGTTGATTAGAGCTGTTTCGTGTCAGCGTTTGTTGTAGGGCTTGATCTCCTGTGGGAGCAGCAGATTCTCYGCACTGTTGCAAGCCATGGCACACAGTCACTTGCTTGATCCTTAGATAATGGGGCTTAAGATCCTGTTCAACTTCTCAGCTGAAAAGAGCAACAATAAAATATAAACACTGGCTCCTAGCTTTGCAGGTGAATGGCTTGGAAGTCTGTCTTTGTGTCCCGGCTGGGCCTGCTCAGAGGAAAGATAAGAAATCTGATAATGTGTCTTGCTCAACAGCAGTTGATATAATGAAAGATCATCTTAAATATTTTTTTCTAGATACGTTTCCCATTTTCTCCACCTTCTTGTTTTTAGAGKGGGGGGAAAGGAGATACGGTTGTTTTGGTTTGAGACCTAAGTGACAGAAAACTAGGGCATGTACACTGTAGTTATAATAAAATATGGTATCACATTTCCTTCCCAGTAATTATAGTCATGTGTAATAAGAAACACCCTTCACCTGACTATGCAGATAATTAGTCATCCAGACTTTAGGCCAGAAGGTAATAAATGCTGTYACAGATCAGTCATCGTGTACATCATCTACAACAAATAAGTTGATGTAAAGGCCCAGATGTATGTGGGATGATTTTCAGTAAGTTACCAAAGTTGCAGATATAAACATAAATAGACAAATAAGTAAGTACTTTTAACAGGCAGACTATACTCACAAATAGCATGATTTTAGTTTCTGGCAGTAGTAAAAAGAAACACTGCAAGGCACACACCTGCAAAAGTATTTTGCACTTCAAGACCTTAAATTCTGGAAGTCAGATGCCTGTGTTATATTTTGTGAGCCTGAAAGACAAGACTATTATAATTTCAGGTTTTAGCTTTCTTTTTTTATTGAAGGAACTTGATTGTATGTATTGCTTCTCTGAGCACAGGGAATGTAAGCAAGCTTATTGAAATAAACAGCTTTTATTAAAGTACCTTTAATGAGGTTCTGCATTTAGAATCACGCCAGGGCTGAGGCTGATGCTACCTCTGGAGATTGTCCAGTCCAACCCCACCTCAGGCAGGCTCAGCTACCACAGGTTGCTCAGGACCATACCTGGTTGGATCTGGATATCTCCAAGGGGGGAGACTCCACACTGCCYCTGGGAAACCTGTTCCACTGTTTGACCACCCTCAAAGTAAAAAAAGGTTTTCTTCCAAAGGTTAAGAAGAAATTCCTGGTATTTCAGTGCCATTGCTTCCTGTCCTTTCCCTGGGCACCACTGAGAAAGGTCTGGCCCCTTTACACCCTCCTGTCAGGTATTTACCCACATGTGTAAGCTCTCCCTGAGCCTTCTCTCCTCCAGACTGACCAGCCCTAGCTCTCTCAGCCTCTCCTCCTATGACATGCTCTGGTCTGCATACTACCCTGAACACCTGCAATGGTAAATGGGCAATTATTTTTCTTTCCCATGGGCAAATTCAGGAATTCAGCCTCTTTCCTGAGACTGAAAACTGTCAATATTTTAGGTCATTATTTTCATATCTGATTATTAATTTTCTGTGGATTGTCCGAGATCACCATTAATTTTATACAAACCCCCCTCACGTTCGTTTCATACATGAAATGAAAAGGCAGCAAGAAATTAAATTAAGCTGAGTCGCATAAACAGTCCCTGCATCAAGGTAGCTAATTGTGTATCAGGCAAAATTCTTGTTAGTAACCTCGGAGTCCAGTTTTTAGCCACTTTGCAGTAAGAATGGGTGATGTGTATTTGTATGCTGTGTATTATGTCCCAGATCTTGTCCCAGATCAATGTTTTAGATTTTGCAAATTAAATTCTTTCTGATGTATTTCAGCTTAAATAACTGTTCAGAAAGCGAAACCTTGCTCTGCACAGCACTAGGTTTGAGGGAATGATATGGAGAGTTGCTTTAACATTGGTCTCCTGGACTCACTGCTGCCTATTTAAGATACCTTAGAGAAAACACACAAAAAAATGGGCATATGGAGAGGAGATGGATAAAAGAACTCATTAACTGATGACCATGAAGAGCATGATATAAGCCAAAGGAGAACAACCTGTCCTTCTGGTGCAGATGGAATGAGAACGAGTGGGGAATGGGGCACTTTTCTTACGGGGCTACAAAGTAAAAGATGTTTGTTGAAAACGCTTGAGATATGCCACTTTTTAATAGCATGAACCTGTTCCTACAGGTCAGTTTGGCTGTCTTGCACAGGACAGCCCCATGGCTTCCTCTTGCTGCAGAAACTCTGAGTAGTCAAAGCTGCCAGAAAAGATTCAGTCCGGGAGAACAAAAAGCAGGGTGTCCTAAAGCACCGCTAATGCCAAGTTCTGGAGAGTTGGTGTACATTATAGAAATCCTTTAATCTCTCTGATTTCTGTTGGTGCATGAACCTGGTATGATGTATCCTTGAGATTATGAAGAAACAAGGTTAATGGGGACAAAACCTGCTTTTCTTTTATGTGTGATTATATCTAAAACCAGGCAGCCTCGTGTCAACATTTCTGAAATTTTGCTTTCTTAAGTGTAGACTCAGTTTTTAAGGACTATTGACACAAGGGAAAAGTTTTTGAGAAGTTTTGGTACCCATTACTTAGTAGGGCAGGTGCATCGTTCATCACAGTAGGAGCTTTGTGATCTGCCAGCAGAAACAGGCAGCTATACTCAGTCACCTGTTTTCTGGTAAGAACTTGGTTTTTGCAGTAGACGCGTAGTTTTGGCATATTGTTTTTGTTGTTGCTTGATTCCTATGAAGCCTCTTTTGTGCAAGATAAAAGCAAAGCCTGTAAGATTTGTGTGTAAGTGTAAGTAAATGAATTTCCAATGAGACATAAGGAAATACAGTTTTAATGATAATAAACTACGAACTTTGTGAAAAATATTTATACCCAATGCAAACAGTTAATACTTCGCTTGTAGAATCGTACCTTAGAACCTGGCCAGCTATAGGAGAAAACAGATGAAACATGATGTGACTACGTTCCAGGAATTACTTTAAGCAACTGTTTTTCCCACTCTAAAGTCATATAGAGAAACATACCAATCTCTACTGAACTTTTGTTCAGGCACAAYATAAAAAAGATCAAAATGAGTTGTTTGATTGCTTTAGATTGCCATTATGAGCTGGCAACACTAACTTGTCACAGTGGAAGCCAAACGCCTTCTCTGTGAGCAATCTCTGAAGCATTAACTAGGACTAACTGAATGGATTTGTTTACCATAGGAGTGACATCTCATCGAGAACTTGGACTTCCAAGCAACTCTCAACAGCATTAAAATTCAGTTGTCTCCCCCATTTTTTGCTGAAATTACTAGTAACAGAGCCTGTTTCTGAGCAACTGATTTTTTTTTTCTCATGAAATGAAAATGAGTTTATTATCACCTTTATTTTACCAGTTGTTTCTTCCTCAACACATTTATCCTGTGTGCCTCACAGATTTTTGACATCTTTCCTCTTAGAATGAAAAAAACCCACCCTTATATTTGCCTGCAGTAACAGTAGCATTTTCAATTTGGAGGGCAATAAAAATTCATAGAAGGTCACATCTGCTTGCTTGCACTTACAGCGAGGTGAGATTTGTCTGGAATAAGACTCCTCCAGTATGGGTATTGTGATCTGACTCTCTTTATAGCCCACAAAGAGAAGTAGATGCATCTACAGTGGATATCTAAGACAAAAATTCCTGCATTGCACCGAGGAAATGCTTTTTTTCTCTATTATGTGCAGGGGGAAACTATAGAACTCAATCAGAGGTAGACTACTGTATTTAGACAGATGCACCCCATCTCAGTCACCTGAACAAAGATTTCTTAAAATTCTTTACTCACTGTAAGGAATGAGGTTTCAGTCAATTTTAGGGCTAATTTCAGAGCAAATTTGCTAGGAAAACATTTCTATWTAATTTTTTTTTGTTAGATTTGGCTAAGCCAAAATAATCAATTAATTAAACGGCCCTAGCGTCAGCTGCTTTCCTTCCAATTACTGGACCATGGCTGACAGTCCCTAAACATGAAGATCTTTTTAAGAGACAAATAGCTGAGCAGGTATGTGAGATGTGAGGTGAGGTGCAGCGGGGTGCTGCAACCCACCTTTTTGAGGTCTTCTTTGTTCACTACCCCAGCAAGACTCTTTACATACAGCAGCACAAACAGTCCTCGGAAGAGTGACCAAGGTTACTAATACAGGATTGACCTCTGTCTGGGAGCCTTTAGCTAGCAACCATGATGGGTAGGTAGGACATGGTTTTCTGCCTAATGTGTGGCAGGTATTAGGAGGGCATTGCCATGAAGCCTTAAATGAGACTGAATTTCAGTTATTGCAAGAAACTGGTGAATACCTTCAATATCCAAATCACAGAGTCACAAGGATTTCAATTACCGCCCCCTTCGTTCCCCAGCAGAAAGCACATCACTACATCAGGAGGAGTAGAAAGGATTAAAACAATTGAATTGTAATGAGTGACTGCCAAATGTGCTGTAAATGATCGAGAGAAGAGAGAGGGAGTAGAAAAATCAGCTGGCAGGCATTGAAGCATTGCCATTTTCTATCTACCATGCACCAATGATAGAAAAATGTCCTAAATTGTTATAAAAATAGAACTAGTTTACCAAACAGTTAAACAGAATGAATGGCAGCTGTCAAGCAGGAGGGTTAATTGCAGTTTTTAATGAGTTGCTTAGGAATAGGCAGGAACAGGCAGTGGCTGCTGTGGGCTTGACTGAAATAGACACACACAACGGTTTACTTATTTCAGGTTTTTCTACTCATAGCTTTATGCCCATGTGCTAAACATAGAAGTATTTATAATAAATCCTCTTAAAATACACCAAYGCTTAAACTTCTGTAGGAATCACAGCACACTCTCTCACCGCTAGGACGTGGTGCAGAGGACAGTGAAAGCTGTGGTTTGCTAATGTCTGTTGCACCAATATTCAGTGCACTGTAGTGGTTTCAGTTATGTGCAGGAGCTGCTGTGGCATTGCAGTGTCCTTTGCATTCAGTTGTCGAGGGGCAATTTTAAAGCAGTTGTCTAGTTCAAATGTGGTAAGATTTAAATTTTTCTTGTAAGGAGATTTATCTGTGTAGTCCTCCTCACTGAATTGCAATTAACTAGGCACTCTGCATAAATTATGGTGGGACTAAGTAGGGCTGTGTAGGGTTGTTATTCAACAAGAGTGGCAGAAACGTATCTGTTCTACCACGCACTGTCATAATATGGACTGTGAAGCAAGAGCACTTTGCGACTAGGCATACTTGCTGTTTGTAAGACCAATCCCTTCTTCTCTGGTGGCGTGTACAGCCAAAGGCAGGTTGCTTCATGCTGATAGGCAGTGTAAAGTTGTTAATTTAAACTTGCTGTAAACCAGCTTCTTGCTGCCCAAAAGCAGCGTGCATCTGAGGATGCTTTGGCATTTTGTCTTTGTGTCTCACTATAAGATAAAGGCAATGGATGATGGTAATGGTGAGCTAAGACTATGTGATACCTGACTGATAATGTTTGGGGAAAATTCATTCTTGGACAAGACCTAAATATTGCTGGGTCATGTGTTTATTTCTTCTTTCATGGAAGCACTCAAAATATCTGYGAAGAAGGTTCTTATAAATGCAGCTGGCTATTTGATGGTTCTCTGGGTAGAAGATAATCTTACTGTCCTCACAGGCAGAGAGTGGTCTTTCATCCTGTATACAGAAAGTTGATAAGAAAACAGAGACATTCAAAGCAATACTACAAAACCTTCCATTTGTGACCCTACCACAGTCCCTCCTAGACTTTAATCTTTTTAGGTTCTTACAGGAGGCTGTTAAGACTTGTGTATGATAGCTCAGGCATAAAATGAAGAGAAATATAACAGTGAAGACAACTTTATTTTAAAGGTCCATAGGGAATCCTCCTCTCTTGGTACAAGAAAACAGTTTTCCACAGAGAAGGTGTTTGAATCCTGAAATCAAGAGTGAATAAACAGCCAGGGCATGGAGCCCATGCACTTCCTCAGAGTCACATTCTCTAGTAAACAAGATGATAAATGAAGCAGGACTTCCTTTACATGTTAACAAAATAAAAGATTTCCTGGSATGTCGATTAATGTATGGGAGCATGAATGGTTAATGTTTGCAGAAGTTGTGCTGAAAAGCAGGTCACTAAGGCTRTGTGTTTAGAGAAGCAAGGTTAGACAAGGGAGCTGGAACCTCTGAGCTCATGTGAACAGTCTGCAAATTGCTGTGGGAACAAACCAAACAAATTATATTGTATGCATGCTTTGGAGCAAGGAAGAAATGGAGTAAACCTATTTCTGAGTCCAAGGTACTTTTTTGATCAAGAAGTTTTACTGACTGGTGTGTAGCTTTTCCACAATGCCGTTGCTCAAAGTCTGGGGACACAGCTCAGTCCCAGATGTTTTAATCAGTCCTCAGACCCTACATCATCTTTTTTGATGGAAAAATTTGTGAAACAATGGTGAATAATGGCCAATTAATTTTAAGGAAGCTAGCCACCAAGGGTAATGCTTCCTCTGTCATATTAAAAGGTTAGAAAGCCTAGTAATTACTTCAAGTGAGTATCTACATGACAGCTAGAAATTCAGAGCTGAATTGTTTTATTAACCAGCAGGTATCCACATATCTATCAGGTACCTGCTGGTTAATAAAACAGTTCAGCACTGTGAAGGGAGAGAAAATCACATTTCACAGAATGTTCAATTCCGAGCAGGTCAATGGGTCCTGGTGATTCAAAGCAAAGCTGTCTTTTAACAGACATGCCCGTGGCTTTCTGTAAAAACACCATTTCTTCCAGCCATCCAGCAGGAAGCAGAAATACTTGATTTAGTATCATTTTATTCTTTTCCTACATTAGGCACCGCTCTTCTCTGTACACGACTTAGCATTCAGCAGCACTGTTATGTAAACTGTGTTATACCCCATTTTGTTGAGTGGAGCTCGGTTACACAGCTTGCAGCCACAGTTCCTGGTATCTGAACAAGGACAGCATTGTGTAGGTTTAGCTCGGAATGGAATTGTTGCCACCATGAGGAGTGGTTACTTGGTTTTTAAATGGAAGTCTGTATTTGGCAGCACTATTAGTGGGCAAGGGTAATTCTTTGACAAAGTCAACCAACTGTTGAGTAACTACCGAGTCTCTCAATAGAAACTATTAAGTTTTTAATTATTACATTGCTGCATTACAGTATCTGTCATCTCATTTGGGTACTGTGCTGATGATAAGCCAACAACAGCACTATGATTCCTTTATATTCATGAGTTGATTTTTCTGAAAACTTTAATATCATTTGGTCATTCTTAGGTAAGTGATGTTAGCCAAGAGTGAATTTCTGAATTATAGTGTCTGTTATTAGGAGAGTTATTTAGGTAGAAATGGCTGCATCCCATCGAATGGGGATTAGGCGCATAAGTGTGGAATTTTGATGATTTTGAAAATGTTTGCTAATCTTGGAAGGACCTAACACCAGTGTTCCTGAACTGTGGATCTGCACACGTATGTAACTCTTCTGTATCAGTAGTGTTGGGTAGCTGGGCAGCTAACTTGTACATCAGCCTAGACACGGTGCGGAAACTCAGCCATCCTCTGACATAGTGCCTGAGGCATCTCCTTATGGAAGACTTTTATGCGTCAGCCAACACACACACAAGAGGACTAAGCATCTCACAAAATGAAGTGCCTCAGAGGTCTTTGAGATCTGACTAGACACAGTCTGAGCACTTGGGGCTGAATTCAGTGTTGCRCTTGCTTCGGGCATGGGCTTGACCTAGAGACCTCCTAGGCCCGTTCCAGACTAAATGGCTCTGTAACATCCTTGAAATTCAGCGTCCGCAACAAGCAAGTTGGAGATCTAACTTCAGTTTGGCCTGTGGGAGACCAGTGCTGTCTCTCTTGGCTCCCAGGAGAGTATTTTAACCATCAGGCTGTAGGTTCAAACCATTGGGGCCACGCTTCTGCTTCTGTGGGGGAAGGTCTGCCATTGATTTGCCAATCCAGGGATGAAGCATGGGGCAGTGTGACTCTGGGCTTGCAGCTGGGACCCCCCTGCCTGGTAGAGAGGGCTCCAGCATGACAGATGTCTTAAGCATTTCTGTGAAAAGTATTTCAATGAATTTTGAATTCTTCTTTTTCATGGACCTGTATTGCTGTTTTTGGGCAAGGGAGAGGCAGAGGAGGGGGACAACCAGTGAGGTGAACACAAGGTCAAGGGGCTACACACRTATTTTTCCCGGGGACCTCAACAGCAGCGGCAGTGGTGGTTGTGTGGTGCCTGTAAGCTCTAAAGTGGCTTGCCGCACCACAGTGTGGGCACTTCTGCACTGAAATGTGGGCAGCAGCAATAGAAGTGGCCTTTCAGCAGGCAGGAACAATGCCTGCCCAGCTATTCCAGAGCAATTGCTGATGTTCAGGAGCCAGCCATGAGCTGGGGCACATAAGCAAAAAGGCTCACCTTCCTGCCACCTGGGGTGAGGCACCAAAACCTTCCCCTTGTCTGTGTCCTGAGCCTCACYGTGTCTGTCTCAGGAGGTTCCCTGCTCAGGGTCCTGGGCTGAGCRGGACCCCATTTTAAGACACTTGTTTCATGCACTGAATGGGAAGCCTAAGGACCTCACTTAGGAATTTGGTTCCAGGTTCATGTACCTAAAATATGTTCACTGGCCTGAAGACTTTTCTTGGAGCTGTCCCCAGGTGTATGTAGTCTCTCCTATGTTTTTGCTCAGCGTATATTGGCATACAGCTTCTTTGCTACGCAAACAGTGTCGTGCTAAGCAAGAGCTATTGACATGATGGTAAGGGAAGATGTAGAAACAGAGGTTACTGAGGGTGACATTACTTTTGGTGACTGATAAGCCAAAGGAAGAGCCAAATGAACAGAATTTTTTTGATTCCTTATTAATTTCAAATAGGATGGTTAAATCAGGCCTCAAATAGCTCACAAGGGCATTTTCTGCTACACAGCTGCTGGCAAATTAGTTCTGTGCAGGACAGTTTAAATTAATTCTCCTGTTCCAAGAAAAGAACAGGATGACATGTTTAACTCCAGAAGTTCTTGGCTCACTTGCGGGCTATGTTTTTAACTGAGGATTTTCCAAATTCCAAAGAGAATTATCAGTATACRTATTTATGAGTAATTTCTGTATGTCCAAAGTATAAGCAGAATTCTTTGTAAGATGGGAAAAAAGCTATGCTTGTATTGAATTTATTGTTATAATTTATCTGATTTTATGATGTTTATTTTATTTCCTTGGTYTTTAAGTTGTCACTTGTAATTCATGAACTCAAAATTGCAAGTGAAAAATTTTCAGTTATCTAATGTTACTGTGTGCATACTCACTTCTTATCTACAGAATATTGTAGGTGTTAAGTAAAATGATTTATTCGAGGTGAAATCATTTTGCCATAATAAGACACAGAATGCTTCATGTGATTTTCCAATTTATATTCATTGTCTGTAGTAGATTTATGCAAGTAATGAATTTGGTCCTGCTATTGAAACACTTGCCATAAAATATTCTTCTATTAATAAGATTACAATCTATTATATTAGACAATAGGCTGCAACAATACAGCTGATTAGGGTTTAACTTCTTTTATAAACAACATTCTTAATTAAATATTTTAATATCATTACGGAAAACTGATTCTAAATGAGTCAGCTGCTCAAATTGTGTAAGCTATTTAATTTTTGAAGATGTATTTATGATTTTTTTAGACTAAGTGTTCTTTAGGACCTGTTTACCAAGGGGATTAGTTTAAAAAGAATTAAAATTGATAAGATGACTTAAAAATGACAATACAGCAGACCCACAATAATCCACATATTGCTAATCCACACAAAAATTGGCAGTGTCTCCTCTCTTCTCAGGAAAGACTTAACAGCAGGTTGCTATAGCCAGGATTCCTAAGCCATTATCTTTTACAATGTCTCTTGCATACAGTTAGGGCATTCTGAGATGTTATCATAAATAATTAACATTCTGCCGCAATTGTGAAGTGAGCGAAGTACATTTTGAAGTGCTTTATTCCTCTGACCATGCTTTTAACTTACATATTAGTGCTATCAAACAAATAATTCTCTGCAGCTGCAGAGGTCCACTTGGCAAACGAAGTGGTACCATCCCATAGGGACAGGATTACCTAGCAGCATGTAGCTCCTTGTGCCAGTGCTCTCYGTGGCACCACAGTGCACCTGGGGGACTTAGTGAGCTGGCATTCACTACAGAGCTCCCCGTTAACAGCTCTGCTGATGCATTGGTTCACTTTTTCTTCTAGAAATGTGAAATGCCATTTTTGCCAACAACTGAAATAATTTTTGAGCGTCCACATGAAAAGATCTCTCCCCTTTCTGCTCACTTTGCATATCTTTTTAGCACCCAGGCATTCATGCTTAGGATTACTTGAAGCCTTAGGCTTTGCAGCAAAATATTGATGCCATTCATATTACAACCACAGGAGTGGAAATGATTTCCTGTGTGACTAAGCTGGGTCTGTGCAGTGGCAGGTAGTGCTGGAAATGATCATATTTTAACTCAGTTCATGCTTTCTTACATTCAGATTCATCAATATGCAACAGTTTTCATTAGTGGATTTTATATCCCTTTTGTGAAATAACACTAATGAACAATTTGTTCCAGTGATGCAACATTCTAGTGGTTTCTATGGAACAGCAATATTAGGAGGTCGCTACAGATGGGATCGAGTCAGCAAAATGTCTCTTTGCCTGATTCCATGGAAGATCCTAGAGGAAGGGAGCAGAGCAGGCATGATCAGAAAGCCATTACACAATGGCTAATATAGTTGTACCTGAAGCCCCTTGTAAAAGTCATGAAATATGAAATCAGGATCTCTTTCTCCAGTCCTTTAATAGACATTCTAAACCATTATTTTCGTAAAGAAACATTCATGGGCCATGATTTCTGCCTTGGGGATTTAATTCCTTCCTTCCCCTTGCTCTAGAGACAGGACTATGCACTGCTACAAGCTATTGTATCTTTTTTTCCATCTCTATAATAGCTTTGATACATGTTTTTTTGGCATTTTGAAAGATGACAGTGAAGGTCACAGTTTTCTTGAAGTCCATGTCTCTGGCTTAGCCAAAAATTTACTTAAGTTATCATATCACAGTGTCACATTATCACGTTGCAATGCTATTGCTGGCAAAAGAATCTAAAGGAAGAAGTAGTGAAAGAAGTAAATTGGCTATGCTTTTTTCCCAAGACTATATATGTAAATTTTAAGCAGAGATTTAGCTGCTATTCTTGCTTAAAGTAATTTTCAGTCAAATATTAAAAAGAAATGAATTRCACGTTGAAATAACTCCATAGGAATGCTATGAACAAATGAGTAGATTCCATCATCAAAAAAGCTTTTTCGCTAGCAAGTAACCTCCTTCTTCAAAAAACAAACCAAAAAAATTGGAAGAAAAGGGGTAGACACTGCTACACAGTGAAGCCTTGCAACATCTAATCTCTGAGCTGCAGGGGTCGAACTTTTGCTCCCTTCCACGGGGGGTGTGGAGGAGGAAGAGAAAAAAAAAGCAAAATTTTAGTCTTAGTTAAAGTTTTTCCTGATAAAACTTCACGCTTAATTTTTTTGTCTGAGAGATAAGACCTAAGAGAACAGCCTCTGAAGAAGTGGACTGGAGAAAACAGGAGAGAAGAACATTTGGCCAATGGAGGAAGGAATATTCTCTTCTGCAATTTAATATCACATGTGCAGTTCCTCCCAAAGCTACATCTGCTTGAACTTTCATAGATGCCACTTCTAAAGGTTTAAACTTCTGCCTTATCAGAATTTTGAGGGGTAATTGAATGAGGGTTTTTTGGGAGATAGGCAGGTTTCTAAGTCAGTTTCCTGACCTGTCTACATCTTAAATCATGAGCACCCTTAGATTAGACTGCATAAATGGCTGTGGAGGAGTTTAAGATATTTGCTACGCAAAGCAAAATGCCAAGGTACAATGGGTTTAAGGTGTCTTTAGCCACCCAGCCTCCTTAAGGAACCTGAGCTATGTTTGAAGTTTAAAATGTCACCTGGTTTCCACAGCTTGATGCTTGCCAGACCCCAGTGGTATGACTCAGAATGGTGCATTGAATGCTAGCTTTGAAATAGGAAATCCAGGTTGGAGGGTGGTGGTGGGTTTTTTTAATGAAGGGGGAATTACAGAAATGACGACATCTCTCTCTTTTAGTACTGTTTTAAGGTACAGTTTCTCGGTGTCACTCTGACTTATATCTGAGCTTCTTATGTTTAGTTAAGCATAAGGAGGTCCTTGCATACTTTAGCATTACTGGTTTTGAAGGATATTTCATAAAATTACGTAAAATTAACTCATTAGAACTAAATGGGGTTTTATGGGTTGGTTTTTTTGGCTTTGCTATCTGTTTTCAAAACCATGGACAGCAGTGTGCACACATGCGTGTGTGCATGTGCATGTGTGTTAGGCCAAGGGAGGAGTAAGGGGTTGCTATGTCAGACTTCCAACTCTTACAAGGGCTACCTAAATATCCTCGTGTGCAAATATGGGTATTCAAGGCAGTGTCCTCTCCTGTTGTTTTAGTAAAATGTTTTATTTTTTATTTGCATTTGAAGGTCATTATTTCATATCATATCACTATGGTAATTTTGCATCCTAATTAATAGCTGCATTCTTAATAAGTATTACAGGAACTAAATTCCTTTATAAAATCCAAATTAAATAGTGTGGCTTTAAATGGAAGTATTAGAGTAATACTTATTCGGACTTCCTGTCATATAATTTTTAGTTCTGCCATGTGGGATTATKTCACAAAGTGTGCTAAGTGGGTTTATTATGTGAACACAATAATTCAGTACTATGTTGTCAAAGTATAATTTTTTAAGTAAATCAGATTTCTCTTAATTTTTCATGTGATTTTGTAATATTTTATTAATATGGCTAAGTATTTTAATGGGAATAGTTTCTGATAAATTAAATATACTATTACATTTACATACTGGACTTAGTCAACCACATGATTTCCAGGGGAATTAATGCTGTTGCATCTAGCAACATATATACTGCCCTTAATTTTAAGTGCTATTATAGCACAATAAAGATGGCCTTTTACAATTGCTAGAATGGGAGGATTTAAAAGGCAGTGATGTAAGTATAGTCCCCTGCTGAGTCCTTGAAGTTAGTTGCTATCTTCCATGACTTAAGCACAAAATATCCCATCTAGGTACTAGTAGAATGAACAAGAATTCTATATAGCCGTGAAATAGCATATAAGCTTGAATTAACTCTGATTGTCACTTCACGTGCAGTTCTAGTTCACTTGTAGTAGTTCTGACTATAGTCAAAACCTGCTTCAGGGCAGAGGTGTTTGTTTCAAAATTTTCATTTAGTGTACACAGAGAAAGCAATTATATGAACCTTCTTGCACTTCCATCATGAAAATAAGCAGGTTTCTCAAAGTGACACATACACATCACTGAGGTGCAAAAATTTGCATACTTTCTGTAGTTGAGATTTATTTTTGTAGATGACTATAAAGCTTTCCAAAGTATCCTTCCTGCCCAGAGTTCCTTCCTGGGAAACCATTTACCCCAGTTTGTCAATCTTCTCTTCCCCACTTCCACGTTTTAAGTGGGGAACAGAGACGATGAGATCCTRTCCTACTATGACTCTGCAGAAGTCTAGCAACAACTGTTGAAGTGATGAATCACCAGTGAATCATGTTGGCTAGAAGGCAATTCAGAAAAAATAGAAGGTTTTGCTTATTAAAATAAAATGCCTAAATAAATAAAAAAACAAATTCTGCTTCATTCTAAAGAGGAGTATTTTCGGGAGTGGGGAGTGCATGTGTGTATGTTGGATTTGCTACTATGAATATCAGCAGTTTCCATTTTATAATGAAGGAGAATTTGGTTATTTGCACATAATCACCAAATYGATGAAATGCTCTTTTGATAAATCCTAGTAAAATTAGAATCTCCTCCTAGATTTCCATCAGGATATGCTGCAGTACTCACTGCAAAACCTGACAACATAGCACTGGGATGGATTCCTGTGTCCTGTTGCTTGCAATCAGAGGCAATTATGTTACACTATCCTTTGTATAGACTTGTCAAAGCCCCAAGAAAAAGGCAGATAGAAGTGCTGGTGCACAGAATTGCACCATTCCCACATATGGAAACCCTTCCCATTTCTAGACTAATTGTTTCCGTGGCCAGTTTATATCCTTTTGTTCTGTCCTCGTTTCACTGATAAATTTTTAAAATGCCTTTGTGTCCCCATTCTGCCATTTTTCCTATATAGAGGAATCAAGCTCTGAGGTCTCCTCTTGTCTCCTGTTCTTCCCAGCACCTGCCCTAGGCAGAACTCRTATTTCCTCTTGGCATATGACTTTTCACGATCTTGCAGTTGAGCCTTTGTCACTGCCTTTTTGGAAGGCTGCCAGTCTCTATTGGAAATACTTTTCTTGACACATCCTAGCTTTTCCACAGTGAAAACATGTACATCACTCATCATCATCCTGTGACAGAATATGACCTTTCTCCTTTTCCATCATTTCTCACTGATAATCTCCTTACTGATAGAAGAAACTACAGAACAGTTATGTTACTACTTACTGAACTGTGATTCTCTAGGTTTTGACCAGTTCCACATAATGGAGGTAATGGAATGTCTTTATAAAACACCTTTCTGTATATGGACATAATTGTAGAGACCTATCCAAAATATGCAAGCTATTACTTACTTAGCAATGTAATTTCGGTGATTTTCACTGTTCAGTTATGGTAGGTGACTTCTGAAAGCAGGTGGATATCCTTGTTTTAACAGCAAGCTGGTGAAAGCAATGAAGCTCATCCATAGACCAAAAACTCATTAGAAATCATGCTAAGGAATTCCATTATCATTTTGTTAAATTTGAACAATGTTTTAATAAAACAAGAATACTGAGTTCACAGATTTGATTAGCCATCATGTTTGGCTTCATCAGTACTGAAGGGAGTAAAAATGCTTAGGAAGTGAGATAGGGACAATATGCCTTGATTTGCAGYTTTCTACCCCAGTAAGTGTCTAAGGGCAGATGGCATGCACAGAATGGCAGATTGTTTTCCATTATCTTCTCATAGGCTGTTGTTGCTGATGTGTATTTCTTAACCAACATGTACTTTTTGTAAGGTGCTTTGAAAGCTTTACAAATGGTAAAAAAAAGCTGAACTCACCTGTTAACTCATTCACTCCCTTTTTCATTAAGCCACAAAACAATTCAAGTGAAAAATACAAATGCCTGAGTATGTCTCCTTTCAGGCAACATTCAGTTGCTTTCTTTGACCTTTTCATGTCTGATGGGGAACATCTGCACTGTTTTCATCAAACAAGAACAGACTGCAGTCCGTGTTGTCAGCCTGGCTGCCTTATCTGCACAGTAAGAGCTATATTATGACACACGCAGAGAAGGACGTGGACTGATTTCCAGTGCCTCGTTAGTACAAAGAACTCTTCAGTCAAATGACTGATATTGCCAAATGCAGTATTTAAGCTTCAACATTCTTCATGAAGTCCAACAAATCACAAGATGATAAGAGACAGGTGAAAAAAGCTGAAAATCAGCCTGCCTTACGCTATTTCTGGAGAATGCAGAAAATACATACTCAAACAAAACAAACCAAACCAAAAATAAACAACCCTCCATTCCATTGCAATTGATGCAATGGAAGACATTGCATCAATTAAAATTCCACCAAGTGGGACTGGAATAAAGGAGAAAAATGGTTGATGGGAAGGCTATATAAAAATGACAAGAAAGTGACCCTTTTGAACAAATCTTTCTCTGTAGGTTTGATAGAAAAAAAGAAAATTCATGGTGTGTGTACATTAAAGCTTCATTTTTCCTTGCACCATATTTTGAGCCTCCTTGACTTGAAATAAAGCCAAGAACCACTCGAACAATTGGAAGATACACCATGCATGCACCTGTAAGTATAGCCATTTTCTGCAGAGCAAGAAACAGCTGTGACAATCACATGCATTTTAGTCATTGAACAGTAAACATAAAAAATGTCTGGTACAGCAACATCAGATCTAGGAGAAAGATTTAACTAAAGCAAGAACAGAACAGATCTTGAACTGAGATTGATAGAACCTGCTATTTTAACAGTCTGACCTCATGTGTACAACAGCTAAGAAAATTTGAGCTATCTGTGCCAAGGTTAATGCAATGTCAACATCACTCCGTCATATCTCATAATGCCTGCAACCTCTGTGAAAAGATAGGTCTGTGCAAGAACTGCTTATGTGTTGATAATGCTATTATTGTAATGACTAAGGGTACCTTAAAGCAGTGCATTTTTAGAACTCTGATGATGTCACACAGTTTCAATGATCGCCACAGTGAAAACTGTGGTAGCTGAGTTAAACCAGGATATTTACTGTGGCTTCGTTTCCCTGATTATCATTAACTGCATAAGCAACAAAGACCAAGACTTCTAAAGGAATTGATATGTGACTTCTACTAAATCTGAGATTTACAAAACTTCAGAAATGCTATGTTGGCCCTCTTAGGCTGTTGAATGTCAGAACTCCTTCTTGTAGTTTGTCAGCAAGATTTAATTTGGAATTTATTCTTGTTTCATTGCAAGACTTCAGAAGCAGCACCAGCAAGTGCACGCCCAGAGGACGGGATCCTGCTGTTCTGCAGGATTCTCAAAAGGGTACAGAGCAATAGGGGTGTGTCCCTGTTGCAATCAGTACATATTTTACCGTTGATTCCAGAGAAAACAAATTCATGCCTTCATTTTGACTGGAAGGGCTTGCTCATTTCTTGATAGGTTTTGCCATTATCCAAATAACAGTATTCTGGCCAATGATGGAATAAGAAAGTGTAGGAGGTAAGGGCTCTCATGTAAACAGCATAAAGTGCCTGGCCTGGGTGACTAACAGAGCCTTGCTGACACAAGCACCCATCTAGATCAGTGGAACAAAGTACACCAGAGAAGAGTTTTCAGGTGGACCTGATCCAGCTTATTAGTAGGCTTCCCTTTTGCTCTGCTCAGAAGATTTCTGCCTCCTAGAGAATTAACTGGAAAGTTTATTTGCTGTAGCAGCAGAACCCTAGAAAATATGAAAGGAAGGTTTTACACATTTATTTCACCACTCTGCTGATGATTCTGCTTACATTGATTTGGTCCCTGCTTATAACAGGTTAACATGTTGGTACATGCTTATTGCTAGGCAGAGTTTCAGTACAGTGTTCAAAGGATGTTTTGTTTTGAAAATTTCATAAAATCAAAAGTAAGTATTTCTTATGTATGTAGGATTTTTAAGTAAGGATTTCTTCAGTTATGTAGGATTTAGGGTTAGACTAGGACATACTTTGAATCTCGTTTGAATTTATATATGCATTTCAACAATAAAAAGCATTCTGAGCATCAGCCAGAAAGAGTAGCTCTTCAAATGTTTGTTTTCATCGCTGACCAAAAACATTGCCCAAGATGCATGGGATTTAACTAGAAGCAGATGGAAGTAGAAATATCAGTTGACAAGGGAATAGTGAAGGTACTGGATGATTGAACCAAATATTTAGCTCATTCATGGAATTTTCCATGTGTAACTGGCAAAGCACTTGACAAAAAGTCCATATTATAATCTTAATTTTGCAGATGGGGAAACAAACAGCAATACAGTACATCAAAGGGGGAACCAAGAATACTTCTTAATCTTTTGACTGTTTGGTGTGAGTAAGTAGTGCTTATTTGTAGGAATTTAAAACTCTGTAGTTTGTCCTAAATGTACAGTGATGGTGTAGCCCTCTCTAGAAGGGAAATAACACAGATCAAGCACAGAGGTTGCTCTCGCTCTTTTCGTATTTTCTGTAGCTAATCAAAAAGCCACAGTATTCACTGAGGACCTACTTCACAAAGGTTCTTAAGCACACATTTTAGTGTGATCAAAGATACACTTAATCAGATTTTCAATTTCAGAATAGACCCCGCAGCTTTCAGCATCTGGAGAAATGCAAACATTCTGCATGGCTGCAGAGCCTGCACAGGGGGAAAGGAATATGCCAGTTATAGGCAGAGAGTGGATTTGTTCTTAGCTTCAACTCACGTTACCAGTATTTCCTCAATCCTAATGATTTACCGTCTTTTGCTAGATATATCACAAGAAGCGCTTGTAAGCATCTCTGTACTCTTTCCTCCTCCACCTCTGCTAGGACTGCTGAGGTCATCCAAGTCTTACCTGTCTTAATAAACAATAAAGCTCTCAATAAAGCCGAGATCCTCCTACTTTAGGTCACCATCATCCTTGCAGGACTAGAACCAGTGGCTTGAAAACATTTTTAAACCTGCCATTTGTTGGCAAATAAAGAAGAGTTTAGATCAGCTCCTGCCTTACGGGAATATAAACTTTGCTACATATAGTAATGCTCATCATTGGATCAATAATATTTTTCCTTTTGTATTTTAAAGAATCAGATAAACTTATATACAAATTCTACACAGGTGTCTGCTTAGCTACTTCCAAACTGAAACATGGAAGTACCCATTTCAGTACCTTGTAGGACTATTTCCTGCCTTGTAGGAGAAGTTCTGTCCCTGCCTTTGGTCATTGAGGTTGAGAAGTGATTGTATGTATGGGATTCAGCAGCACTAGTTGGTGCCGTGTGGGTCTATACCAGCATTTAAACCAAGAATTCATCAKCAGCATAAAGAATGCAATTCCATTTTCTGTCTGGAAACAGGAAAACTGGACCTAAATCGAGCTCAACAAGTTGACACCTTCTTTGTTAGGACTCACATTTCTTTCTAGCTCTTCCTTATAGCGCATAACTGAGACCACTTACCTGTCCAAAATGGAGCAAATGCTAAAACTTTCAAAGATTTTGTCAGATTCTCTAGAGCTATTTGTATCTTATAAAGCACTGGTATGAAGTGCTACCTGCTGTGCTCCTTGCAGCCTCCTTAGGGCTTTGTCTGGGCACTCCCCTAGGTGACAAATCCAGGACTCAGCCTTCACTCGGAAACAGTTCTGACCGAAATACATAGATTGGCAGGTAAATAACACCTCTTTAAAAAAAATTTTAATAAGATATAATGTACTGAGCCAAATTCTGTAACTATCACATGGGAAATCTGGAGCTGCTTTACTGAGGTGAATGGAGTTCCTCTGGTGCCTAATTTTCTGACATCTGAGTAAACTTGGGAATTAACATTGTTTAAATAAAAATGTGGATATATTGAGGGGAAGAGACCTTTCTTATTACGGAGCTAGGATTAGGCTCCCTTATCTTCCAGCAGAGTGGAAATCTAGATCCATAAGGCTGTAAGAAATGGATATTCTCACACTCAGTGTGGGAATAGCTTTTCCTCTTAAAAAMGTATGTGAAAGAGTTCTGAGGCTTTTAAGAGAAAAATGCTGGAGTACCCAGAGAGCTACATTAGTGCAAGCAGGAAGTGTCCAGGGATGAATGAAGTGCTTGTTCTTATAGAAGAAATGCAAGCAAGGTCTTGTTCCCTCTCTCCTGCCAGGGAAAGTTATGTCCCAACCGTGTCCCAACAGCTCAAAGGGAGGAATGAGATGTCACAAATTTGTCTGATCAAATGCCAGATCCTGCTTATCCTTTCCATTTGCATAGGGGACAGCACAGCTGATCTAAGCTGGCTGTAAAGCATCTCTGGTAAGAGTGATTTGGATAGCTTAATGATCTTATATTTAAATGCGACTTATGACCGCTACTAATTTTATTCCATTTGAAGCAAAGATATTTATACAAAATTACTTCGAACTTATTTTTCTAACCTGTCGGACATGGCAAATTCCCAGTACAGATGGAAGTGAAATTTCATCAGTGTTTCTGTGGATCCTTCAAGGGACTGTAGGGAGAGCTTGCAGTCTTCCCCACTAACTCTGCTATTCCCCTTCGGTGCATATCATCTGTGTGGGAGAAGCAGCAGGTCAGTGTTTGCCCCAATCCCAGGGTAATCCAGAGGGGCCTGCCCTTGTTCTCACCTCAGTGGTTTACAGTCAACTGCAGTACAAGTGCATAAGCAGAATTTGTGATATGTTAGTCTAATCTGCTGATTTGTATAAGAATTCATCATATTAATATGTAGGACAGAAGACAACAATGAGAAGTCCCCAGGAATGATGGGTCTCCTGCCTTTGGTCATGTGTAGCTGTACCAGGGATGCTATGAGAAGCAGTACACAGCAAGGAAAGAAAYCTCTCTAATCAGAGCGCGGAAGTGTTGGGCCTCTATTGAGATTTGGCTTAGTCTTTCTGGGATTTATATAAAAAGTCTTTTAATAATAAAACATTGGAAGGAGCAGCTGCTGTTACATGTTATCCAGAAAAAAAGATTCTGGATGAGGAATACTATAAAATACATGTAGAGTACTTCACGAGCCACTTGACAGATGTGCGAAATGCAGGTGGAACATAGCAGGCATGTGGCAACGTACTACAACAGTGTGTGGCAATGTAAATAAAAATGAAGAAAAATATTACCCTGTTCAATAAATATTTAATCTAGACCAAATAGCTCCTATTGCCCAGTTTTCCCAAGTGGTTTCTTTGCCTCTCCCTGTCTCAAATTATTGTGTCATTTTACAGTGACCTGTAGCTGCCTTTCAGCCAGAGATATTTCAGTGGTAAATAAAGTGATTTTCTTTGATGGACAGAGAGAACTACAGGCATTAAAATCAGTAGAAGTTTGTTTTTAACGCTTCAGGAGCAGGTCTAGCAGTTTTCAGTCCACTTTTTGAAAAATTCTTTGTAAAATAAATATACAGTCATTACAGTTATTTACATGAGGCTTAGAATAAATGAAATGACTGGAATTTCAATGTTATAATCGTTCCTCCTGCAAGCCATCCGAACAAAGCAAAGGCTTGGTGTTGGGATAAGGGTACTTTATGTTGGCTTACACTGTAAAAATATTTTTATTGATCTTGTGTCATTGAGACTAAACCTGGAGTACCTGTATCTGAAGATAGTGGAGGAAAAATGTAAAAATCATCTAATTGTACTCTTAACAAGTGCTTATAATATATTTTCTAGAAATCCAAGCTCACCATGCCCACTTATTCTGAATAGTGCTCAGTCATTCAGATAGTGAGCACTATTTGGTGAGAGTAAAAATGATAAAGATGAAGGGAATATTTCTGCGTCCTCTCAATTCATTCTCCAAATAAACTTTCTGAACCACCAGTTTTTGTCATCCAAGACTTTCTCACACATATGTTCATTTGACTTGGTATGTAGTAATTAAAATACCACATGGCATGAAAAAAGTAAAGGGGAAAAATAATAAAATCAGCGTTGCTTAAGAAGATCAACTCTGGCCTGTTGTTGGACTCAGACAGAAGATGCCTTCACTGCGGGTTCTGTGTATTGCTGCAGTGCCCATGTCTAATATAGTAGTTACATTTTACCATGGAAACAGACTCATCTTTTTATTTCCTATCATAATCAGTATTGTTTGGTTGGCTTATCTGTAAAGCCTTTCTAGTCTTTATTTTTGGATTATAATTGCTCATAATCTTGGAAGTAAAACTCCTGGAAAAGGAAGGAAAGTTAAAATTAAGGAAAGTGTAAAGAAATAGTTTGCCAAAATGGGGACTTTGCAATCACGTGAGAAACAGTACATTATCTTATTGAATGGCTTCAATTTAACCACATTTACTAGAAAGACAAAAGAATGGCATTTCTGTGACTCTGAAATAGTAAAGTTTTGGAGATGAGAAATACCAAACATATTTCTGCAACTAATATTGGATGAATTGGTGAATGCTGTTGCAGAGTGTGATGAATGCATTACCATTTTTCCTGTCATTCGATTATGATTATTTCAAGATACGTGTATGAAATCTCTGAGCATACAATTTCACAATTATAAAATGAAGACTGTAAACCATTTTCATTCTGAAGGATGAAAGCTAGTTTTGCAACATAAATTAAATAGACTGCTGCTGAGGGTAGCAAATGTGCACCTGTGCTTATGGCAGAAAAGCTAAGATTATTGCTTGTGATGTTAGCTCATGACACTCAATAAAAAATTTTAAGAAATATATTGTAAGCTGGCTATAGCTGTGTGTTTGGCCCTACTTGATGTACCAAAAGAATATAAAGTCTAAGGACCTTACCACTTCACTGAGTTAAAAACAAAATAGTTAGGATGCAAAATGGCAACCTCAGAAAAACAGTAGCTAAAAAGTTCCATTTAATTTAGTTTTGTTAGGTCATGAACTTGCCTGTTATGATCAGCACAGAAATTTGTCTTTAAGCAGATTCTAAATGAAAGTGGAAAGAATGAAAAAGAAACAAATGCTTGTGGAGAACATCCAGCCAATAGTGTRGAGTAGTAGTAATAAGTAGTTAAGTGGAGCAGAGATGGCCACAGGAGTAGTGTGGCTGATGGATTTTGCAGCAGGTGAAACAGTGCAAACATGTAAAAATATAAATAGGCTAGAGGAGCCAGTGTATTTTATCCCTTGTCTTAAGGAATGAAAAATCCTTTTAACAGAGAAGACATTTTCAAATATTGAAAGCACAACACCGATGTAAGATGTTGTAAAAGTGGAAGAAGTTTCTGGGACTTAATCTTTTCTAATAGAAGCTGAAACATAGAAAATTGTCTTATGGAGAATGATTTCTTCTGCCTTCTTTATATCACTAAGAAAGCTTCATGCTGAGCATTTAGAGCATTGGAGACAGATCAAAATGCAGATGCTTTATTTGGTTACCTTAATAGCTTAATAGGCTTTACAGATTATTACTCTCACAAGCCTTTTTGAGCTTATAAAATCCTAATGTATTTGCTCTTAGAAATTAGGAGCTCAGTCCCAAAAACTCTTACTTGCATGAGCCCGTCAGTGAGTTGCCTGATTTAGTGCCATTGATCTTTAAGAGTCTGCATGATTGCCATCCTGTGCTTGCAAAAATACTGTAGAAGACAGGAAAGTGCAAGAAATTCCCAAGGGGAGCCAATTACTCTATAAAACTATCATGTTCCACTCCACTCGGTCCCTTCCCAAGGATTTTTGCCCCATTTGCATTCATGCTGTAGCTGACCAAAAAGCAAATGGATTGTATGTGGTAGATGTTAACTGAAACCGTATCTATTTAAAAACTGTGGGTTTGGGTGACGTTGATGATAAAGAGGAGTTCTCACCTAGAGCAGGCGCAGCGCAGGAGTTAGTTCTCCTGTAGACATGTCAGGCTACAAAGTCTGTTCAGCTGCATTTGAATTCAGAAAACCAGTCCCTCACAAGCASGCATGAATCCACTTAAAAGATAAATCTCCCCTAGTTTGCCATGGCTTTCCAAGGGATTAAGTTACACTGCCTCTATCCCCTAAACTGCCGGGTGCCCATCCCTTTGAGTATCACAAGGTTTTCTAGCGTTGCTTTTTGTTTTGCCTTGTGATGTTGATCTTTTCATATTAGACCAAGTCTCCTTGACCATTAAGCTGACATTAAGTCTGTCTTTATACTGTCATCCATGGTGCAAAATTGATGCTGATGGGAGTTTTGCTATATGACTACGTTTCTGGCTGGAGCTACTATAGCTATAGCCCTGAAAACATCTGTGGAGTTACTTGAAAAGGTGTAATGAAGGGTTACTTATGAAAAYGATGCACAACCCGGTGATTCCTCAGTGTCCAGGGCTCTCTAGTTGACAGGCTGAATTGTTTTTTTAACACTGACAACTGTCTGTCATTTGGCTATTTGTGTAGGCTTTTCCTCCAGATGTTTCTTGCCTTCAGTGGTGTAGTTCTGGGAAGAGATAATGACCAACTATCGCTGTGAGCTTTTCTGGCTCAAGTAGCATAAATGTGTACATTTGGAGTGAACAGACAGGAGTCATAATTGCATCTCCCCATGACACTTACTCAAAACTCAGCCTGTTTCATCTGCAGCAGACGAATTCACTGCTATCAGTGTTTTTTTGAATAGTTCTGTTGATCTCTTGAGAAGAAGTGAGATTTGCACTACATGGCATTTTCCATTCTGGTATTAAAAGTTCTGTCAGATATATCTGACCACAGCAAAGGTCACATGTAACTTTAATCCTGAGGTCATTGACAGACCTTACAGAAAAACTGGCAGTTTTAAAGAAAAGTGCAAGACAAGACAGTGAAAATGTTAGTGGTATAGACCTTATGAAAAGGAGGGGGGGGGGGGGAAGAGCGAGACTGATTCAGAAAGCGTTGAAGAAAAAAAACCACAATCAAATGGTCCTTCTTCTGAGAATATCAGTCTGAAGACCAGACTGGAACCAGACTAAGAATCCTGAATCRAACCTTTTCTGCAGGAGATTCTGAAACCTTGTTCATTAAGTGTGTGGAATGGGATTATTTCTGTTTAATATCCTAAAATTGTAGAAGAAAATTGTAATTATCTTTAAAGGACTTTAAAAAGGCATAGGAAAGTTCATTTTTGTTCATTTGCAAGAGTGAGTCGCCTACTACTTAAAGCTGAAGTTTCACTAAGAAGAATGTRAGAAACAGCAGCTACCAAGAAGCCAATACCTTCTACCCATGACTTTTTTAAGGAACCCTTGATCTTGGTGCAGTCATTGCTGAAAATTTTTGCTGATTCCTTGGGGAAGATAAATACAAAAATATGGGGTATAATGTATAAGAAGAAGGTTTGCTTCTCACTGTATGCTAGACTAGCTCTTGCATGTGACCACACCACCACTCTCAGCCTTTTAATGCAGAAATGAAACTTGCTTGCTTTACCTTGTTTAATCCTAGTAAGTGGCTTACGTCAATCTATGTTTACAAGGTTGTCTTCACAAGGATAAAGCAGCAAAAATATCATTTTATAAATGAAACTAAGATTCATCTTCATAGTTTAGTTTCCTCCTTAAATCAGAAGAATTTGTAGGTATTAGACACTAGGCATTAGTTTGCAGAAGTGATAAGTTAGGCAAATTTAGAGGAGATAAATGACCTAGCAGATGAAATACTTTTTGTCATCAGCAAAAAGCAACTTGTAGAATTTAGATCACAGAGCCAGATTTCTCTTCAACTAATGAAAGAAGGGAGCAAATGAATTAAGAAAAATTTAATGTATTTTTTCTAAAGAAGTCAGGCACACACACATCACAATAAACTCTGAGGTCCTAAATGACAGAAAACAAAGTGCAGAGATGATTCTAATTCTCCTTTCTGTATAGGAATTCACAATACGAGAGATAAAATGCCTGAAATAATTAAACAAAATAGTGCTCCAATTCCCAGTAGGAGGAATTACATGAAAATTGATAATGAAAGATTTGCTGCAAAGGCTTTTAATCACTCTGTTTCAATTCAATAGCAGGCAGGGTATTATTACAGGAAATTCATAGTGCTGTGATGACAGTGAAGGAATGTGTCTTTCTAAATAAATTTTCTGCAAGTAGAATCCAAATTGCCACATCAGACTTTAATAACTCTGTGTCTAACCCARCTTCTTTTTGCAGAACTTGTGGTGCAAGTGATTGGGGTTTTTTTTGTTCGGGACATGGCTACTTACAGTTCTTTGTTGTTCTGATTTATTTAATTGTCTTTAGGTATAAGAGATGCAGTGTCTTTCTATTATTAGCTTTTTCACAGTACTTCCATCAGAGACATATGAAAGTGCCTTTGTTGGTTATTCTTTCATAGTCCAGGAAGGCATAGTTAGCTTGCTCTGCAAATGTTTTATGATCACTGTGATTTTCATATAAAAAGATGTAGTCTTAGATCTCAGAATTAATTTTCCATGTCAAGTCATGGTTGGTAAGATTTAGCCAACAGGTCTACATTTCTCTGGAAGATTTCTGCCCCACGTTTCCAAGAGCTAAATAACATAAATTCAGCGCCTTCCCCCAAAAAATCAATGATTAGAATTCAGTCTGCCTCTGGGTCCATGGCTGTTTCTTGGGCAGAAAAGAAAGGCCTTGTAAGACAGAATTTTCAGGCTGTCACTATATATCCTTTTTTAATAAGAGGATAGATAAGAGATAAGCACCCCTGCTTCTGTAGGTAGAACACTTTCTTCATGCTCACAAAAATTTGTACTTTCTGTGTTTTGGCAGCATTTTTGTCTGTTTTAGTTTTATATCTCTTGACTTGTTTTCATCCAAGATATCTCATCATTCTCTGTGGTCTAAACGAAAGGATGAGCCTTTTCTGTATTAATACAATTGTAAATAAGGCTTGTGCGGTTGTGTTAACTAACTTACTTCCACCAGAGGAATGAATGTATGTAGCTCTTCCACAGGACAGATGAGTCTGGGAAGCAGTTTTTCCAAGGGCTGTGCAAATGTGCAACAACTTTGACTCTGTGCTGGCTTTTAAGTCCAAGGTCTTTGGTGAAAAGACCAGTCTGTCCCTCTGCAAATCTTGTACGTTGCTTTTCTCCAGCTGTGCCCAGAAGATTGCTAGGCATTGGCAATGTTGCAACAGATTCTATCAGTACACCAAAATTTGCTATCACCCAGGTTGATTCTGCAGTCCTTGTTTCACAGATGGCACTATTAATCCAGSAGACAGGACCAGCTCTTGTTTATTCCCCACCTGAATGAGCTTTCAACTAGAAATGAGACATGAAAGGGTTTGCATCCTGTTACAGTTCCTGCTTTGCCATCCTTTAATGAGCTCAGTGAGTAGTTTATAATGCTGTCCTTACTTGCCTGTGACTCTGAATGTGGTGGAGGCCCGGAGTGAAAGCAATGAGGGGTGTGGAGAGTGGCTGAGCCACAGTGTGGCTGCTCTGGTGTTGTGTAAAGCTGCTCTGGGTGCTGCTAATGAGAGTGGCCAGGCAGTCCTTTAGCTGGGAGAAACAGTGGCACAACTCAGCATAATTTGCCATAGCATTAAGAAAGCCATTTTAAACATGTTTTTTTTTTTTTTAAATGGCTATTGCTGTGAGAGCTGACTAACATAGGTGGGACGTGAAGTTACTTAAATGCTTTTTCCAAAAATATTTTGGTAATTGATATTGTTGGAGCAGTTGAACTCTCCAGATCCCCAACCCAGTCTGATCTTGCTTGTCAGGGAAAGCAACTGGATCCAGAGCCCCCCATCTTCTCAGCTCTGGTCATTGCAGCGTTGCATGGCAGGGATATGTGACTTTAAAATACACCAAGGTCTCAAAATTTTTGCATCTGGCTATGTGCTGGGTGAGTCTCCAGGCTAAGCTGGCAAAGTCCTGACAATCCACAGAGTGGAGGAAGAGCCTGACTGTGTGACTGAAAAAGCCCTTGTCAGGCAATGTCTGGGAGAAGGTGTGAAATAGGAGCACCTCCTACAGATGAACTTAGATAAAACCACAGCTTAATAAGCAGGCAGTAACATCCAGAGAGAGAGAGACTTTTTATTTAGTAGCATATGATAGCTAGTGCTTTAGTGATTCTTATAGCTGCAAATGCAGTAGGATCTGTTAGCCAGTAGACCTCTGAGGGTGGAAAACATTCGTATTGCAAAATGCATCTTTTATTTTCACTGTATTTTGCTTTATATGTAACAAATAATGAGACTGACACCTTGCTTCAGTGTGCTGTGGAATAAGTATCACGTCTCTTCCTGCATGCCTGACCAGATCCTGCTCTCAATTAATTTAGTTTTATGCTAATCCCATGGAATTAATTCGCAGTAGTGTGAAATCAGACTTTGAGCCAGGTTTTTTTTGTTCTTTTGATCTGTTGGAGGTTTTCCATGCCAGTGTCCCCTGTACTTGTTATTTCTTTATTTATGTTAAGATCATGATTTTACCTGACCTTCTTAATTTTTGTCATGTAATTGCTAAATCTCTATAAGCCAGAATGAAAAGTTTTTGATAATTCAGATTTAACTAGAATATTGAAAAACATGAATGGTTTGAGAGGAGATTTCTATGATTGTATATAAGGGAGTTCAGTCTGGARATTGAACACAGTTAACAGGAATTGGACAGTAACAGTCCTAATKATTCTTTCCCATTCAATAAGCACAGTTTTGAATTAAAAGGAAAAAAAAAATTTAGTATAAAAAGCACTCTTCAGATATTGCCACAGACATCCATAGCAGGACTGCAGGAATACTATTTATGAAGCATATTAAAAATATATATGCACCGATATCTACAGTAAAATTGACAATAAAACAAACAGGAGGCAGATGGACTAAGGGAGTTTTAATCTGTGTTTCTTCATATTCTGGCCACACGGTGTTTTACAAATGGAAAGGTGAAATTTCAAGAATCAAATACATTTGTTCTCTCTAACTCCCCTGGTCAGCATTGTAAGCACAAAAGCTGGTTAACATAGAAGACCATGTATAGAACACAATATAATAAAAAGTGGCTTAAATTCATAAAATCCTGACTGGAGCCTCACAAACTCCCGCATGAGAGAACCATGTTTAATGACAATTTAGCTTGATAGAGACTGCAGTTTCCAAAAGTTCAAATGAATATTGTGAAGAGAATCATGTGAGTGTTGTTTACAGAAGTTTTTACATGCTTGCAGGATGATTGCAGAGTCATGTCGAAACAGAAACGTGTGGATTCATGCAATGGGAATTTTCTACAGAACCAAAAACTAGTTTATGGATTGCTTCCAGACAGCTTAAGACTGTAAAGTGCATAATGATTTCTGACTTAACTTACCTTACAGTTTTCTTTATATGACTGATTTAGTTGTATTAAAGGTTTATCCTAGGGAACTAGGTTGTTCTCTCTTGGAACAACCAGATTTTTGTAGATCCAGCAGTATGTGCATTACCTGAAAACAGGGATTTACACTGGGATGTCATTAAAGCCAAAACCATGCCAACCTAGAATGTAGCCACAGGAGCTGGAGTTTGGCTATTAAATAATCAGCAAGTATTTATACTGAGGTTCAGAAAGTATTCTTATTTGGTTTAATGGAATTCACACCCAGTAAATTTCATTATAAGGGCCCGGCGTTGCTATGCAAGTCCAAGTCTTGTTTTCATATCCCCTCTGTCATGGTGACTTCACTTAATGCAAGGGCGTAGTTTTTGTTAAAGGCTTCCCCTGATCCTTCCATTTCTTGTACCTTTTACACTGAAGAAAGCCTAGTGGAGCTGTGCAATATTGAAACCAGTGGGGCGTAACAGCCCTCTCCTTGGTAAATGCAGATAATTATGATCACACTTCTTAATGAAAGCAGATARCTAAAACAGTAGGAGCATCCATCTCAGACAAAGAGATGTGCCATTCCCTGGAACAGAGGTGTTTCATGGTGGACAGGGTTTCCATGGGCATTGTATGAGTGCCTGCCAAAGAGATAGGAGGAAAAAAGGTAGTGGGAAAGTCCAAGAAATGATGAAAGAAGCACAGGTTCTGAGAGAAAAATCATGAGAGGAAAAGATAGAGGCAGACTGAGCATTTGGGGAGCAACTGTTGGCTAAAAGGAGGCTTGCAGCTGGGGGTAATGGCATGGTCTCCTGCTTTTGACTCCTGCAGTGCTTAGAGAAATCAGACTTTAAGTTTTTAAGTGGAATGGGATTACATAAAAGATGGATGGAGTTACTGTGAGTTTCTCTTTCTAATTGAAAGACCTTGCAGATTGTGATTTTGGCTGGTGTCCAAAATAACATTTCTCAGCAAAAGTCTCTGAGAAATCTCATGATTTGCAATGAAGCTCAACTGGCAGCTTGGAGGTAAAGAAATGCTTTTGTCCTAGGCTGTAAATGGGAAAGAGAGGTGGAAGGCAGATATGAGCCTGAGCTAGGGCCGCTAGCTGGTTAGGCTGCTACCCTCACTACTTCAGCATGAACTCTCTCATGCTTTCTTGTAGCTATGGTCTCCTGCTATGCCCTTCCATGATTCTGTCCTCCCTAACTCCAGAGCATCTGTTTCCCCTAATGCCTTATTCTCTTTGATCACAGTGGGAATTCTCCTTGGAGCTTTAGGTTTACCTTAAATATTAGGAAGCTGTTCTGGGAGGACCAGGCTTTGCAGAGGAGAGCAACAGAGCCATTGCTTCTGCATTATCTGTGGCAATGGGTTACCTGCAGGCATCTGGTTTGTAGCTGCAGAGACAAATCAATAGTATGAAAGGCAGTGTGAAATAGCAGACTGATGAAGGAAGGTGAGCACAACGATTTTCTGCCTATCCTTTGCTATGCCATGTAGGACATAATTCCCCAAATGAGGTGTCCAAACACTGAGAGCCAAAATGGGGGAGGTCAGATTTAAGTTCTTAATATTGTAACTCTGCATTTAGAAACAGTACCAATCAGGTCTTTCTGCCTCAGTTTCATCTCTTGGCTCCAAAGGAGTTAAAAGTAACCTGGCATGTGCATGCTGCAGATTCTCCAGAACAGATGCCTGGTGGTCTCCAGAATCCCRGCCTACAGGGATACTCTTGATTTCAGAACCATGGATCTTCTCGTTCATCTTAATGCAAAGCAGAACATTGTAGAAAAATAGTTAAAAGGCAGGAGGAATCAGAGTAAGACAGAAGCTGATGTGGTCCTTTTTTTCTTCACCTAATGTGAAGAAAACAATTTGTTTTGCTTTATGGTTGTAGATGAAATTTGGAAATTCGGACTTGCTTTTCTGTCCACAGCTCTTTCAGGCTCACTGGCAGTACAGTGCTGGTGTCTTACCTGCAGGTTGTTCTGTAAAATTTCTTTTCTATTTCTTCTTAACAGTTTTTCTCCCTACCATTTCTTACACCATTGCCAGGTATAAGACAAACCCTTAGATGGCATTTGCATGTTTCAGGTGGTCAGAAAGACCTAGGAGTCAGTGGTGAAAATAGCTGAAAATGGTTATCTGAAGRATGGATATGGAGGCAGATGGTATTCCATGTCAGTTATAAAGACAGTGAGCCTGAAATACTGTTGAGTCAAATATGCAAAATTAAGGTAGTTGCTTTGTTTTGCCTCAGACTTAATGCCTACTTTCCCATTTTAAAACTGAGAAAGTGTAATATAATCCAGTTAGTGGGTGAATAAAAAAATAAAACCAACATATTTTCATTGGTTTTCCTTTTACAATGTTGAAGAATCTGTCTAACGTCCTATTGGATGTAAAAAGTACAAGTGTTTTGTGTGCTTTGATTGCATTGATTGTCATATAATCTTGTAAACCCATAGTCTCCGACCTGTTAGAGACATAAATAGTCAAAAAATTAAAAAAATCTTTGATGTTTGTTAATTAACAAAACATTGCAAGAGGTACATTTTGATCCTTTACTTATAACTATTGGATATGCTGCTCTCAGAGAAGTTCTGCTTTGTAGCTTATTGCAATGAACATGTATGTTGTGCTCAGTAGAAGATGCAAAACCCAAAGAGCGCAGTTGATTGCTGAAGAGAAGGCAGTCGTATCCGGTAACCTGCCCCTGAAGCAATCAGCCCCCTTCATCAGAACAAAGTTCTTTACAAACAGTGTTTCTATTCCTAGTTTACAGATGGGGAAGTGGAGGAATGAAAGCCAACTGCTAGGTTTTGCCTGTTAGGCCGGTGTAAAACTGACACCCGGAGTCCTGCAGCCTAGAGCTGCCGGTGTGCTCCCAGTGAATGAGGATTTTATGTCTTGAAGCACAGTTATTTGAAACATTGGTACCTTAAGCATCGTCCTAACTGTTTTGGTGATGCTTTCCTTTCTCCCTGCTCCCACTTTTTTAAAATGTGCGAGGTAGACCACTGTAAATGTTATCACTGTTTCATGGAAAAGGTAGTCCCACAGGATAGATACAGCATGCCAAGGCTTTCCCTTTGTCTCATTTAAGGGCCAGCGTTCTACCTTCTATTCTCTGTCCCCTTCTGACACTGTGGGAAACGTAAACTATTAGCAATGCTCAGCTAGCTTTCTCAATATCATTCATTATTTTGTATGCCCCTCTCACATTTGATTACATTCTTCTTGCAGTCGCTATCCTGAGAGCTAGACCCGGTGTGATTTTCTGCCAGCTGACAATAAAGTCGGCAGAGATCCTGGTGACAAAAAGTCACCTGAAGGGGAAAGGCAGCTGTGAAATAAGACAGAGAAGTGAGCAGAGCTTGGTGGAAAGGGGATGTGACCAGGGCAGCTGAGGATGCATTTCCTCCCTACAGGCTGTGCAGGCTGGGTTCTCTGCAGCTGGAGCTCCCACATCCTTCAGGATCTCCAGGGTGTTGGAGGCAGAAAGGCAGTGAAACTGCAGCCTTTTTGCCTTTGTGATGAATTCTCTGCAATGTACAGCCAACTTACTGCAATCAGGTTTATTCAGTAGTTGCAAATAGGCATAGCATCAGCAAGCACTAAGATTTGTTGAACGCTTTCTTCTCTGGGAATTATTGTGCCTTACTTTTAAGGCAAACTCTAAAACCTCCATAATCTGTAGCAGATCCTTTGTGTATTTAGGTAAGCAGAAGTTCTAGGAAATGCTTTTTTGCTGGCTTCTTACTAAGCCGTTCATGTTTGGTTGAGTTGTAAGAAATGAAGAGCAGGCATCTCCTGTCAGTAGTCTCTATGGTGTAGTTGGAGTTCAGGTGAAAACCTTCCCAGCCCCCTGCCCAGAATTTGCAGCTTGTTTCATGGGTGATTTTAATTCAGACATTTTTAAAATTTTGATTACTTAATCTTGGAACACTCGCTAATGCTCTCCCATGTAATACTGTTGATGAAGTAGCAGCATACTAAACACTTTAAAACCAGGTATTTTAAAGCTAACCACATAAACCCATACTGAAGTACTTAAACTGTCACTTGTGAACAAATGTTTTGTGTGCATGAGTATCTAATGACTGCTGTAAGTACCTAGCTTTAGGTTTTGGGGTTTTTTTAAAGATTCTTTTGTCCCCCTGAAAGTTACATAGACATACAGGGCTATGGTGCTAATTTATATATTTTAAAAAATAGCGAAAGGTGACTTCATTGACAAGTCTTGAAATGAGGATAAGAGGACAACTTAAAACTGCATAATTACTTCTGACACTAAGGTGATTAAAAACTCATCAAGTCTTTAAGCTTGAGATATTACATTGCCATCCTAAGCCAAAGATACCCGACTTTAAGCAAGTTCAGAGAAGGTAAGAGACATGGGGCAGACTGACTTTCTTAGACATGTTGAATAATTAAATATTGTATGATTGGTCCTACAGGCTGACTGGAAGAGTCCTATTTCATATGATGGTATGCATAAAAGTCTGGARTTAAATCAGTTGACCTAACATTAGCATGTGATTTAGCAACTGATACCTTAAACCATCCATTTCTCACTGCTCAAATCAGCTAAGATGCATCTCTTCTGAACATTTATGAGGATTCACTATGTGTATGCACATTGGGTAATTGCATGAACAGTCTGGCATAAAAGAGGCAACTGATCTGAATGAACAAAGCCATTCTGCTTTGCCCAGGGCTACAACTTTCACACTAGGTGCCTGTAAACAAGCAGTTGTAAATGCAGCCTGGTATCCCAATTTGATGGTCCAGCTCAATGTCTTTGAAAGTTCAAGCTTAATTTAATAAATTCTTTGTTTTTATGAGTAAAGCGAGCTTACAACCTCAATTTAATTTTGGGTATGGTTCTTGTGAATCATACTTATTTTCTTCAACAATGCAGAAGTCTGCTTCTTTAGGTAGAACTCCCTGTTTTACTTTACTTTTAGGAAAGAGAAAGGTCAAAGGAAGGAAGAAGGCAGGCAAAGTGAAAGAGGATTTTAGTTTCTTTTTCTACAGAGTGCTTACTAAAGCTTTTGCCTCCTCTGTTTTAAATAAGAGCCAAGGTTCTGTACACAGCGTTAGTTACAGTCTGGATTCAGGTAATGATCTACTAAGCAGTAATATGTAAGTTAAAATCCTTACCATCAGTTTACTATAGCTTAAATTCGGAAATATTCCCCTACAGCCACTTGCAGCCTTTCTACATAATGAATCTGGAGAGTGGGGTAATGAGATGCATCACCTTTGGTTAGTAAGCTGTACTGGCCCCATTGCAGCACCTGACAGAGCTACTGTAGACTGTGGTGGTGATGGTCAAGTTTTATTTCCGTGGATATCTAGAAGAATTTTAGTTTAAGTATATTGAGAGCACTAGGACTTGCATTTTTCAGCTTCCTGCCAACCGTATAAAGCCTACCCATTGAGTAGACAAGGGTTATAACATGGGATTGTTTTGGGATRTTCACAGAAAGGAGGTCTAAGGGATTCTAATTTGGTAAAATCCAAAGATGTACATATTAAGAGAACTAGGTAAAATAATACCTTACTTCATTTTTTTGTTCCTTCATTGAGCTCATTAGGCTTATTTCTGAAATCTGTCTAGCTGACTTTGTTGCTTTGGATTTTAGTTATGCATTAACCTAACTTATCATATAATTTCAAATAAATGCAGAACAGTTCTATTCCAAGTACATTACTAGCACTCCTTAGGACACTGATTTTTAGAAATGATCTAGTCCCTCTTAAGTTAACTAGATTGACATCAGTGGCTGCCTTTGAAATGCATCTCATTTTTCTGCAGGTCAGCCTAACAAAAAAACCACAGACCTTAAGCATAAGTGTCTTGCAAAGATTAGAGAGCCCTGTGCACCAAGAAAACTATCACCTGTAATTTACTTCAGGACTGACAAGCAGTRACTCACTGATAGGTATAAAATTGCAGAGTCCAGATGCCGCTTTTGAAAACAGGTGTAAGAGAGAGTAGCAGAAGTCCTTCACTATAAAACATCTTGAGACAATTTAGCAAAACCCTATCTGGGCTCATATTGTACAATAATTAGAGACACCATATTGCATTCTGCACCACACTGCCAGCCACCAAACATCATGAACTTTCTTTATTCCCATAAAAGCTGATTAAAAAAAAATAGCTTTTTAGTTGTTATAGTTGGAAAAGATTTAGCAAGCAGGAAAGAGATGTGAACCCACACTGTAGAAAGGGTGTTGAAATCCAGTTACGTTTTTACCTGTTGTTGTTTGACAGCCTGCTTTCCTCATGTTAGGAGAAGGGGCTGGGCAGTCCAGTTCGCTAATTATTTCAGGCAATTGAACCTGTAGCATGGAAACTTCAACTAGAGCAGCAACTCCTAGAGCTGCAGGCAGTCACCTCTCTGATTCTGGTTTTGGAACACACAATCTAATAGATGATTCAAGTTACTAGCCATCTTTTATTAACAAGGATATTCTGTCTCAAATACCTAGAGCTTTTTATAGATTCTGCTCCTCATTTGACTGTCATGATGCCCTTTATTTTAAAGGAAAGCATGAGGAGATTCGCCATGTAGTTAGTGAGGCATCCTCTCTTGCATGAATTCCTTCAGGAGCCTGTTTCTCAAGAACACACATTCCCAAACAAGGCAAGGAAGATGTCAGGCTTAATCACTGATGGACTTATGTCACTGAGAAAAAGAGATGGGTGAAAAGGATACCATAGACCATTTCTTCATAGCAAGTAGACATTTTTTGGGTTCTTCCTGAAAGAAAATGTTTTAAGACTTTTAGCACAGGTGGAGCAATCTTGAATACATGATCACCGATACAGGCAGGAGGATGGACAAACTCTTACATACTGCCATGGCATACAGGAGAACCAACATTTTGGTGAATTCTCTAGAAAAATTAGTGAACTGTCTCATGATTAATCTTTTTGTAATTCTGATAAAAACATAATAAGGGATTGTGCCCCAGATACTTTTGAATAAGAAAGTGTACTAGAATGCATTGTTTTCATTTTGCAGAACTATAATAAATTCATGGCTTTAAAGAAATTATGATATGTAATTGCAAAAGATTTTTTTTTTACTAGTAATTCCTTCAGAAATATATGTAACACACAGATGACCCAGAATTTCCATCTCTTCTGATCCCAAATATGCATCGGTTGCCATGATTTAAGAGCAAACTTATCTTTACAGAAAATGTGTCTTTTCTTTAAAAAAATCACTATTATGTCCAAAAATACAGTATTCACTCCTAGTGCAAAGAAACACAACCATTTTAATCTTGGACCAGTTTTTAAGTGTTGTCTTAAATTAAAAGGTTGTATAAAATGTCTGAATGCTAAATGTTTGTACACGGGAAAAATGATACTTTAGAATACTTTGCCATGCAGTGCGTGATACCCATACTATGTAAGATACCCAAATTACATAGCAATGAACACATAAATGCAAAACTCACTGTAAACAATAGGAAAATAGTTTAATTTGCCATCCTAATGGGGACAAAATGCCACCAAACACATGATGTAAACAGCAACACCACAACTGAATTTTTCACTGTTTAAAACACTGTTTTAAGGTGTTATTATTGTTAATCCAGGAGATAATCCAGGCATTATAAGTATTTAGTATCACCAAAATGTCAAACCATTGTTTACATTCCTGTTTTTAAAACTGTGGAGGCACTTCTGCCTTAAAATTCTATTTATATTCCAGTCTTGAACATTTCTTCTAGGATGTAACTTGACTGGCAAGTTAAGCTCAGAAACAATTGCGTGACTAATCATGTGTGGAAAAAACAATTTAAAAAATCTGTTTCACGGTGTTACATCCCATTCTGTACTGACAAACAATTAAATTATTTCAGATGTGTTTTTCACTTTTCTTTTATTTCCTTAATGTATATGCAAAATGTGTTTCATTATTCTTTCTCTTTATAACGTAATTATCTTCTACAAATTAAATTATGTGGTACAATTTATCATCTAGTTGTTTTTATACATTCATGCAGCTTCATCCCATTCCCTTTCAAGTAAATGACAGTGTTTCCTTCAACATGAGTTGTTTTTTTAGGAATGCCCTCATATTAAGCCTAGAGCGTGCTCAGTATTATTGAGGCATGCTGAATGCTCTCAACTCCTCTTGGCCATAACTGGCATTCTTTAGCCCTTTGTCAGGTAGAACATGACAAATTACTCAGATTTATCAATTATATAGTCTCATGTCTTTCAATATTAAAATTAAGAAACAAATTTCCTGTCTGCAAAAGTTCAAAGTCCCAAATAATAATTTTTTAAACTTTTATTAAAGTTCCAGTTCTGAACACTCATCCACATCTCACAAACTTTACTTCTGTAACTATATCCACTGATCTTTAGGACTTGACTGTCCTAAATTGCTTCTTTAGAGACAAGAAGAACTTTTCCTGGCTTGTCCTTTGTGCTTTCTTGCAAATTTTGCTGCAAGATAAATTTTCCCTCCCATGAAGGTCCCTCAAAGTATGCACAAATAAATCATGGATTTGCAAGTGTGTGTGTAGATTTGTATCTGAAAGAGCATGTGTCTGTATACTCTCTATATATATGTATATACATTATGCAAAAATTTTCTAAGATGCATCCACTGTTTTAATGACATTTTAGAACACAGATTTTGTATTTTCTTTTTCTTTCCTTTTCTTTCTGTGATGGTTGTCTTCAAYAGAGGCGTAAAACTTTTCTTTTCTAACCATTTCTCACACGAGGGTGGTCTAATTTCAGAGGTGACAGGTAGTTCCTGTATCAGAACAAAGATCTTTTCTTTGCCTCATTATCTCTTCTTCAAGTTAATATTCACAGTTGGGGAGGGGGTACATTTTTGACAGAGAGTTCAGTTCTGGTTATTCTTTTACTTATAATGGAACAGAAGGGATCTGCTCTATTATCAGTGTTTGCTCATAACTGCTTGCCTTCCACTTAACCTTCAAGGTTAATTCACTAACTCAAAAGGCATGTCCTAAAGTTAGTGTTGATGTGTGTCCAAAAACTGGGTTTCACTGCACTGGGGAGATTGTTCCATAGAACAGTTGTGACGTAATTTGTCTTCTATGTAATGCACCAAAAAAGAGCCTTGAGATGGAGGAAATTATTTATATGTCAGCTTGTGGGGAAGGGGTTATGATCAAATAAGAATGAATGTGAGACAGCTGGAGTTTGCACTGTGTCCTATTTTAATTAGTACTTGATGACTGGAGTTTCATATTCATGTATTCTGGTGTTAACTTTCCTTCCTCAGAATAAGCAGAATGACTAGAAAAATAACATGACTTTATAACACAACKTTCAAGATGTCATGGAAACATATTCCATGACAAAAGTTCTGGGTTCCTGTTTAACACAAGTGTTAATTCTATTAAAGAAACAAGTAAAACTTGGGACTACAAATCAGATACAAAATTTTGCATTTGCTTGTTTTCAGTGCAAATTCTGTTCTCCCTCAGAAGTGTCTCCTGGTGATGTGCTCTGCTGCTGTTGGCCTAGGGATAGGACATAGGAATCACAAATCATTCCCAGGATACATCACTTACTTGAAAGCATTAATTGCCTTTAAAATCCATCCACAGTCTCATTTTCCTTCATGGCAGAGCAGTATGTGCCATGTTGCCAGCCCTTAACCAGAGCTGCCAGTTTGGGCTAAATGGCCATTTGCTGGGAGTGATTAAACTGAAACACCTTTTTTTCATTTCCTTGGCTAGTCCCTTCCTGCAAAATACCAAGGTAATGTTACTCTTTTTAGGCTTTTCATTGAACAGTTGGTCAATCCCGAGTTTCTTATCGCTTTTAGTTTTTCAGTCCTCACTCTCTCAAACTGGTTGACATACAGGGAGTTTGCCTCACTGCGTAGTTTGTATGAAGTGAACATCGTGATCCAGCCCAGCTACTGTGTGCCAGGCCCTGAAATGACAACAGTTCCTGTCCAAGAATCTGACAAGAATAAAAGACTCCTGCAACACTGCAGTGTGAATTTACTCCAATTTACTTGATCACTAGGATGCTTTAATTCAAGTGGTTCAAAAACCTATCACAACAGCATTCATAGGATCAGACATCTGTGGTGTTTTATTGCCTTTCCATTCTATGCATGCTCCATCTGACACTTCTTTTTGTTCTTTTTCCCATTCATGCAGTCACCTAATGCTGGCGACAAGGATGACCAAACACTGACGGTAGGCAGCAGTTAGTATGTGTCTGAGCATTTATTTCTCAGGAGGGTGGTGAGACAAGCCTCACTTTGGTTTGGCACACATCAGCATTCTTCTAAATTACTGGGATTTCTTTCCCCCTCCTGTGCTGCTATAGAATTTAAATAATTTATTTCCAAAGATAAAGCAGTGAATTAATTTTCTTGTTCAGTTTCTATCATTTTTCATTTAGTATTTGTATGACACCAAAGATTAATCCATGTACCATGTACTATTGCAAAATACTATGTTCTTCAGGGTTGTTTTTTCCCTATAATTGGATTTCAGGATCTTACTAGTCAGCAGTCTGTTGGCTCTGATTATCCTTTTTACTGAAGCAACCAGACAACCATCCACAAAGCAGTCTTACTCTAGGGGATATATTAAATGGATCGATTATTGTTCTAGCCAATGGCATGGGGAAAAGAACCTCAGAATATGTTTTAAATTTCTTTAAAAGCACGTAAAAGATGCTTGTATGTTAGCTCTATTGCTGTAGGTGTCTCCACTGCCTTACCACACTCGCAGTCTGTTTTTGCAATCAGTACTTAATGGATTGAACCAAAGCGAGGAATATGTTTCACTCTGACTGAGCTTTAGGATTTTACCATTAAAAAAGGGTACTCGCTGCCCTTTTTCTCCATAATTTTGATATTTTGCAATGTACTGAGGCAATAAAAATTAGAACTTACTTCAGGGATTCAACCACAAGGTTCTGCAAAGAAACGAAAATTATGAATTCTTCCTGATACCAGTATGAGGTTTTTATTTTCTTAACATTTTAAGAGTTTTTACAGAGAAGGATTCTTTTTTCCCTACTCTTTTCCTGAGCCCTGGGAGACTAATGACTAATCTGATGATCCATGCCCTCCAGAGAAATTGTCTATACATATGGCAGTGTTTAATACAGTGTATAGTTTAATATAATCTGCTGTAGGTGATGGTTGAAAATGTTTCACTGTGTAGTGAGATGTGAGATTAATTCGTGGTGTTTCAGACCTGTTTCCACACAAACAACAAAAAAMCACTAAATTCTTTCCCTTATTTTTCCACCTAGACCAAGCCACGGCTCCAGCGGGGAGGAAGTTCTGCATCTCTCCACAACAGTCTAATGAGGAACAGCATCTTCCAGCTCATGATTCACACACTCGACCCGCTTGCTGAAGGTATTCCTATTAATTTTTTTGGTTTTCTGTTGCAAAAGCAAACAAATACTTTCCTTTCCCCTTCTCTCCRTGAAACTATTTTTTGCATTTCTGTTGCTTTCACCAGTCTTTTCTGAATGTGTCTGAATTTTCTGAGAGAGTTCTGCACTGTTATGGCGTGGTATACCTACTCCCACCAAGACTTGCAACTTAGGAAATGTGTTCATTGTGATGCTAACTAAAAATGATCACTTGGTTGATGCGTATCATAACTACTGTTTCGCTTCACCTCTGGCTTCAGCGGCAATTTAAAAGTTACAAAACTATCCTCTTGTACTTTTCTAGAGGTTTTTTTTTGGTTTTGTTTTTTTTTTTTGTCCTGGTTTTGATTTTAGTACATCAGAAAAAAAAAGCCAAAATGGTGGGTGATTTGTCATATGGAATATAGAAAAGAATGAGACTGCTGGTTTGACTTCGGGTGGTTTAACGCTGACATTAGAAAAAAATGCAACAAACATCCCTCTCTGTTACATGCATGTTAACAGTTTGCTTGCTTTATCCAAGTGTGATGTAATTTTTTTTTCTTTGAGAAGTTAGCAGGAAGACCATGATTGCTTTGGTCTGAGAAGTTAGCAGGAAAACCATGACTGCTTTGCAATTGTGGGGTGATTTGAATCTCAGCTTCCGGTAGACTTCCAAAAAAATTCAAGGCTCGGTGTTTATTTGGTGAATGTGTGTCTGTAGGACTTTTCTTGCTGTAGTAATAAATGTCTTGAGAAATAGCACTTGTGAAGGAATTGTGAGGGACTAAAGAGACCTAAAATATTACTGACAGTGAGACCTTCCAAACTTCAGTGATCAAAAAGTATATGTAGCACTTCCTTGAATTTAAGTTCCTTTATGTTTCTCATTGCAACATTGCATACAGCTTTTTAAATTGCTCTATGTCTCTTGGATAAGGCAAATCTACTTTTCCATTTCCCTCTTCAAAAACTGAAGCTGACGCTCATTTTGTCAACACAAGGGCAATTTTAGCCCTTGCAATCTCCACATCATTATTTCTACTCTGACCATAATTCACATCGCTTCTGTCTCTGGTTAATGCTGCACTATTCACTGCCAAAGTCTGTTGCCTGTTAGAGTGGAGTTATCAACAGACTGTGCCCAATCTATTCCCATTCAATGCCGAAAAAGGACATAAGAAATTCATTGCAGTTACGCATTTGGCTTCCTTTATTGCATCGCTACAGCAGGTGAGCAGGCTTTCTAACTGCTGCACCCAGTAAGTCTCATCTTTACCCACCTGGTAGCCAACCTTTTCACTCTGGTGAAAAGAAGAAAAAAGAAGAAAAGAATTCCAATCTCAATTTTTCACTTTTTAATGAAAAGTTATAATTTTTCATTACAATCCTTTGCACTCCTCTTTTCCCTTAAAGCAAAGCTCCTGGGCTGCGGATGCATCTGTGGTGTCTCAAATAGTGCTAACACAAACAAAAGTAACAATCATCTGAAGCAGCAAATAGACTTCATCAAATATTTTTTAAAAATAAGAGAGAACAGAAGCAGGTTGGGAAGAGCTCATTAGCAGTGACAGAACCTTTATGACAGATTGAAGACCACAGGAAAGCTAGAAATGTTGACTGGAGGTCAATTTGGACTTAACAAAGATTCAGAAACAAGATCAGCTCTTGGGTGTTTTTCCAAGCTCAAGCTTATTTCGCTTGTTTCCTAGACATCGCTTGTTCAGCGTTCAGACCTTTTTTCACTACTTTTCCCCTGTAGCAAGCTTGCACCATGCAGTGTGATCCAGAGGCTTCCCCCTTCACGACAGCACAGGAAAAAAGGGTTTTGAAATCTGAAATCCATCTTGGGAGACACAGAAGCCCAGCACTTTTGAAAATTAGGTATTATAATTAAGTTTATCAGGTAACTCAATGCTGTTCTTCATTATGTCAGTAAAACACTTGAGATCAATGTGGATTGATAGAGATGGTTGCAATGTATAAATCTTACCTAAATTACTCCAGTAAAATTTTCTTCAGGGTTTCTTTGCTCAAAATACTTTACTGTTTGTTTGGTTTTTTCCCTCTCCAAACTCTTATATTTGTCCTGGAATTAATATTCTTCCAAAAAATGGAATATAAAGGTCTTGTGGCCTTTAAATAAGTGCAAGGCAGTAACCACCTGTACGTTTCATTAAAACTGACACACTGCGTTAAAATTTACAAAGGGGAAAAAAATCTACCTACATTTGCAGTAAATATTATATTTAATGCACAAATTTCATGAAGAAATGGCCAAGAAGACACTGGAAAAAAGCCTATGTATGTGCAGACATTTAAGTTGGTGTTAATATCAAAGGAGCTAATATTTCAAATTTCCACTGACTTCACAAAATTCAAATTTTAATTAATGAGAGCATGAAAGTGCCAATATAGGAGTGCAATTCAATAAATATTTTTGCATGTGGAACTCTGGTTTTAGTTTTTTACAAATACGCCCAGATGTGTAGGAGAAATGTGAAAAAAATCCACCCACTTTGCTGTCACACATTATGGTCATTAACCTTTCCTGAGGCACCACCTCATTTGTAGGCAGACTTGGCTTTCAAGATCATTTGCACTGTAGGCAGTTTGGAAGGCAGACACAGGGAGTATTGCATATCTTCACTGAACACTCATGTTGTTTCCTGAGATTTTAAGCTTTTAAGTGTCCACATTCATTATTCTGTATTCAGATAATTCTGCAAACCACCATAAAAGAAGAAGTATTTTAGTTTGATGTCAATTCTGTGGCTAGCCAAGGTAGGTAATACTAGTTAACAAATTTGGATGGCATTGTTCTTGAATCTTACATTCAATTAAAAAATACGTGTGATAACAGATATGGGTACCTGCTGTATACAATATTGATTATCTGTTCGTCTCTGTATGAATTTTACCTACCAAACTCTCACCACGTTCTTGTGTTTTAATCTTCCTGTGTATAATGAACATCAAACAATCAACTGGTGCATCATGTTTACTTTAACAGAGCTTCACCATGCTATCTAAGTAATCTTGTAAGCTGATAGCATTTCGTTGTTAAGACTTAAAAGAAGGGGTAGTATTTATCAGAAGCGTCTGCGAAGTGCAGTCCTTTGCTCTGTAAACCCATCATTTGGGGGGATATAAAGGATTACTTGGGCCTTCTCTGGCCCACATGGCTTTCTCCACTTCACCCACCCTCTCCTACTACAAAAAAACCAAACATGATGAACAAATAAACGAGTGATTCCTGTTAGTTTTGAGTTTTGTGTAAGCAAAGGAAATTAGCTCTGTTGCACTCATGTAATGAAAGATGATGAACCTCGTGCATGACCTGTGAGGTCAAAGGATTTCTTCCAAATCATTTAATGCGAGTATGGATCAGACTCAAAGGAATAGCAGAAACAGGTTCTGAGCATTTTTCTTTCCCATTTTAGTCAGCTTAGATCCCCTCAGTATTTCTGCCAGATGATGACTTAGATCAATATGTCAAAAACATTTCGTCATTTGCTGTATTTGTTGGATTTGCAGCAAAAGAACAGTATATGAGAACATTACAAAGTGCCATTCTCAAAGGAAAAAAGTGTGAAAGGTGTAAATCAAAGCTGACACATACACAGGTACGCTGGCACCCCTTGCACTTGGGCATACTCCTTCTGTCCTCCTCCCTCTTTCATTTCCTCTTTCCCCATTTTGCTACTGTTCACTTCCTTTGCCTTTCCTCATACTGCATCTCTCTCATCTGCACCCACCTTCTTTCAGCCTCTTCCCTTAGGATGGCTTCCTCAGGGCTTCCGCTCCTTCTGGACTGCTGGGTCCATCAGTCAAAGCACTTCCCAAGCAGACGCCAGCAGCCCTGAGTGAACCGGGTTTTCAATCTCTGGAAAAGCACTTGTGAAGTCTGGGAGCTCTGTGCTTGACTCTTCACAGCKTCCAGATCAAATGTTGCCATTAGAAGTAAAATTTCTAGTTGTTGCTCTGGTGCTGGAAGATCCAGCTTGTCTTTCTCTTTATGTCAATAATAAAGTTCACTGTTACATTCTCTTGAATAATTGCAAGGAAAATGGGGGCATGAAGAGGCACACTACTCTGTCATTTGGACTTGTCTGGGCTTTGCAAGGCTGACAGAAAGAAGTCCCATCTAAGTCCTCTTGATAGCATAAGCAGTATAGAATGTATAAACAGGCTGTGTGACTATTAAAGGTCAGCTTGACCTACACAGTGTTATTGTTACATTAACATGCAATATATTTATAGAAAACCAGCTCATCATATTTTCTCCTGAATAATTCATTTGTGAAGAACCAACCTCTACTGTAATTAAGAACCTCTTAAAAATGCACTTGCTTATAAGTAGGAAAATACTAAATGAGAGAGAAATGACCTTAAGAAGTTTTTACTTTCCACAAAATGTAGATAAACAGAGAAATCCTGATATACGATTACACGCTTCTGAACTTGTCCTTCCTTTTCCCTTCCCACACAAATGTGGTTTTGTCATGGCTTGTGCCTGTCTTGTGAAAGCWAACTCTCTGGAATCCGTGGGCTTGCAAAATGTTCAGCCCACCTCTGACAGATGAGTAACATTTGAGATCAGTGGGAGTTGTTGGACATTTGGCACTTTGCATTCAGGCAGATGTGTGGCCATGCTGTGGATTTAACAGTCTAAGATAAGGAAGGCTTCTCCTCTTCCAAATCTTGGTCTCAGCATAAAGCTTCTAAGAAGATAAGAGTACAGCCACTCTTAACAGGCAAATGTGTAGGGTGTTCGTTAATGGGACGTGAACTTCACATTACAGTTGAAACCTCATCCTTCATTAAAAATATAAATAACTGTATGACATTGGTTTTTTGTTTGCTTTTGTCTTATTGCAGAAATAATGACCTTGGTACAGATAATTTCCTGAGGATTAAGATTAATGACTGCCTGTGCATCAGGCTATCATCAACTCTCAGCCAGTCACTAATCCCCAGGAAATCCTGTGCCATATTTGCTTCTGCTTAAGTGCTGGTCTGGCAATCCCTTATTCACTGAGTAGTGGGCTGGACTGTTCATAACAACATTACCCATATGAATAAGGATGGCATCATGGAAGGCACATGGCTGTGTTGGTCAGGCCCCAATCCAAAATCCAAGCAACTCAGACATAAATCATGGCAATCATTGATCATTTGTGGCTTTTTTTCTGCTGAGTCCTGCACCTCAGATACCTTTGTCCTAGTTTTGAAATGGGCATTCCTGAGTTATGAAAGTGTAGGATTTACAAAGATCTCTCTACATTTTTTTATAGAAGAGGGCTGTTGTTTTGTGGTGGGAGCAGGGGAAGCAAAAGCATGGAAAGTATTTTGTATGAAAGTGTATGCCATGAATAGTAAGCCTACCTTCTCCCTACAAGCTGTAGGTTGCCTTAAAGAGTGATTCGTTCAGGATTGTGGAGGAGGTTTTCCTCTCTGGAGGCTTCTATGGGTACTCTGTTGAAAAGGGAAGATACCAGTGGTGAAGTGAGGATTCAGAGCACCAGTGCAACCTGAGGCTACTTTGCTTTTCTTGCACAGCTTTAGCAGGATACAGGAAGAATGAGATCTTTTCCTTATCATGCCACCCCTTTTCTGTCTGCTGATGAAGTGCCGCAGGCCAGCAAAACATCTTCCGCAAGGGAGGATTTAGCTAGATGCTGACTCCTTTGCTCCCGGGTGACAAGGATATAACTCATATGCAAATGGCATCCTCTGCATGAAAATGAGTGTGATATAAATCTCTGTCATGGCTCAGTCCCCAGTCAGAAGTAGGTATCTTTGGCAGTTCTCTCTATTCCCCTCTCTAGTTCTATTTCCAAAGTGGAAAACTACAGGATGTACTTCTGCAGAGTTGTTGTTGTTTATCTTATATGCTTTACCTTTTTTTAAACATAAATATGGTGCATGTTACTGGTGAGAGAAGTAACCTGTTACATAAAACTGCGCTGGCAATTCTGTCACTTCCTTCACTGAATGCAGAAAAATATAGTACTGTCACTGTCTGCTCTGACAAAGAAAAAACAGAAACCTGCATTCATGCTTCTCAGGAAAATAAAGAATGATGTGATCCTCAAAGTTCTTGACATAGTAGTGAATTATTTATAATTACTCACTAGATCCTGTTGTGTTCCTAGATACTGATCTTAAGAATTTTCCAGCTTTTCCGTTCACCTCAAACTATTTTGCTGAATTTGCTGCTGCTACTTGTGTTCTTTTCTGAGATGTCATGAAAAATGTCAGCTTACCCCAAAGACAGCTGACAAACGCTGAGTAACCTTCACCTGCCTGGTCACTCAGCAGCTCCCAGCTTTGATCTCATTTTGCAAAACCCTTGTGCTCTTGTTTTTCCCTTGGTCTAGGTAAACTGCACCATCATGTCTGTGCTCACTCCCATTGTGAACCTTTTTTGGCTGAAGCTGTTTATTTGTTATATCCTCAGAGAAGTAAGGCCAGGCAGCTCAGCTTACACCAACTCGTGGGTAATGCTCAGTTCCTGCATTGCTGGAGTAACCTGAGCGTTTCCACTTTCCTCAGTTCCAGTGTGTGGATGCTGCAGGACTTCAGTGCCCTTCCTAGCATCATGCCAGAGATGAAAGAAAGAATTCTTCAGTAGCTTAGAAGCACAACAGCATTTTATCTAACATGAGGAAATATGCAAATCTAGAAAAAATTAATAAAAAATTATATATGTCATTAACTATCTCTGCTTTAGATCTTTCTTCATTCTTGAGTGTCCTTTAGGCATACCCGTGGGCTTGCAAAGGAGCTCAGCATCCTTCTTCTTGCCCACTTGTTCTTACCCAGCTTGTAACAGTTCTTGCTTCCTCTTCTGGCCCACCAGGGAAAAACAGCCCTCTGGGCAGGGCGCTCAGAGCATTTTGGCTTTCTCCTCTGCTGAAGGCTGAAATGTTTGCAAGGGACTTCTGCCAGAGTAGATGGGGGTTCCCTGCCAGGCTCACATACAAATTAATAGCCGTTAGTTATAATCTAGTGTCTTCCCTTCCTCGTATTTTAGTCTGCTATGAAGATAGGAAACCAATAAAAAGGGCAATTAGGCTTACCTTCAAAATGGAGTGTCATGTCTTACAAAGGCTACTCATACCCTCTTCATGCAGCTAGCTTTCACAGAATTGTTTGGTTTATTTTCATGTAGGTTGGAAGGGACCTCTTGAATTACAGAATTTAGCTAGTCCAACCCCCTCCTCAAGCAGGATCAGCTAGAGCAGGTTGCCCAGGACTGTGTCCAGTYGTGTTTTGAATATCTCCACAAATGGAGACTCCACAATCTTTCTGGGAAACCCATTCCAATGTTTGACCATCATCACAGTAAAAGGTGTTTTCTTGTGTCCAGATGGAATTTTCTGGTTTTTAATTCATGCCCATTGACTCTACCCCTGTCAATGGGCACTTTGGAGAAGACTCTCATTCCCTCTTCTTCTTTCCCTCCCATCAGGTATTTATACATGTGGATAAGATCTCCCCAAGCCTTCTCTCCTTCAGGCTGAACAGTCCCAGCTCTCTCAGCCTCTCCTCACATGAGAGATGCTCCAGTCCCTTCACAATCTTTGTGCCCCAGTGCTGGACTTGCTCCGGTATGTCCACAACTCTCCTCTGCTGGTGAGCCCAGGACTGGACCGAGCACCCAGATACGTCTCACCAGCACTGGGTGGAGGGAAAGTATCACCTCCCTTGACCTGCTGGCAATGCTTTGCCTAAAGGAGCCAAGGATGCTGTTGGACACCTTCGCTGCAAGGGCACATTGCTAGCTCAGCTTTTGGTGGCGTGGTTCTCTGCACAGTCATTAGTAAGAAGAAAGCTCTTTCCCAGGGAAGATTTTAAACAGCTAAATGAGATTCGTGAAGCGATGAGGCACATCACTCTCCAGTGAGGCCTCCTTTCCCCTTTCTTTACCTTTGAACTATGGTGCAGACCACAGAAATTGTGTTCCTAATTTAGGTACCTGAGGTTGCATGGTTGATGTAGATGAGATGAGTATTTTTACAGATATCTCCAACATCAAACTGAATTCAGTAACTGTAGGTAGAACTCCCCACACTACCACAGTGAGCAACAGCATAGGTAGAGTAGAAACCATGGGTTATGTGCAGCTAAGAGCAGATCTATTTAAATAGGCAGAGATGGTATTTTAGATAGCCCTGTTAATATCTGTCAGAAAGTTGAGAGAGAGAGAAATTAAATATCTGTTTCCCCCAGTATTACTTAAGATTTCAAAGCCAAAAATGGATAGCAGTTGAATTTACAAATTTCCATGTAGCACACATAAGATATAAATGTCACTGTAACAGCTGTGGAACCTGAGCTGTCTACAAAGATGTGTGCTTTTGGCATAGAGAAAATGGTATCTTAGGCTAATGAAGAGAATTTTATTATGAAGTTTTGGTTCAGCTGATTTATCTAAATGTGAATCACAAATGTATATCTACAACCAAATAAAGTAGACTTTTGAAGTCTGAATTATTTTACTGAGTGGGTTTATTTAGCATACATGCAGGGACCACTTCATTGTTGTCATATTTTGGGGATGTTGGTCTTGCTTTTTCTAAAGACAGTGGCTGCACTTCCATGCCTGTGGGGTGAGTGGGCTTGCAACTTTTATCCTATCCACAGAATGTGTTTATAGTTAGTGACATGTATCAAAAATTGGGTATGTTTTTGTTATACATGACTTGGGGTGCAAAGAAACCCTTACAAATTTCTCAGAATGGGCAGTTCAATGGCAAAATGTAGCTCTTTTTTGTGATACTCTCAAACTCTGCAGCAATAAATGTCAAGTCTGCTTAACTTCAGATGGTCCCAAAATACAGAGAGAGGGCAGCACTCATTGCTAGTTTCACTGATAGAATTTCTAGCTGCTTAAAAATTGAAGAACAGGTCTCCCTTTAAAGTCAGTATTGCTCTTTGAAGGTAGCAAATTTTAAATAATGGAAGTTTTCTGATGTCTTTTTTTAATTTATTTTTGAAAATCTGAAATTTAATCCTTGTGTTTGTTTTGTGGTAAATGTCAGTTTTCGCAACAATTTACTTCTGCGTGTCATGTTTTATTCTTTTAACTAGAATCTACTCAAGCTGCTCACTGCAGGCAAAATTATTCAAAATTCTTCAAAATTCTCCTATCTCCATGATGTTTTCCAGTGATGCCCTGTTCTTCAGACYGCATAATCTTCTTGGGATTCCCTACAGAGTGTGCAAGGAAGACATCAATATTTAAATACAAGCGTGATCCCAGAGCAGGATACAGCTGTCCTGACTATGCATTTCCATGCTTAATAGCTTTAGCTTCATTTTAAGTTTCTTCCTAACTCTGAATTTCCTTGTTAAAAATATTAACAACAAAGAACATGAATAATTTATAAACCTGTACAGATCAGAGAATAATAGTAGCTATGAGGGACTTTCTATTGAAACTGAAAGTGGAAGATTTCCTTTAGGACAATTTGCACATAGCGGATGACTTCATCCTCCACAGGTTGGTTGGATTTTATGCCTGGATAGTGAGAGCAATGTATGCTGGCCTTGCATTATTCTCCTTGGACATGCTGAAAACCAGAACAGCTGGAATTTATTGCAGTTGGAGTTGTCTGTGTCCAGTACGCCACAGTGCCTGGCCCCACAGACACTCTSTGAAATCCTGACCCCATCAGAATTGGTGGTAAAGCTCCCAGTATCATCAGTAGGACGAGGTTCTCACTTCTACATCTTGGAATTCCCATTTTCATGAATATTTGAAAATTCTTCAAAGATAAATAACCCCCTTCAAAGTCAGCAGGAATTGTGTTTGATCCAGGCAGGGTCAATTGTGTTATATATCAGTTGTCTTTTGGTGTTATTACATTCTAGAGAATGTACAGCACCTGTCTTCAAGAGTTTGGTGGCAGATGGCACAAAGGTAACTTATGAGTGAAAGAAGATGGAAAAGGAAACAAAGCCCTCAGGAACAAGCAACTTCATGCTTTTCTTAAATTAAAAAAAAATCACCTAAAGATATCAAAAGCAGGGTCTGACAAACAATAGTAATTTAAATTACTTTTTTCTCTGTTGCATATGTGTGTTAGTAACACGCCATTGATCACCTCCTTAAAAATATTTGCTCTTTAACCCCTATCRATTAAAACCATGTGGATCCTCTGACAAATTTCCCTTTGTCACTGCAAGAAGATTTGCTAGACAGTATGGACTGTTAGAACAGTGGGTTTTCAGTCTTCATTTTAAATGCTGCACTAAGAGCAAATAGGCAGATCTTGATTTTGGGTGTCGTGACTATCCTGAGCTGCCCAGAACTCTGCTGATATGATTGTATAAATTTTTAATTATATTTCTATTCACACTCCAATTTGATAAAATTGCAATAAACTAATTATAATAAAAGCAGACAACTTTAATAAGGTTATTATCAGGACAAAAACACCTACAATAAAAAACAGAGTAAGGACACGTGAGGAGAGAGAACAGGAATAGAAAGCTTGCAACTTAAAGACAAGATGAAAGGTGACCACATGGGGTTTTAGAGCTCAGATGCACAAAGTATTAYATAATTTAGTTACTCCCAATGTACTGCCTACTGGTCAAGTACCTGAAAGTCTTCATTTATATGATTTTCTTTATTTGCTTAGGAGTGTTAATAAAGCAGCACTGGTAACATAATCCAAAAAGATGTAATTCCAAAATGCATGCAACTATTATTATTTACTGTATTACTCAGATCCAAAAGAGGTCCCTTTGTATTTTCCACTGTACCAGCTCAGTGGCAAAGCCTCCGTTTTGCAAGAACTGGCAGCTTGAAGGTCCACAAGTAAAAATGTAGGATACAACATTTAATTATAACTTGCATAGTTCGGATTATCTGGAGGTAGTAGGAGAAAAAGTCTTTTGCTTTTTAAAACATTTGTTTTCTCTCCTCTGCATTCTGCAGTGATAATACGTACAAACTCCCACAGCAGGCCCAGTCTATCCCAGATAGGATATAAGTACTCTATGAGAAAGTTAAGAGATTTACGGAGTTCATAAAAGGTGGGAGTCAAAATTAAGATGAGATTCACTGAAAGAAAATTATTTCATAAGAATTCTTCCTTTTTAAAATTCACAATGCCTGATATCCTTCAGTTGGTGGGATTTTTTGTGTTTTGCCTCAAATAATCTACATACAAAGGCATTATCTTTTATTAAAGATCTGCTAGAGGTTAGGACTCTTATTTTACACCTGTAATATTAATCTCCACTAGGTCTTTCACAAGATTTTAGCACTGAAAGTTCTTTGCTCCTAATCTAAAATCATTGATGAAACCAAATCAAGCTTTGATTCCAACTTAGATTGGATAGCCACTACAACTTATCTAGCAAGACTTTTGAAGTGGCCTCCTTTTTTTCTTTATGGATGAATCTCTGATCATCTAATGTAATTTTCTCAAGACCATGACAGATAGAAGAAACAACAATAAAGATTAGGGAAAGACAACCTTGTCCTCCTTGATGTTATAATATGAATTCCTCTAAGTCCTTTGGCCTAACTGCTCAGCCTTCTTTTAAAAAAACGCAAATAAAAAAAGGAGATCCTCTTAAGCATGATGACAACAGTAAGCGCAAATCAGAGGTCGTATCAGAAAGATGTAAAGGGGAAAAGTGGATTACCAAATTAATGTCTTTGACTGTCAGGAACTTGCTGACTTTCAGAATTTTGTGTGCAACTCTCGCACAAAAATTCTCTTCTGTCTCCAATACTTGGTTAGGCTTCATGTTTACAATATTTTTAATAATCATTTGCTTGCTTTTAGGTTGCAGTTCTTGGCTGCATGCTCATTCTCCATTTCATTATCAGTTTTGAGCCCTTACTCTCTCATTTCACTTCTCCCTTACATCTTACATATTCAACCTTTTGGTAGGTTGAATTTATGGATATGAAAACTCAGGAAAAATATATGCTCTCCATCTGCTTGTTCGAGAATGCCTCACAATTCCTTTTAAGCCAGGCTCCCACTGATGCTGATAAAGGATTATGCCTTGACACCTTCATGACTGTGCAAGTCAAACACAAGGAAGGTCAAGTAAATGCAACGGTGGAATTGCACTAAAAATTCAGGGATTGCCTTCAGTGATTTCTCTTTAGCAGTTTTGTTTTGAATAAAAGATATGCCAACTTTGAAGCTGTTTAATTACCTTGGAGAAGTGTGACATGAATTTTCATACAAATATGTTTTTTATGCAAAGTGAAAATCTTATGCTTGTCGAAGAAACCCACAATGCATTATTTTATTTTGAGAGTCTGAGTTCACGTTTTTCATGAAGGGATACACACCTTTAGCAATGCAGGTTGCTGTCTCTAAAATAGCTGTATGTCTTATGAGTATTTTGAGAAACTCTGAGCCAGGCTCATTTCAGACATAACTAGGGACAACTGCAGTCTGTATCTGAGATCTTCGTAGCAGGAGAACAAAGAGAAATWCTGGCTGCGCTTTCCTTCTATGGCAGCCTGGGGCACTACACTTAAAAGGCAGAAATGAGTATTTCACCACAGACCATACCTCCAATACTTAGTGAGTGAACATTGAAAATAAACTGAGTAATTAGGTATATTATTTCATAGAATCATAGAATAGTTTGGGTTGGAAGGGACCTTTAAAAGTCATATAGTCCAAACCCCCTGCTGTGGGCAGGGACATCTTCAACTAGAGCAGGTTGCTCAGAGCCCCGTCCAACCTGACCTTGAATGTTTSCAGGGATGGGGCATCTACCACCTCTCTGGGCAACCTGTTCCAGTGTTTCACCACCCTCAGCGTCAAAAGTTTCTTCCTTATATCTAGTCTAAATCTACCCTCTTTTAGTTTAAAGCCATTCCCCCTTGTCCTATCACAACAGGACCTGCTAAAAAGTTTGTTCCCATCTTTCTTATAAGCCCCCTTTAAGTATTGAAAGGCTGCAATAAGGTCTCCCTGAAGCCTTCTCTTCTCCAGGCTGAATAACCCCAACTCTCTCAGMCTTTCTTCATAGCAGAGGCGTTCCATCCCCCTGATCATTTTCGTGGCCCTTCTCTGGACCCACTCCAACAGGTCCATGTCTTTCCTGTGCTGAGGACTCCAGAGCTGGATGCAGTACTCCAGGTGGGGTCTCACCAGGGTGGAGTAGAGGCCCTGCTGGCCACGCTTCTTTTGAGGCAGCCCAGAATATGGTTGGCTTTCTGGGCTGCAAGCACACATTGCTGGCTCATGTCCAGCTTTTCATCCACCAGTACCCCCAAGTCCTTCTTGGCAGGGCTGCTCTCAATCCCTTCATCGCCCAGCCTGTATTGATACTGAGGGTTGCCCTGACCCAGGTGCAGGACCTTGCACTTGGCCTTATGGAACCTCATGAKGTTCACACGGGCCCACTTCTCGAGCTTGTCCAGGTCCCTCTGGAWGGCATCCTGTCCCTCAGGCGTGTCGACCGCACCACTCAGCTTGGTGTCGTCTGCAAACTTGCTGAGGGTGCACTCGATCCCACCGTCTATGTCATTGATGAAGATACTAAACAGTACTGGTCCCAATATGGACCCCTGCAGGATGCCACTCGTCACTGATCTCCATCTGGACATTGAGCTGTTGACCACTACCCTCTGGATGCGACCATCCAACCAATTCCTCATTCACTGGACAGTCCACCCATCAAATCCATACCTCTCCAGTTYAGAGAGAAGGATGTTGTGTGGGACCGTGTCAAAGGCCTTACCGAGATCCAGATAGACGACGATGTGTAGCTCTTCCCATGTCCACTGATGTACTTACTCCATTGTAGAAGGCCACTAGGTTGGTCAGGCAAGACTTGCCCTTGGTGAAGCCATGCTGGCTGTCTCAAATGTAATTTGAAATTACAAATAATGTAGCATTGTTGACTAACAACATTATTCCTTCTGTTTACTTTAATATGGTGTGGCACCTACATACACAGTAGAGAACAGTAGGTAATAAGGCAAATGTTGTTGTAATCCTTCAGGAATGTCAGACAGGATTACCAGGAACCCTCTGTTCTCTTCTGGTGTAAAAATGTGCAGAAGGGAACAAATTAATTCAACGACTCTGTCACTGTCGAGGATCAGCTGTTAAGCCACATCTCTGCATCCTCTTTGTTTCATGTGACCAGCAGGGATGAGGTACTGGCTGTCAGCCAGTCCGTCCGYTATGACCTCCCTGTGGGAACTGCATAGCACGTTCATGAAACTGGAATTATCAAGTTTTAATAGTGTTGGATTTGGGGGTATTTTTTCAAGTACCCTTTATCACAGTATTTCAGATTTGCAATTCCATTTAAAATCAGTTTATTTTAAAAGCTGAGAACTTTTTCCAATACAATATTTTTTTCAAAAAGTACTTCAATTCAGTTTGAGTTTACTTAGAATCATATTGAACAGAATCTTATTTTAACAGGAAAATTAAAAAATAAATACCACAGAGCAGATTTAGTCCAAATTTTACAGCAGAAGCCAGTGCAATGTATTGGAGACAGACTGTATAGAGGCAGACCTTTCGTGTTGCTGAGCAGCGCTGACCCAAGTAATCTTGAAATCCACAAAATAGTTCATGTGAATATGTGCAGCTGACGTTTTCTGGCATCACCATTGTGCATTGCAGTCAGTGGGCTGGTGATTGTATAAAATGTTCCGCTCTGGGTATAGGACTATAAAAGCTTTGAGGAACATAATCTCACCAGCAGGATTAGAGTCTTCCTGGAAATAATTTTGCTAACTGCAAGAATTAACCTTGTTTAATCCTCGGCATGTTGAATTCCTGAAGGGCCCAGAACATGATTATCATCAGCATCATGCACTCTCATGCATCTCCTTGTTTCTTTTCTCTTTGGTATCTGTAAGGTCAGAGTCTCCTTTTTTCTTTCCTGTTTGTCTTGTATCTCTCACTTCAAATGGGAAGCAAATAGATCTAAACTGGACTGCCAGTATGTCAAGTGCCTTGCCTTTCTGCTGTCGCTTTTATTTCTTCTGGAGATTTAGCATAATTCACCATTGTTGTTGGCTTCCTCTGAAACCTCTTCTGCTTCATCCATTAAGTCAGAGGCCTCATGCTATCATCCTGTTAATTCTTAAGTTTGTTGCTATGGTACAACCTTCTCCTTCTCAACTTCGTTCTTCTGCACCCCCATCCTTATTCTTTTTTTTTCTCCGTGAGTTTATACAGCCCCTCTCTGGCAGTGTTGTCTCCTGCATGTACTTCCATTTCTCTGATTACTCTTGGACTGCTTTTGACATCTGTTTTCCACTCCTGTCCTCATCCTCTAGTGGATGCCTCACCCCAGGTTCTAGCAAAGTGAACCCCAGACACATCAAGGCAGAGATCAGTGAACATGTTTAAGTTCAAGCAAAGTTTAASCAAAGGTGCTGGCCGTAGTGTCAGCAGATACTGAGCCCTAATTAAACAGCACATGTGGTCCCAAATGCTGTATGCAGGGAAGTCCGTATTGAAGTTATTGGGAGCTCTTCCCAGGTAAGGAATTCAAATCTTTAGGACTAAAATCACGATGGTAGGACAATAGCTTCTTTTATGTAAAAGCAGCTACAAAGATTATGTTGCAACACTAAGAACATCTTTACAAAACAGTATATGCATTGTATATCATTATAAATATATTAAATTCTGTCTTTAAATGACATCTTTCTTTGCTTTAGGAGAGACCTAGAGTAATGTCATATTCTATTGGGCATACTTATGTGCAAGTAAGACACTGCATTGTATGAGCAAGAGTATGTCAATATTTGTAACTGGTTTTGATAAAGTATGCCTGTGAAAAAATCATTACAATCCAATTATAATTATTTAAAAAATTTAACATATCCTGTATTTTTTAGTTACATGGCATAAAGCTTCCTCTGTCTCTGCAAATGATCCAAGAAATGTTTGTTTGGCAGATTCAGGTATCTGCAAATAGATTAAAAAAAAAAAGGATCTTTCAAAGTATCAGATTTGTATGTCATCCCAGTATTTTACAGTTAAAAACTAACAGCCAGACGTCTATTGAAATTCACCTGTGTGGAAAAATATTGAAAGATCATGAGGTGCATCAGCTAAAAACAAAATAATTGGACAGCATTTGTACATTTAATTGCTTAAGCTGTTTCATAAACATGAAGAGAGAATATTTCCAAAGAAAACAGCACTACCAAACTGTTAAGTATCCATTGTTTAATGATTACACTCTATCAAAGGTTGGATGCTCAGTGTAAAACTTTACATAAAAATGATGAGTGAAATCATCCACAAATTCTTCAGACAAATCATTTACAAATTCCTCCTTGTGCTTAATTTTTCTCTGTCCTATTTTGTAGATCTACATTAATTATTTTATTTATATATWTATATTTACAAATATGCCAAAGTTTAAGAAAAAAGCACTTTAAGAAATGAAGTGTAAAGCAACATCTGGAGAAAAAAGGTGATTCCATGCAAGATTGTATCACACAGAAAAATAATAGTAGCCTAAAGATCTGGAGATCTCTGCATTCCATTCTTTTCTCTAGAAAAAGCTAGAATTTCTCTAGAAAAGCCCTGCTAGAATATAGTAACGCAATATATTCAGATCTATTTAATGATTTAATTAATTTAGGTCTCATACCACCTGATGAAGTGAGTAAATACTTTTTTTCTGATTTCACAAGTGACAAGAGAGCGGTTAAATTAAGTAACCCCTCTAAAGCAAGTCATCATCAGCACTGGTATCAAAACAATGTTTGTGGGACAGCATTATGAACAGTTCCTTAGATTATATGTTTTGAGATTTTTTGTTTAATTTGGATGCATAAGTATTTGAATGTCTGACCTGGGGAATGTTAAAAGAGCTTAGTTTCCAAAACTCCTGCTGATTAGGTACTGTCAAGGTTTATTATGTTTTCCCAAATGTAGAGGCACCAAATTGGCAATCACCTTGAAAAGGCTGAATTTTAGATGTCAGTGCTTCTCCTACATCTCACTTTAGCAAGTTACTTATCTAAAGCCAGTGACTTGTGAAATTTCGGGGGGGGAAGGCACTGCCATTTCTGTAATCCGTGTTTCGCTATCCTGCAGAATTTTTTGTATAATCGCTGTTCGAGTTTATGAAGCACATGCAAAAACGTGTACAATTCTTGAATGTCTGCTGGTTCCTTATCTTTGTGTCTTTTACTGTGATGTTGTAGAGCTTGGATCATATGGAAACCTAAAATATTATGACACAATGACTGAAGAAGGTAAGAAATATTTTAGAATTGTTTGTATCAGCTTTTTTTGAAGCCCTTTAAGTGCCTTTTATGTGTTTACTTTTTCTTTCATTTTTCTTAGTCCTATTTTCAGTTTCTCCATTTTTGAATGACTCCTTTTTGCATGTCTTCATTGACGGCGTGATCAGTTATGGCTCTTTTTTCAGGTTTTTGTTTTCAGCATTTCAGTTTTGCTATTTCAGATAAGGAAATACAATGGAATTCTTTTACTAAAGAACATACGTGCAAAATCACACTCGCAAATTATACAGCACAGTATAACGTAGATTGTAGGTGCTTATTTTATGCCACATTTTACAATGCATTCAAGAAAATGAATTGATTTATGGATGTTCAAATCACTCAGTTTGAGAACAATTATTAAGTGACTTCAGTTTACTGTATTATTCAAAAGTAATGAATAAACTTTAAAAACTAGGCATGACTGTTCGTGGAGTATCAATTGTATGCTTAATTGCAATGCAAAAATTATGCGATGTAAAATCCTGATTCTAGCAATACAAGAAGGAAGTAATTAGGGCCTGAATCARGGCTCAATGAAATCTTGGGAAATTTTTCTGCTGATTCAAAAGTGTTGCAGTTTATTATACTAATTCGGGAAAACARTTAACTGTTTTCTAAATTTCCAGTACATGCTTTCAGTCCTCATGCGGTCAGTATTTCTATAATTTGGGAGTTTGCCTGAACTGAGGCCTGATTGTCTGTGGGATCAAGGCCTCTCGTCTAGCTCTCTGATTATAATGCCAGACAGATGGTCTCATGAATGTTCAGCTTAATAATTAGTGGCGTGTGTGAGGATGGAGGTAAGCTTGAGGCCTGTAGAAAAGTTAGCCGCCTATTCCTACTTATTTTTAATGTTGGGAATATAAGGCAAATAGCTTAATTCTCTGTTTTTAAAAACACAGTTATTTTCTAGTTTAGATTAATCTTGAAGTTAAAAAGGTTTTAAGAAAACCTTCATTATATGACTTAATCATGATCATTTCTCTAGGGGGGGGAAACAAAAGTGATAACTTCTGACTATTTCCCATTTTCTGTATCTGCTGTTGATTCTCAAATATAACCATACTATTCTGGGGCTGGCTGTAGGAGGTGGTTCCTTCCACCTTTGTTGGAAGATGTTGGAAGATGCTGTTTTCTTCTGCAGCAGGCGTGAGCTCATCAGGCAGTCTTGCCGCACCGCCCTCCATTGCCCAGATTCACCATCTGATTCACAGGGGTGGCACCGATATAAAAAGATGTCTGAGAGGAGATTTTACCAGGCAAACAGTGTTATCTGGTGTTTAAGTACACCTCTCAAGCACCTGAACTGAGTCATTAACCCAGGCCATTCAGATACGGCTGCCAGAGCTAAAGCTTTTGCAGTATCTCAGTCCATTACAATCAAGATGCGAAGGTCATCTCTCATTGTAGCCTCAGAGTTGGGTATGTTAAGGTTTTTATTTTTTATGCTGAAGTATTAAATCTACCATTTCACTACATTAGTAGCCTTCTGATATTCATAAATACTCTATTGACAGTTAAATGTCGCTATTTGTGGGAAAATACCCAGGCAAGTATGATACCTGCAATATATGTATACATTAATACTGTGCCTATGCTGTAAGTAATGCTGTTAATATTCAATGTCATCTCAGAAGGCACTCCTCATGAATAAATAATCCAGGACCATACTGTAGCAATAGCAAAAATCCAGAAGCAAAAATCTTCCAGTAGCAAGAATAAGAAAGCAAGCTCTTTGTCTTTAGGAGTATTAACACTGACAAGAGTCTATGATACAGTTTACCTTCTCAAATACAACTGTCATAATTGTTTTCACATGTCTTTCAGAAAGCAAGTAATGGATAGTGTATCCCAGAAGCTGTATTTAGATCAGTGTGCTATATTTTGAGCTTTCTGTTTGGATTTTCAAAAGTATAATCGCTATCACTCTGCATCACGCTTATTTGCATTATCCCTTTTCCTCTTTCTCTTCCTTTTTTGACTGAGATTTTTATACATTTTATACAGAAAGTTAGTCACAGGAGCATGTAAACCCAGTTACAAATCCATGGATTTTTTTCTAATGTAGTACATCCTATCTGCAGGTCCTCAAACCCTGAGTGGAGATAGGTAGCAAATCTTTCAGTCCTCTGGTGGAGAAGCACAGGCATTTATTGTTGCTGCTACATCAGAACAATCAGAGACAAAAAGTAATGGCTAGGTCGCAATACACAATCAGCTATAGCCTAATGGCTAGAGGGCTGTTGTGCTCCAGGTCTTAGAAACTGATCTCTATTGTTTTGTTTGCTCCTATGTGGTCTGAAAGTGACTTTAAATTAATTACAGATTAATCAGGCCCAACTAGGAGAGAAAATACACCCTACCAGATGGGAAGAGACCCTCACAGTAATCTCGTGCTGTCAAGTAACCTCCACCAACAGCCTACAACATGACAAAACTGCATATGTTTTCATTTGATGCTTCTGCGGGATTTTAAAGTTAAAGGAGAAAGCATGTGAGGTGAATTTCTGGAATTGATCAGTTGTGACCCGCTAGTTGTGTTCCACAACTGGCCATGATCAGGTCTGGTAGGTACAGTTCAGACTGCTCAACAGCCACAGATTTGAAATCTTCAGACTCATGAAAGCTTGGCTACAGCCACATTGATGTAGTAATTTGCATTTGATCAGAGACTGAAAACTAGACAAATGGTAGAGTCTTGAATTTTTTAAATGAGTAAATTTCTGAAGATAAACTATTTTCCTATCAGATCAAAGGGTTTTCTGACCCAGGGTATCTATAGTCTGCAATTGAGACTGTAGTCAAAGGATTGGCTTTTTAATGTATCCTTGATGAGGAAGAGAACCTCTGCCAACTGATGCCAGCTGGAGTTGTTCATGCAGATCAGCACATATCTATATTATACAATACTGATTTGTTTGCATATATTCAAATAAAACCAATTTAGTTTTAAGCTACCTTCTTGCTAATCACCTGGCCTTCATCTCCTGTTCCTTCTACCCCATCCTTTGTAAACTAAAATGAGGTGCAAAATCTGTCTGAGTTCGGCGAATCTAGATTAATTAAGAATTTTCTATAACAATCTATCCTATTTTAGGTCCRTGGAATCAAGCATTTTCATTCAGCTAAACTGTCATGGTACCAGATGGTGTGAAAATTACCCTTAGGTAGTCAAACCCATAGTACATAGGACTGTTAAAGAGGAAACATAAGCTCCTACCTTCTCCTAGAAATAAGAATAGTAACATAGAATTCCTATGGATTATTTTAGTAGCCCCACCTGAAGATGAGAAAAAAGGCTTAAGAGAAGATTTGTGCCTAGAAGGAAAGCTCGGGGGCTTTCTGTAAATTTGAATGACTTACAAATATCCTGAGATGGTCCTTTTTCCTTGTGGCTCTGTGCTTCCCCTTCGCTGAACAAGTTTGATTTGGTTTAAGGAGAAAAATGGCAGGGAAAGGGAGGGAGGAGGCATAGCTCTGCTGTCTTTTTACATCCCACTGTCTTCATGCAGGCTAGTACTACTGCATTCCTCAGTTTCATGCTTTTGGTAGTCAATATTATGTCTTTTAATCATTTCCTCACACTGTTACCTACACTGAGTGAATCAAATGGAAGGTAATGATGTAAAATAATGTAAGCTGAACTGAGAAATAAAAATAAACCAAAATACAGTTTCCATTTCAAATGTTGAGGTTAATTTCCATGACAGTGACTTATAACTGTGGAACAGTCTCCTGAATGAAGCAGTGTAACTTAAAATGTTGAAAGTCAATGTAAGAAATTCTTCCTGGAGATGGGAGGAGGCTTTTGGAAATGTGAAAAAAAATGAAGACAACTTCAATTAAGCTAATCTAAAACAGTGTGAATCTCTGTGGAGACATTTTCTTTTMAGTTCAATAATGGCTAAAGTTTCTCTATTAAAAAAACCTAAACAATTTCAAACAGTCTCAAACAAAAGACTGGAGTATCATTATAGAATTCTACATCACTTTAATTAAACTTTTTAAATTGAACCTTAAATTAAAAGGTCCTACACCATCCTGGAGTAGGTGGAGACATGGATGGTTCTACAGATATTTCTCAGAAAATGTCTCGCTTGCAAAAAATCCATTTGTATATTTGGGGCATCACAAGCCAAATTCTCAAACATATGAAGCTGAGTTGGAGTCTGAAACCTAAAGCAATCCTTTAGCAAACTGACATACATGTTGTATGAAAATTATGCAGGCACCTTTTAGTATCTACACATGCTTCTGGATAAGCACTTTTTAAATGCCCCTGCTGTTTCAAAAGAAGTTAGGAACAGACTTGATTCTTAGCATTTCAGCTTAAAATATTTGGAAATATGATTTGCATTTTTTCCTCTGTTTTTTCTTTCTCTTGTCTGATATCCCAAGCAATTCCCTTTCTCTCTCTCTCTCTCTCTCTTTCTTTGTTTAACTCTTTGTTTCTTCTTCCCCTTCTACCTAAAATCTCTGCCACTGACCCTGTGCACTGAAATAATTATATGGCTTGCTATTTATGATTGTGTTCTACACTTGGATACTCTTCTGCAGGCAATTTTACTTTAGGTACCATGTACCAAAAAAGATAATCTTTGCAATATATTGTGAATGGCTAATTATTTTTCGGAGCATGATGTGTTTGTGAAAAGATAGGAGCTGCTGAAAGGACAGTACTGCTTATTAAATCTTTGTGGTATTTTTATTACTTTCCAAGTGATTTGCTGTTGACAAATTAATTCCACTTCCCAGCAAATGATAGGTGCTAGTCTCTGTGGACTGTKCATATGCTTCTTCACATACAAAAGTGTTGCTACAGGGGTTGAAGCTTCCATTTGTGAAGGGAAGAGAAGATTTCTTTCTTGACTGATGATTTATTCTTGTGTGTCTTATTTTAGTTTGGAAAAAGTGACTGTTATCCAACTAACTGAGTTCATTCATGACTTCTCACTGTTACTTCCCACTGTTAATTAATTATGTGATTCCATTGAAATATCTTTTGGTCTTAAGCCTGAGCTGTTTTTGCTGCAGGGACACCAACAGTTTTCAATGGATTTTTTTAGCTGAAGATGAAGAATTAAAACAGTCACAGGCCCTTTATGGTAATAGTGTTCTTAATTAGAAGTGTACTGTACTATAGCCACCAGTTACACTTTTAAAAGATTAAAGAAGACTTAAAGAGCAATAGCAATGAGGATAACTATAAAGAAAGGCAGATACATCATCTTTCTACATGACATAGAGTGTCATAAGCTGTCGAAAGAGTCCTTACATAGAAAGACCAATCAATGTAGAGGAAGGATTAAATTAATTTCACTTAATATTTGCCATCTTTGACATTGCCTAGTTTGAGTGTGTCATTTGGACTCCGTGATCAGTAAAGAGTGACAGGACCTGGGACCTCTCTTAGGACAGGATGAGTTGCCCTGGAGACAGTCTAGGTGATGAGCTGCATGGTTAACCTTATGGGAGACAAAAACCACCTGGCACGTTGAGAAAAAAATTTACCTTTTAGAAGCTGGTATGGAAATCATGCATTCTGGAGATTTCTTCTTCCCCTTCTGAATTATCTGTAGAAGTCACAGGCACATAGTTGAGTGAAGTGACAAAGTTGACCGCAGTCACCATGATGCAGTATATGGGTTCATCTGARATTCTGTGTTACTGTACTACTAATTGAGACCTGTTTGTGTTTGTTTATAATATCTTTATTCATCTGTATTCATCTTCTGTTTAGGCTGAAATCCTATGCCAGCACTTCTATAGGTGGAACTTTACTGACTGCTTCCGAAGAAAAATAATAGCTTTTGTTTTCAATTTCTTGTTCAATTTGTTGCTGAGTTCTCAGAATAGAAAAAAAAAAAAAAAAAATTTCCACTAAAAAGAAAAAAAGTATGTATCAGAACATCAGATAGTGTTTAATAACGTTTGCTGTTTGAGGAGGCATGGAAATGGATTATCGGCACTGATTTATGGAGCCTAAGCTATGGCAAAGAAACTTTGCTTCTCAAAATGGCTGCATTCTAATAATGACAATGGTTTTTTTTAGGAAAGTTCAAGGAAAGGGCCTCAATTCTGCATAAGATCGCCAAAAAGAAGTGCCAGGTGGAAGACAGTGAAAGGCAGAATGGAGTTGCTAATCATGGTGAGTGCAGCAGTACAGATTTATCACCTGTTCCTGAGGGCCTTTTCACTGTTTTATTTTGCTAAAATCCTTAGGGATTAATTTCTCCTTCTACTTCATTTATGCTATCTTAGTAAAAATATTCTGATTCCCTATACAAAAGACTGTGAAACTTATGGATGGGACAGGAGTTAAGTACAAGAAGATAAAGTCAGTTAAGGCATCTAGAAAGCCTCCTGGCAGGGTTGAGAAGAAAAAAGCAATGCTGATTTTGGATATGTGTCGAAGTGACAGAAATAGAGAGACAAAAGTTACTCGCAGTTTATATGTGAAAATTTAAAGACTTTATTGAGCTGCTCTGGGAGAATATGTGTTTTATGTGGTATCACCCTCATCACAAAAAGAAACAACCTTCATATTTAAGATTTGATTTGTCTATCTACTACTTGCTGAGCGTCATTTAGGCCCATCTATGCTAACTGTGCAAAATTAGCTAACTATGGTTTTCCATTAAGGGTAAGAATGTGTATTTTAGTTCAAAAGTCCCTCTACTAAAAGAAAATCTGTACTATGTCCTGTTTTCTCTACTTCACCTCGGCATGTTCTCTGCATTAGAAAACCAGATGCAAATGTGTCTGATAAAAGATTAATCATTTTATTAGTTGACACTTTTTCTTACCTTGTGCTATGTTTAGATACTATTTGCTTCCAGAATCAAGCAGTTGGATAGGACACTTTGTTAATAAATCATAATGCTGGCTGTGGGGTTAAGAGACAACACACATGCCCTGAAATAATTACAGATAGTCTGGCACTCCACTGTGGCTGTGATCTCAGATTTTTAATTTAGAAGAATCTCAGGATAGCAGTAATGTAACTAAACAGCTGTATTTACTTCTGTGCACAAGAGCATACCATAAGGCATGTTGAACTTGAGTTAGACATTTCATATTGCTATTCCCCATAACTTTATATTGTCCAAGGGATTTTTTGCCGTTGACATTTTTATCTAGTACATACTTAAAGAGATAATTACTGTTTGGAGAATTCCAAGATAGTCAAAGTAAGAATAAATTTGAATAAATTTGGCATCAGAAACCAAAGGCCCAATTTTATCCCTTTAATTCCTGTAAAAGTTTAGCACAAGGACTACAGGATTCTGTTTTAAAGATCATCCTCTGTTATTGGATGTTATTAGACCATCCATTTACTCTTTTCCCACGTTTTTGTGTGAGAAAGAGCACAATTACAGCTTGAAAGTAACTTTACTAATTGCAGGGGTTAGTGTGTTATAAAAGTTATATCTTGTTGAATATATCCCCTCACCTGTAAATGCAGCATGTTGCATTCTTTAATGTCTGGGAGAATGCTAGATGTCACTTTTTACCTGAAGTATTAGGCTCAGTGAGTTTAGCATAAACAAAGAGCACCGAATATTACAAAGAATGTAAATTTTTCTAGGACATGAGTACCAGTAGAATAGTTTCTTCAAATGCAAGCTCACCACTCATAGGAATTTTATTCAAAATGTGTACTCGTCAAATGGAAGACAGAATTTTTGTCTCTCTTTTAAAGGCAGATGTTGGTCCATCTTCTGTATTTGATGATTTACACAGACTGAATGTATGACAGCGGTTTCACTAACAGATTTGTTACTTAATATTCTGTTCTGTTGTTTTCCCACTCTTATTTATGGATGATGCCACAGAAAAAAGTGCAAAAGTGGAAGTTGCAGTAACACCACCGAGTGATTCAGGACCAGTGCAGAATGGAATCGCCCATAACGTTGAAGAAGAGGTTAATGTCTTTTTTATTCTTCTTTTCATTTTTATATTGGTAAATATATTGCATGCTTGATTGTGCTTTTCACTGAAAGTATACATCTTAATAGCAAGAAGCTGTTTATATGAACTGTCTACAATATATTTAATCTTCATTTACAACTGAACCCAATGTATGGTTTGCCATATGTAAAAGTTCTTCTCTTGTGCCCCTGCGCTTCAGTGTAAGGTAAGATGGTAGTCTGGAATGTATTCTTTTAGGAAATGTATTTTTACTTATCAGATAAGATGTTCACAGCCCTGAATATAGCTAATGGAAATTGCTTGTCTGATTATCATCACATTGCACAAAACCTGTTCTCTTAAGAGGGTATCCTGTCATGCTTTGCTTATGGGATATTTAAAAGTAGTTATAAAAGAGGAGCTGTACACAAACTTCTTCTCCATCCTGCCTTCTGTTATCTTGAGACAAATAACAAATTAAGCTGAATGAGATATAGTATACTAGTGTTTCTATGACTCTTACTGCATATGGTTAAAATCTGCAAAAGACGTAATTAAACACTTAAGTGTATTTATTTTAACATATATCTTTTGTAGATAATAAGTAACTGCATAACTGTGTCTAACTTGCACAATGGCTACTGAAATAGCTATACAGTTGAGCTAGCTTCTTTCTTAAATAAGTTGTAGTTCTCAAGAGTAGCTGACTGCAAAATTTGGCCCTACCAGGCCCTTTTTTAATGTCTTAATTTTTTAAAAATTTTATTAATACCACCTGCATCCCAAGTAGGCAAACAAGTGGAAAAATGCTGGTGAATTGATTTTGCTAAACTTGGGCACTGCTTTTTTAGACTGAGACAGCAAAACCTGCATAGAGGGAGAAAGTCTTGTTAAAAATAATCCTTGACACAGAAGCTTTTATAATGGTTTTGTTTGTACAGTTTACTTCTTAGCCTTCTCCTTAGGCTATAGTGACGCAAGAAAGATACTGCAAGAGATAGCAGAGCAGCGGTCTATACCATAACATGAGCTTCCCCTTATTAAAAGTGGGATGAGCTGTGTTGCATTTACATATAGCAAAGTCATGCAAAAAAGGCAATGGCCATGTTTTGTTTTGAATCGTCCCAGGTTTAGGTTTTGATATTTTAGTTGCTTTCACTTATTTATCATTTGACAGAATTGTTAGTCCAAATCAGAGATCATCTTGCCTTCTTCGTGACTGGAGCATTATCACTGTAGGTGAAATTCTTGCCTTGAAAGGTTCTGCAAGCCACAGGAAAAATTAGAAGTGGTGTACAAGTAATGGAGTGTGTTTATGTCTGTTGGCTGCTTCCTAAACACAATTATCCCTCACAAGGAGCATAGTTTATACTGAAACATACTTATAACAGGGAGAGGTTATCCAATTTTTTCTGCAAGACTGGGAAAAAACACTGCGATGTGTAGTTGGGTGAGTCTTCAGGAAAAGATTCTGTTTGCTTTACACAGCTGGAGGTGGAGAAATGACAAGATGATTCTGGCCAACTGGTGTGTTAGTGCACCAGATGTTGGCAGATAGTTTTAATTCTTCACTGTTTGCAGATAATTTTGGTGTCTAGGAATAGAAACTGAGAATCACAATCAAGGATCTGAAAGAGATGGGTAGTTTTTGATGTCCTGAATGATCAGAAATGATAATGAGTCTCCCGTGGAAAGGAGAGCATAGCAGAACATTAAATTACCTTTTCTGTTAATCTAAGTTGTTCAGACTGACATGCCACTTGTCAGCCCTACAAAGCATTACTTTTAGGTAAATGAGATGAATAAATTTATGTAATAAAAAATCTCAGCACCGCACTTCAACACTCAATATTTTAAGGTAAGGAAAGATCAATTTTCAGATCCATTTGGATCCTGTTCTGAGAGTCCGACCTCACCGCTGCAGTGAAATAATGTCTTTAGACTATTTTTTAACTTCAGCAAAATAAATAACAAAATCCAAAGCAGAGTGGCTTTTAGACTTCTGTTCTCAAAGGTCAATAAGGGATGACATAGCCTGGTGTAACCTCTTAGGGTGTATGTAAATCAGTCTGTGGGAGGTATGAAAACTCTAATAGACCCTAATAGAGTTCAGTAGCTTAAGAAGGAAACTGGTCTTGCTTTGTAAGATTTTTTCCACTGAGACTGTTCAGTGAAAACAATGAAGGAAAAGCAATCTTAAGCAATCACATCTCGCAGCAATGTCCATATGCCATCATTTTGCATTGTAATGAAGCAGTTTTTAAGCTTGTTCAGAAATCTGCAAGGTCAAGCAGCCTCATCGTTCAAGACAATGGTTTCCATTTCAAGCAACTGCAGGGTAAGGAGGGAAAATTATTGTGAGAGTGCATTACTCAGCAATGTCTTCCTCTCATCTCCCTTTAGACATTTTAAACTTTCAGTGAGGCAGGGTTTGGAACTTTTATGTTCATTTCAGCAAGTATTAGGACATTCTGAAAAACTATTTTGCTGTATCAGAGGTGGGATACATTATTTATCCTTATCCAAATGACAAGATGGAGCAAGCAGGGGGGGTTGTAACTGATGGAGGAGTGATTCTGCAGATCTAGCTCCATCAATCTGAAAGAAAGGATTTTAGGTGTCTGCTGTCACAATAAAAATAGCAATCCCCTAATAACATTTTGAGATGGCCCATGCTGGGTTCCTCCACAGTGGCCTTTCTAATTTTGTCTGCTTCCAGTGATAACCTGACAGCTGCTGCTATCTCAGGCTTCTTCATTTACTGATATGCTGGAACCTATTTTGTAATTTAAAAGTATATATTAGAATTTCTGAAAAGTTGTAATAAAAATAGTCTACTCATCCATGTACCAAATAAATAGGTTTCTATGATACTTAGGACCCTACTTTGCTATGCGGTTCTCTGCCTACTCTGTACTGTACAGGGACCCTTCCTCAACGTATTGCCTAGCTTTTTGTGCGCAGCTTCCCAAGCTGTGGCATCACTCTGAAGCTAACACTGGGCTATTCAGTTTCCTTCTGCTTTGTATCTTGACTTCATGGACCCTAATAGGATTACTCCTGATTTATAGAAATGTAGGCAACGACAGAATCACACACACAGCATTTACGTGACCTTTTTCTTTGATGAAGATTAGAATTTGAGGAAGGGAGCTCGGTCATTGCCCTCCCAAGCCTTCTTTCTAGCTTTTCCAAACTTTATGCAGACACTACATACCCCTAGGAAATAGTATATCTTCAAAGACAATGGTATCAGTTCTAAGAGCTGCTCTGTTCAAGGAAGTAGTACTGAAGGCACAGGATAGTATGCCAGCCAGTCCTCATCAATAGTTTCTCCATCTCTTTCAAAAACTCGCTCATTAAAGCTGAGCAACAAGAACAAACTCATTACAGCTCAGTCTTGACCTACAAATGCTCTTGAATTTTAATCTTTTTTGAACAAGTATTCTCCATTTTACACTGAGAACATCATTTGCTTCTGTTCCGTGAGTAGAATTCAATCTGGCAGCTTGAATTTTTGATGATTTTTCCTTACTCCAATGCAAAAGGAAGTGCTGTAGTGTCAGAATTTGGAAATACAGTATAAAATTGCTTCTCTCCAATTTTCCACTTGTATATGTCCAAAGATATGGGTTTGTGTTCCATAAGCGCTGTTTAGAAAATCTCTTAAGAAAACTTACCATTAGTGCCTCCATGTCCCAGTGATGATCATTTAGAACTGAGAAAATTAGAGGCACTGTCCATCTTGAGGAACCAAGCTGCAAATACACCTTTGGGGGAAAAAAAGTTGTCCTGAAAACTGTGGGCTGGGAAATGGGTGTACTCACATAGCAGGTCATCAAGTATTCCTAAAACATATTTGCAGTAAGGGTACAGGAGGCGTGCATAGGGATCTAATTCTTTCTTTCTCTTCCATTGTCAAGTTCCGCTATGGTCTTCATGCTTTTCCTTCCTGCAAAACAAGCATAGTCGTATTTGTGTTTTTTCTTACTTTTCACTGGTGCAGATTATGGTGCCTGGGTCTAAATCCCAAGGCACAAGCATTTTAGTAATATGAAGTTCTGTATTGGAGTTAGAATTGTCTGAAAATAAGTACGTTAAAAATTGTATGTTCCACTAGTACAAAGAGAATATGCAAATAAATCCATCTTACTTATAAAACCCCTATTCTTTTAAAAGTATGATGTTGAGCAAAGGACCCTTGTGAAAGGAAGGTCTCAGGCTAAGACTGCAAGAAAAGGGAAAGAAAATAGCTTTTATGTTGTATTTTAATTTTCATATATCTGTAAATTAAACTTCTTTTAAAAAAGCATAATACTCCAAATGCCATGTTTTAGTTTTTCTTATACTTCTCCTGGTTCCTTTAGGGTTTTTTTGGTCATCTTTATATTTTTTCCAGACTCTCATTCTTTTCTCTTTCCTTCTTTTTCAATTGCACAAGGCTGAAACACTACACAAGACAGAGTTGAGGACACTGTCAGTTAATGACTTTCACAATGTTTCATGAACTAGGTGAATTTCACTTTATTTCCTTTTCTTTTTTTTCCTTTTAATTTCTTCATTTGTCTCTTCCAAACTCCACTGTCTTGCTTTTCCCTTTTTCCCAGGCTCTTAACTCCATTCTTCTTACTCCACTCTCCTCCAGGGAACTTCAGCTGTCGTCTTTCTAGCCCAGGCCCTTGAGCAACAAGATAAACTCTGACCTGATGCTGCTTGCAGAAATTCAAAAAGGCTTTCCAGAAAATGTCCCCAGCAACCCAGTCATTTGTCCCAGACAGTAAGACTCATATAATCCCACTCCCACTGTAAGCAGCAGCAGATCTCCTAGACTTTGATAAAACCGGGATCCTCAGCTGAGAAGGACAGATGGCTGTGGTCTCCTTCCCAGCCCCTAACCAGCACAGCAGGGAACAATACCTCCTCCCACCATACAGTCTGTAAGATGTTCCTGCTTCATTTGCAGCCAGAATTTGCCTTCTCTCCTGCTGGATATTACATCTTCCTCGGGGATTTTGTTCTACTTACAGCATTCTGTCTCTTAACCTTTAGCAGRTTGCCACAAAGGAGAAGACTCTGTTATATAAAACTTCTTAGACAGGTACCAAGCGTGTATGAGAAAATGAAAGAAGACTAAAAGGACACTGACTATCTCATTAAATGTTTTAGAGGGTGCCCTTCAGAGAAATGATCCTTCTGAGAAGTCAAATTGTCTCCCCTCCCCTCCCCCCGCCACCTTCTTAACAAGCATTTGATTAAGTGTGTTCAGTCGTAGTCGTTTTAACCTGTGACTTTCCTAAAAATAGCTTCCAATCTGAAGATAACACCGTTTCCTCCACCTACACACACACACACRCACACATGCACATACACGCGCGCACACATACACATGCACACTCTTTTACCTGTTTCCATGGAAACCCTACTGGAAAATGTTTACATACCAACCATGTCAGAGATAACTTTTCCGTGAAAATATAAGGCAACTTGTATGTCGTAGGAAAATGCCACAAATGCTTTATTGTTTTCATTGGATCTAATCCRCTTACCTGAGCAACAGTGTGGTAAAGCGTGTTTTGCCTTCCCCACTAAAGAGCAGCAGCACGGTGCACTGTATTTCAGGACAGAGCCCCTGGTGGGGACAGATCTCCCCYGCCCTGGAGTACTCACTCCGTATGCATCAAATTAGCATGATGTGAATCTGAGTAGCRTTGTGTTCTCTATCTCAGGCTATGATTCTGGGCTATATTAAACATTCCTATTTTGTAGAGAGAGGGTAGAGGAGATTAGAGCAGCCTTTGTTGTAAGGCCATGATATATTCCAGCATCGCTGGTATTTGTTTGATTGATCATTAAAAATACATTTTCCGAAACATTTTTTCAGTTGCCACACACAGTCTAAAGAAAATGCCTGCATCTTGTTTGCCGGTATAGTTCTTTGTAACTTAATGAGAATGGTGCTGCCATCAAAAGGGATTGATCTTTATTTTCCCAAGGCTACTCAGTTGCCTATTCCACATTTTTTTCTGCTGTGTACCAGTTTGACTTAATTGATAGAATCATAGAATCATAGAATCATTAAGGTTGGAAAAGACCTCTAAGATCATCAAGTCCAACCGTCAACCCAACACCATGCCCACTAAACCATGTCCCTAAGTGCCTCATCTACATGTCTTTTAAATACTTCCAGGGATGGTGACTCCACCACTTCCCTGGGCAGCCTGTTCCAATGTTTAACCACTCTTTCAGTAAAGAAATTTTTCCCAATGTCCAATCTAAACCTCCCCTGGCGCAACTTGWGGCCATTTCCTCTCGTCCTATCGCTAGTTGCTTGGCACAAGAGACCAACACCCACCTCGCTACAGCCTCCTTTCAGGTAGTTGTAGAGAGCGATAAGGTCTCCCCTGAGCCTCCTCTTCTCCAGGCTAAACAGTTCCCTCAGCCGCTCCTCATAAGACTTGTTCTCCAGACCCTTCACCAGCTTYGYTGCCCTTCTCTGGACATGCTCCAGCACCTCAATGTCCTTCTTGTAGTGAGGAGCCCAAAACTGAACACAGTATTCCAGATGCGGCCTCACCAGTGCTGAGTACAGGGGGCACAATCACTTCCCTGGTCCTGCTGGCCACGCTATTTCTGATACAGGCCAGGATGCCATTGGCCTTCTTGGCCACCTGGGCACACTGTTGGCTCATGTTCAGCTGGCTGTCAACCAGCACCCCCAGGTCCTTTTCCGCCAGGCAGCTTTCCAGCCACTCTTCCCCAAGCCTGTAGCGTTGCATGGGGTTGTTGTGGCCGAAGTGTAGGACCCAGCACTTGGCCTTGTTGAATCTCATACARTTGGTCTCAGCCCATGGATCCAGCCTGTCCAGGTCCCTCTGCAGAGCCTTCCTACCTTCGAGCAGATCAGCAGTCCCACCCAGCTTGGTGTCATCTGCAAACTTACTGAGGCAGCCCTCAATCCCCTCATCCAGGTCATTGATAAAGATACTGAACAAGACCGGCCCCAAAACTGAGCCCTGGGGAACACCGCTCGTGACCGGCCGATAACTAGGACAGTGAAAAATGGCATGAAGACAAAGGCTTATTCTTCAGATGTATCTCCATCACACCATAGCTGTTACTTGTCCTGGTGGGCTGACTGGAGTTTTGTCTATTACATTCTGAGTATTTCTTTTCAAATTCCCCAAAGAGTGCTGGCAGTAACATGGACATAAAAAACTGCGTATAAGCTCCGAGAGCTGTGCTTTCAGGTATTTGTGAAAAAGCCCTAGAGGACACAAGCAGCAATAGCAGAATCTGGAGCAAATACCTACCTGAGCCTTGCTCCTTCCCATAGGCTCCACTCAAAAGGTGGCTCTTTTCAGTGAGTTCACAGTGCAGAGAGAATTAGTACAAATCAGCCGCCCTAAGAAGAGTATTCATATATACAGAATGCATTCTGAAAGCTCAGGGATTTCATTTTACTCCCTGCTTGAATTTTACTCAAGAATTCATGAGGAAAGATGTTGTTTTCTGTCTTAGTTACCCCACAGAAATTGCATACTACTGTACTAGCTTACTATCTCACCTTCTTTCACATATGTTTTTTTTCCAGATGAGAGGTAGGAGAAGATAAATGAGCGATTCAAGTTACAGAAAAGAAACAGAAAGCAGCGACTTGAGGCTGTTCACAGTAGGGCTTCAATTGCCTTTGTCCTCTGCCTTTCTAGTGAAATAAATTAATGTGAGATTTGCTATTCTGAAGGAAAAAGTCAATCTCAATTCTGAAAATCAGTACTTACCTCTGAGACAGGTAACAGTTTGAGACATCATAATTTTTTCTTGATTCACTCATTTTGAGAAGTTGGGTTGTACAGAGCTCTTCATTTCCGAGGAAAAAAAAAGCTCAGCAGTCTTTTGCAGCACTATCAGGCAAAGAAAGAAATTGCCTTTTTATAGGTGGTACAATATCTATACTTTAGCATRAGCAAATTGAACTGCAAATAATTCCTGTCTGCAGTTTCCTTTCTTCTGGAGTCCTAATGCTAATTTTGTATTGATTAATGATATCAGAAGTCAAAATGCACAAGAAATGTACAAGCATGAGAATTTATAGCTCAGCTCTTCAGCTTAGTTGGGCTAACAGAATAATCCTCAGAATATAATATTTATTATTCATACGCTATAGCTGTTATGCAATACAGACTAGTCGGTAAATAGTGGCAGATTCAGTATTTCAGATAAGTTTGAGTTGGTTCACTGTACTGGTTTGCCATTTTATCCTACTGTCAGGAAAAAAGTACAAAAATGCAGTGTGATGTTGTGCCAGAAAAGCAACTGTTTTTCCTAAGATAATATGAGCGTAAGCATCCATGGAGACAATGATTTTCTGATGCTTGCTAGAAGCAGTGACTACATTGTGACTTTGGCAGATGGAATTTGGTATAAGCTGTTGTTTATAAACAAAATAGTTATTGATGAAATGTCACCATATCTTTGTATTGTTTATATAATGTGAAACACACCATCGTTTCCTCTGTTTGGAAAAATTTTCTTGGGAGATTGGGAAAAGTTGTCAGACCCGTCCTGAGCAAACCAGTAAGAGATTTCTTCTGTGCGATTACAGACAAGTCTTAGATAGATGTTCTTGGATGAAGAACTTGTGAAAGATGGAGCGTCCAGAGATTTGGTACCTTTTTCTTTGTTTGTAATGAGTTACATAGAAGAATAATTGAAGTAGCAAGAATAGAGTTATGAATATACATAGATTGGTTTAAAAGAAAAGAGTATTTGTTACAGWTGTATAAAAGAGAACACAGAGCAAAACAACACTTCTAATCTCATTTCCTGAAAATAGGGAATCATAACTATCTTTCTGTAGTTCAGAGGTGTACCTCATTAACCCTGGTAGAATATGCAAAGGGAKCATATTCCTATTAGAGAATTAATTTGGTTATCATTATTGATTAATATGTGCTAGGGTACCACGTCCATCCCATCTAGGCATGAGTATAGATATGATATTCAGCACTGCAAATGTATATGTAATAAAAAGACAGTCCCAAACACAAGCCAGAAAAAATGAGGGTACAGTAAATAAAGAGTGGAAAGAATTATGACAACTAATGAGAATTTCATAGAAACACATTAATGACTATTATATATGAAGATGTAATGCAGCTTATGTCTAAACCTTTAATGACTGGTTAAGGGATCAGGAGCACAAGCAGTGTTCTCCTCTATCCTTCCAGTTGCAGGGAATGATGCGGGGAGAAACAGGAAGACCCAGCAGATCAATAACTGGCTCCAAGACTGGTGTCACCGGCAGAATTTTGGGTTTTTTGATCATGGGTGGTCTACACGACAGCAGGCCTGCTGGTGACAGACGCGGTACACCTGTCTCAAAGAGGGAAAAGGATCTTTGCGCAGGAGTTAGCAGGGCTCATTGAAAGAGTTTTAAACTAGATTTGAAGGGGGGAAGGGATAAAACCAGGCTCACTAGAGATAATCCTGGGGGCAGCACACCAATGTTTTGAGGGACAGTGTGCTAGCAAGATCCTTCAGTCTGCTCCACAATGTGCTGAGTACACTGGAGCACATTTGAAATGTCCCTGTACTAATGCACGCAGCGCCTTAGCCATCTCAGTGGAGGTACGGGATGGAAATCCACACAGCAGCAAAGACGCAAGGGTTGTCGATGCGTTAGAAACCACAGAAGCACCTGAGAACAGTCACATAGAAATTAGGGCTTCTCCCCCCAGAAAGGTGGCAGGATCAATAGCCTCACTGAAGTGCRTTTACACCAATGCACGCAACATGGGCAGCAAACAGGAGGAGTTGGAAGCCATTGTGCAGCTGGAAGGAAGGACCTGGGCATGTTGGTCAACAGCTGGCTGAATGTGAGCCAGCAGTGTGCCCAGGTGGCCAAGAAGGCCAAGAGCATCCTGGCTTGTATCACAAATAGTGTGGCCAGCAGGACTAGGGAAGCGATCATCCCCCTGTACTCGGCACTGGTGAGGCCACACCTTGAATACTGTGTTCAGTTTTGGGCCCCGCACTACAAGAAAGACACTCCAAGGTGCTGGAGCACGTCCAAAGAAGAGCAACGAAGCTGGTGAAGGGTCTGGAGGAGCGGCTGAGGGAACTGGGGTTGTTTAGACTGGAGAAGGGGAGGCTGAGGGGAGACCTTATCACTCTCTACAACTACCTGAAAGGAGGTTGTAACGAGGTGGGTGTCAGTCTCTTCTCCCAAGTAACAAGTGATAGGACAAGAGGAAACAGCCTCAAGTTGCGCCAGGGGAGGTTTAGATTGGATATTAGGACAAATTTCTTCACGGAAGGGGTTGTCAAGCATTGGAACAGGCTGCCCAGGGAAGCGGTTGAGTGACCATCCCTGGAGGTGTTTAAAAGATGTGTAGATGTGGTGCTTAGGGACGTGGTTTAGTGGTGGACTTGGCAGTGTTAGGTTTATGGTAGGACTCAATGAGCTTAAGGATCTTTCCCAACCTAAATAGTTCTATGATTCTATGATTCTATGAATTTGTGAGAGATGAAAAAATATGCCACATTCCAAGACTTCTTCCCTGAGTGCCCATGTCTGACCATTGCCAGAAGCAAGATGCTGGTGTAAATGGGCCTTTGGTCCGACTTAATATGGCTGTTTCTATCTTCTTAGTCCAGTCAATCTTACCATATTATAAAAAACTGTAGAGATTTTACACTACTTTATCCTCTCCTACCCTCCCCCAAATCACTTATTACCTACCAGACATCAACCTTTAAATGCGGCTTGGGAAAAGGTCTTCAGATGATCATGCTGGTTAAGAGAAAGTGATACCGGTGTGTCGTGGTTTAACCCTGGCAGCACCTAAACACCACGCAGCCGCTCGCTCACCCCCCCACCTCCAGTGGGATGGGGGAGAGAATCAGGAGGGCACGAGTAGGAAAACTCACGGGTTGAGATAAAAACAGTTTAATAATTGAAATAAARCAAAGTAGAACAGTAATAGTAACAGTGATAACAACAACAACAACAACAACAATATACAAAGCAGGCGATGCACAATGCAACTGCTCACCACCCGCCGAACCGAACGGGAGCCCGTCCCGGGACCCAGAGCCCCCCCACACACCCTTAGTTTTTATACTGAGCATGACGTTACATGGTATGGAATACCCCATTGGCCAGCTGGGTCAACC